>CM076570.1:423759439-424150871 GCA_034641835.2 Pinus albicaulis | reverse complement strand
CCAAATAAGGTGAGTCAGAGACCGGGGGATGGCTTTAGATGACGTGGAAAGGAAGGTGGGGCCTTGCTCCCATTGAAAATTGCAATCAGAAGGTTTTATTAGTGCACAATGGAGGGTAAGGTAAGTTAAAAACTTTGTGATGTGATATCGCACATCTGTGATCACAGATTTTAATGTTTGGAAGAATGGAATAAGTTGCAATTTTGCAAAATGCGATGGATGGTGGGGAAAGGGTGATGTGGCACAAAGGTGGGACCATGCCAGCAAGTTGTAGATCACAAGTTTTATTATGCACACAACAGGGGTGAAATGTTATTTTCTGTGAAGTGCGAAGTGCAGGGAGGAGTGACATGACAGGACGGAGGTGGGACCGCTCGCATACCGCATATCGAAATATTTGTAAGTTAGTGGTGGAGGAAAAATGATAGGGTTTGCGCAGTGCGATATTCGGGCATTTAAACTTCAGGAAGTGAGAAAAGGTGAAAAGGTAAGGGAAAGGTAGAAAAAAAATTTTGCATGCGATTTTGATAATGTGGTAAGGTATGGTAGGTCCCGCTTCATCGCATCGACGAAAAAACAAGGTTTGGCATAAGTCTTAAGAGGTAAGGTTAAAAACCTACGCGCTACGAAGTGCGGGCAATAGGTAAGGCTTATATGCGCACCACGGGTGAACAGGTCCCACCTCATTGCAAATCGAATTTCACTCATTTTAACATTTGCCCTTGCCCCCATCCTAAAAAAATTGCGATCTATGATTTGAATCTCTGTCATTGATCGTTGCTTAGATCCAATGTGCCTCACTACTCCCTTATTGTGGTTTTCCAACCTTGTATCTTTGGTTGCACCCGCTCATTTCTTATTTGTTTGTGGAATACTTGCCCTGCGTTCACGACTTGACCTGTTTTAGCGTTCATGACTCGACCTGAATGTGTGCAAGAATTGACCCAATCTCATTCAAGACTCTGCCCTTGCTATTTTAATGCCTTATCTTCTTCTCCACTGCCTTTTCGTCCTTTGATTCTACTGTTGCTCCTTTTTTAACTATAAAATTTTGGTGTTAATGGTTAAAGGAGGGGTTTGAAAGAAACAAGGTGTAGAACTTTAGAACATGGAGGAAATGAGGGGCATAGAGGGCGAATGAAATGGAAGGAGGGTAGAAATGAAGTTTGATCACCATCACACCTTATCAGCAACATTTTCCCCTTTCTACTGAACTGAAAGGCAGATTGATTCCTTTTAAGCTCTTTGACAGTCAGGATTTCTCGTCCTTTCTCCTTCTCCACTTTCTGTGCGGTCATAGGCGAACATTGGCTCCATCTGGGGACAACATGTTGTTCTAAGTGCGTTGAGAACCTACTTGAATGATTGTGCCTTATTTAGCTCATGGATTCACAAATTCATACTATAAGCCTAAATTGAAACTACCACTGAGTTGTGCACTGCCAACTATATAAAACATAAGTCACTGCCATACATTGAAAATCTTAAATGTTGAAATCTGAACTATGTTGAAATTGGAAACTGAAACACACTTGAACTGAAAGATGCAAAGTGATCTGAAACTAAACTGGAAAGATGCTCATATTACTGAGCTTATTGAAACTCCTACCTACACCTATTCTGATCGAAAATTATCCCATCAAATAATAATCAGACTTCCAATGTGGCCAGTCAAGCAAATGAGTGCTCAAATGAAATTGGCATCCCATTCCTGTAGGTAGAGAAATGGGGTCAAAACGTGGCAATTTATCTCTTCCACTAAATTTCATAGCTCCATTGATGAACCTGGAAAATTACTCCTTCACTGGTGGCTACAATATACTACCCAAAGGATCATGCTAAACATGCAACATGAACTTTTCTGGAGGATTTGTAACAAAAATAAAACCTCATTCCAAACTGTTGCTTTGCTTGTGCGCTACCACTGATTGTCTTCAAACAACAAGGATGACTCTTTTCTCTTCTCCTTTTCCATTATAATCAACTTCATTGTGTGCTCTTCATATTTTCCTTGAGTCATACGGAGGCTTGCAGGGGAGATGTAATCTTTCGATCATCTCGGGTAAATGATCTTGACTAATAATAATATATTGTGTTTCCCCAGCATCCCATTAAGAGCTTAATGATGCAGAACTTTTATGATCTTCTTCAAAGTCTGCACACTCAAAAAGAATATTTGAATGGTCTTCAATCAACAAACCTGATTAGTCTTCTTTTGGCAAGATTTCTTGGCTTGCATTGGGCACACTTAATTGGTGTTCAATATTTGAATACAATGCTACTGGCTGAAGGTGCTCTTGTGGATCTAGACAACTAAGCTCTGCTGCCATTATTTCCAGATCACCAGACTATTGTTGATTTTTAGTGCTTTCCTCTGGGAAATACTCCAACTCTTCTCCTTCTTCATGGAGGGTAATCTTACCTCCCTTTTTTTCATCATAGGCTAGAAGCTGGTTTTCCACATGCAATCCAAGAGCCACCATAGGTTGTTCTTCTTGGAGATTGAGGCTGTCAGGGAGAGGGCCTATGCCCTAGGGAAGCATGAACTGAGAGACTTGGGCCTTGTATGAGGCCTATTTTAGGAGCTCGATTAGGGGGATCGAGATCTTGACCTATTCTAATTATTTCTGGAGGCTAAAGGTCGTGGGAGATTTTTCTGTGATAACTTCTTTGAACTGCTCTTTAGGACAGTTGGGAAAATTCACGGGTCTAGCTGTGGATCTCTCATTTTGGGGAGGATCAGAGCCCTATTTCGAGGAGGTGGGCATATAGGCTTTATGATGGGCAGACTATTCTAAAGGCTTTTTCCCTTTACTGGAAGAACTAGAAGGGGTGTGCTCTCTAGATGTCGACTCTTCATCTTGTTCCTGCACTCATGTTCTCTTCCTGGAGGACCTGAGACCATACTTCTTGTGGAGTTGAGCTTACATGAAATCCACAAACTCCCTGTAGTAATTTTCAATATCTCGATCCTCTTGGGGGACTTCCTTATCTTCTAGCTCTTCTTGCAGGGTAAGTTCACCTTTTTCATCATCTGTTTAAGCGAGGAATTGATCTTCTTGACTATCTATGACTTCCTCGGCCTGTCTGTCCATTTCCCCTTCCAAGTATAGGGGAGGTTGGATGTGATCTTGCTGCTCTTTCCTTTCTCACTGCAACAACTGCATAGGGGGCTTTCGGTATTGGGGTTTAAACCCACAGTTTGGAATCATTTGGTTAGGATGAGGAGGGGAATTCTCGGCCTCTAATTCAAGCTTCACCATCTTATTTGAGAGATTATTGATCAACTTGTTCATCTCTTCGATTCTATACTCATGTGTTTCCCTCTCTTGATTAGAGGTAGAAGCCTCCTCCCTACCCCTTTTCCTAGCCTCGTGCTCTGTCCTCCCTTTGAATTTACTTGTAGAAGAAAAGTTTGCTTCTACCTCCAGTGCATCAGTCTAGATCTGATTTAGAGATGTAGACTTTCTTTCCCTTAGGGTGAACCCAAATTCTGGTTCAAAAGCCCTTGTGAAAACCACCTTAGCAGCTGCTTGTGGAGGCTTTATTTCAGCATGAAGATTATTATAAAGAATATTGAACCTCTTTATAAATTATGTTACGTCCTCATTGTGTCTCTTCTTGAGAGCATTGAACTCTGTAAGAACATATCCATGGTTCCTCTTTTCTCCCCATTTTCGTGTGAAGTAATTCTCCATTTCTTCCCAAGTGGTGACTGTGTGATCAACAAGATATTTGAACCACTTTCGAGCCTCTCCATCCAAGGATTGGATGAAAAGACTGAACACCACATCTAGGTGCTCTACATTTACATTCTCAGCATAGGTGCAGAAGTTTTCAATATGTCTCTGTGCAGAAGTACTATCTTCCCCGGTGAACCGAGGCAGGAGTTTTAGATAATCTTGAGGCATGTCATTCAGGACTGGAGGTAAAGCCAGTGGGGCATATTTTTTGAGGAGGAAGCCAGGTAAAACCATGAGGGGCGTTGGTGGTAGATTTTTTAAGATGAATTGGTGGTGCTATAACCAGTGTTTGTTGAATAAGGGTTTCTATATTAGTCCGCACAAAGCTTTGGAGTACTGCAACTTCTTTAACTTCTTCGGCCTTGGGAGTAGGATGCACGGGAGGTAAAGAAATATCAGCAGATTCAGCTTCATTTTTTATGGTTGAACTGGCTAAAGCAAAGCTTTCTGGAGAATACTCAAGTACGCGGGTTGTGGTGCCAGGACCATAGATGTCAGCTTTCTGAGATGAGAAAGGCGAAGCTTCTAGGGTAGATGAGGGTAAGTCAGCTTGACTGGGCTGCTTCTCCTTCTAGATTCTCCTAAATATAATCTTTTCAAGATCAGACATAGAAGGGGTTCTCTAGTAAGAAGTATCTGATCTAGTATGAGGCCTTTTGTAATCCAGGATTACAACTGATTGGAAACTTAATAACAATGTAGTCACCAAGGTGAGGGATATGCAACTCTCAACCCTTCGTTCTGACTTGATTGAAGGGTGAAGATAATGTCGTATCATAGGGAAAGGTTTTCTAATTCATCTCCCCGGAAATGGCGCCAAAAATATGTTGTAGCTCCTAGAGACAACCTTGAGCTACAAAAGACCAGTGCCTAGGACATCTTAAAATCAAAGGTTATATGTGGACAAATGTATAAATTCCTCTGACAAAATATGGAATAAGAGAACAATAGTTTTGGTGGTTCATGGATGGAGAAGACCTTGGAGTCGATTCATATGAATTCCCTATATTGTGAGAGGGCTCTAGAGGCTTTGAGGCTTGATGGATTTTAAATGGGCCAAGCATAAAACAATGAGAAATTTTTTAAAAATATATAGGGGGCATTGAGAAAGAAATGAGAAAGAATCCACTAGAGACAGGCTTGAGAAGATTAAGAATCTGTCCCCCATGAGCTCAGAGGAAACTGATATGAATGAGATATGGAAAAAAAAAAAGGTTCGCGGAGCACGAATTAAGGGTGTGAGACAAGCTTAATAAATGAGAGTTAACACCTGATCATTATACAGATACAAATTCATGAATAAAATTGCAGACTACCAAAAACTACATTACACAAACCATCGAAGCAGCAGAGCATGAAAGGTGATTATACATAAAAAAGAGATTACTGATAATTGAAGAAAATAGATACACACTACTCATTTCTCCATCTGGAATCTAAATAAAAATGTTTTATCATATTAAGTTCAAACAGCTCTCCCAAATATGTATCTCAGAGCACAAGGAGCACAATCATACAAAAATACAACAAAATTCTTCCAAATTCTAGAACCTTTATTTAATCTTGGAACGAGCTACATATAGAGTTCCCCTCGAGAGTCTTACTGTACTAATCATTTATGATCAACCCATACTTATGAAATCAAAACATCCTACCTAACTTGCAGAGCATACATTAAGCAATTACTTCCGTACTGTTAGAATTAAAAATGGAAGGGGGTGAAATTGAGATTTCACTTGCAAAATCATCAAAATTAAATAGAAAATAGAAAGGACATGGTCGCCCTTGGAGGCCAATAATGGTAGCATTCAAGATAGTATGGCAAGGAGCAGTTGTAGGTGGAGAGACTGACTATCATCATACAAAACCTCCACTCCCTCAGTCTCGTGATTTCCTCTTAATCAAGTATGAAGAGGCCTCTCATACTATGCACACCTGGTTCTTTAGCGGAGATCTCCTGAGCAGACTTAACAAACCACAATGTGCATGTTTCACCCAAACACCCATGCAATGTTTTTGAATTGAAAAACGGGAACTAGATTTCGAAGGGGTTCTTAAGTGGTAAGTAGTATCGAAGAGGGGGGTGTGAAATGATGAGAGGATGACATGTGGAAGAGTGTGCGGTAACATATACTACCCATTTTGGACCCACCCCCCCCCCCTGCCCCCCCCATGGTTAAAGTTCGAAGGTTGGAGGGGGGTCTGAAATGTGTTAAGGACAGTCAGATGCATTGGGGTGAAGCAGAGGTGCTGGAGAGATGTGGAGGGATTAGTGGTGATGGGACATGTGACAACGAATGGGAATGGTAGGAGTAATGGTGGGGCCGATAGTATTAACACAAAGTGAAAATTATTTAAACGAAAAGAAGGTGGGTTAGAGACCGGGGAGTGGTTTTAGATGACGTGGCAAGGAAGGTGGGGCCCTACTCCCATCGCAAGTCACAGTCAGAAGGTTTACCAGTGAACAGTGGAGGGTAAGGGATAAGATCCACTGGGAGTGACATGCAATGGGAAGAAGTGATGTGGAAGACGGTGGGACCAGACCACAGCCCGCAGATCGAAAAACTTGAGGTTTAGTCATAAGTGGAGGTGGTAAACACTAAAAGAAGCGAAGTGCGAAGTGTAGGGGAGAAGTTAAGTGATGTGGAGGGAAGGTGGGACCCGACCGCATCACAAGCTAAACAAAATAGGTTGCGGGCATTTCAAAATATAACTTAAAAATTGTGCGATGCAATATCGCACATCGGCGATCGCAGGTTTTAACATTTGGCAGAATGGAATAAGTTGTAATTTTGCAAAATGCGATGGATGGTGGGGGAAGGGTGACATGGCACAGAGGTGGGACCATGCCCGCAAGTCGGAGATCGCAAGTTTTATAATGTGCACAGTGGGGGTCAAATTTTATTTGTTGCGAAGTGCAAAGTGCGAGGAGGAGTGACGTGGCAGGACAGAGGTGGGACCGCCCGCATACCACATATCATAATATTTGATAGTTATCGATGGAGGGTAAATGATAGGTTTTGCGAAGTGTGATATGTGGGCATTTAAACGTCGAGAAGTGTGAAAAGGAAAAAAGGTAAGGGAAAGGTGGAAACAAAATGTTTCATGCGGTTTCGATAATGTGGTAAGGTATGGAGGGTCCCGCGTGATTGCATCGGCATAAAAACAAGGTTTGGCATAAGTCTTAAGAGGTAAGGTTAAAAACCTATGGGCTGCGAAGTGAGGGCAACAGGTAAGGCTTATATGCGGACCATGGGTGAACGGGTCCCACCTCATCGAAAATCACATTTCGCTCATTTTAACATTTACCCTTGCGCCCATCCTGAAAAACTTGCGATCTACGATTTGAATCTCTGTCGTTGATCATTTCTTAGATCCAACATTCCTCACTGCTCCCTTACTATGGTTTGCCGACCTTGTATCTTTGGTTGTGCCCAGACATTTCTTATTTTTTCGTGGAATACTTTCCCTACATTAACGACTTGACCTGTTTTAGAGTTCACAACTTGACCCGAACGCGTGCACGAATTGACCCAATCTTGTTCAAGAATTTTCCCTTGCTATTTTCCTGCCTTAACTACTTCTCCACTACCTTTGCTTCCTTTGATTCTACTATTGCTCCTTTTTTAACTATAAAAATTGGGTGTTAATTTTGAAGGAGGGGTTTGAAAGAAACAAGGTGTGGAACTTTAGAACATGGAGGAAATGAGGGTCATAGAGGGTGAATGAAATGGAATGAGGGCAGGAATGAAGTTTGATCACCATCACACCTTATCAGCAATATTTTCTCCTTTTTACTGAACTGAAAGGAATATTGATTCCTTTGAAGCTCTTTGACAGTTAGGATTTCCTGTCCTTTCTCCTTCTCCACTTTCTATGTGGTCACAGGCCAAGAGGAACAACATGAAATTGGTTGCAAAAGACCACACTACCTTTATGACATTTTCACTACCTTTATATGTAAAAACACCACAGTTATGCCAGAAGTCAGTTTTTATTATCCCATGGTAAAAAATGGAATTACCCATGATGTAATTGAGTTTATCATGATGTAATAATTTTCATGTAAGGTAGTGGAGGTCGAATTCATGGGTTTTTATGTATCAAAAGGCCAAAAAACCACTCATTTTTCATGCTTCTGCCACCTTTTTGGAGACTCTGTTACTCTTTTGAAGTAAACTTGGGAGAACCGATTTTTGGAGGCCTTCCCATGGCTAATTTTTCAAAATTCAAGATTTTCTAGAAACTAGGCATAGAGGTATAGTTTACCATTCTTTCAGAAGTGGATTTGGACTCCTAAAAGTGCCTGCAAACTTCTGTTACACTTCTGCAAATTTCTGTTACCCTTTTGTCAGAAATGGATTCCTAAGGACACTTGTCAAGCTCAGAAAATGTCACAAATTCGAGGTTTTGTTGTCCTATGAGTTTTAATTACAGTTATTGAGTTGGTTTTTTCCTCCTATCATGAGGGAATGTGTAATTAATGCAAGTGACAAACACTCCTAGTCCATAGCTAAAATTTAGGGAATGGTTTCTAACCTCCCTAGAATCTAAGAAATGACTCATGTTCTATATTTATTATCCATTTTGGATGGGATTTCGACCTGATAAGGTGTCATAGTCCATATTTTCTATAAGTAGACTCTCTTTAGTATTTTTTGGGGTTGGATAGTCTCATTTTGCGGTGGAACTTTTGTCATCAACAATTTTGAATGAAATCAGAGACAAATTTGCAGAACTTGTGTTGATATACTTGTGGTATGCATTGGAGCATTTTTTCTTCTTATGTATGTTTATATATTCATTCTTAATGATATATCTTCTTCTTTCATATACATCTTTCCATATTTTTATCTTGTAAGTTTATGAGCAGAAATCATGTTTGTTCATGCTATGTTTTAGACAAGGTTTACTTGTTATGTTTATTTGCTTCTAAATGAATGAATTCACTGCAGTGCTCATTAAAATCTCTCTTACTTCATCCTATACTCAATGAACTATTAAACATGCTTTCAAAATACCTATCTAGCTTCACATATTCTCTGCAAATTAACCTTGGAATTCAAACCTAAAAACCCTACACATAGTCTTCTCACTGACCTTTCTATCCAGCACTTAAAGCATCAAACAAATCCTATTTACTGAGCTTACATACCTAGCATAAGATCATTATATATTTCATTCATTCTTTTGACTGCAAAAGTGACAACGAGAGAGCCCTCTCTGGTCCTGGTAGGTCTAGCTACCTGACTTAAAGCCTGGTATGTGGTTACCTTTCTTCAATCCCATTTTTAGCCTTGGGAATTTGGGGAGAGTGATAACAGGGTGGAAATATAATTCGATACAACCATAGAAAAAAAAATCAATATAGGAACAATGAAAAATTTAAAAGAGGTTATGTACTCGTCAGACTATTGTTTTTCTTAGAAAATCAAATTGACAGTGGTGTGCCTATGTCCTACAACAGTAACTTAAAAAAGAATAGTTGATTGGAGGGTGACATGACACTTAGGGTCCTAGGCATATCTATAAAAATAATAGTAATAACTACTAGAAAATGCAGAATTTAAACAAATTAAACCCAACTAATTTAAAAAAACATCATGTATTTATCATTGTTCATGTGTCGTACCATTTGCACATTTTGATATCTAATGAAGCATGTATTTCTCAATGTTCATATGTCATAACTTTTTTTTTATTAATAATGATAAAATTTGAAATTTAATCAATGAAATGTTGTTGTGTAAAAAGAGAAAAGTAATCCTCTCAAACACCAAAGGAATGCCTCTCCAATGTGACAAGAATGATTCTCTACCAAGGAGAATTTCGAATCCAAGGAAATCACATTGAAAATCAAATACAAATGGGAATTTGTATCTCTAAAGCAATGCCCAAAATCAAATTAATGGAAAACATGAGAAAACATTGAATACTAGTGTAAATAAGTTGACTTATGGTTTGCATAGGTTTTAATATAAGGAAGACGATAGGTAAGACCCCACTACAAATGGTTTGGACCAAGTAGAGGTTTTGTGATTTTTGGCATGATGTGAAATCATAGGTATGGGAGGCATGGATGTCCCCTCATCTAACATGGTACATCCAAGCACCCAAAATAGGCCCGACCTAGAAATATTAAGGATGTGTCCATGTTTCCACCACTCCATCGCCATACATGATATGTAACCAAGGTGAAATTATGTGTTCCAATGTAACAATTTCCTAAATAATATTTGTTCAAGACATGCCATAACAGGGCCATGACTGAAGAAACAAAAGAATAAATTATGTCTAATAAAAGGTGCAGTCAAGGGTAAAACAAAAAAATTTTCTCGACTGAGAGAGATGACTTCGTTAGAGACTTGTTATCACCATAAAAAAAATTCTAAACTTGGACAGTTTACACTGTTCTTAGTCATGGTCTTAGATAGGTGTTGGGTCATTTCATCCTTTAAAGGGTAGGTGATAGGGTAAGAGTCTCAAAAGTCTCATTTTCATATCCAAATAAGGTTTGACAACCTTATTCCATGGTTTAAAAGTCTTTTAGGTCCATTCCATGATTAAAAAGTCATATTTTTCATTTAGGGGTCATTCCATTAGGTTTCGGATTGAAATTCTGCAATTAGCCAAGAATGCACACTTTTGTAGTGCCTCTAGTTCAAAAATGAGGAAATGTGCTACGAAATCGCTGCTACTTTCGTAATGCACTACGAAACTGTTGTAGCAGCTTTTTCAGTCATGAAGAAAAACTCTGTTTTCTGGTTTTAGTAGTCAACGTCCAAGGGGGTTTATGGGAAAATAAAAACTATTTTTTTAAAAATAAAAGAATTTTTTCTTCCTAACATACCTAAATACAAAAACCTCTCTCTGTTTCTTCAAATTCATTAGGAGGTGGGAGCCATTGATAAATTAAAATGCGCTACGAAACTATTGTTACAAAATGTCTTGTACATGGCTGTTTAGTAGTCAAACTTCAAGTTCCGTTTTTGGCCAAATGGAAACATGTTTTGGAATTATAAAAGAGGTTTCTATTCATAAAATATCTAGATACACTAACATATCTCACTTTTATCACAAGTGTTACCAGTTGGGAGATACAAGCCTTTCTTTGAAGCCCTATTTTCAGAAAACAGAGTTTTCCTATTTTACACATGTTTTTCAAAGACAGTTTCCGAACATCAGGAGAAGTATTTCAAAAAAACAAGAGAGGTTTTTCTTAAAGACTAAATGGCATACAAAATTATCCTCCAGTTTTTGAAAATACATTATGGATGAGGAGATACAAGCTCTGTCTCAACACCTATTTTTTAGATAAAAACAGTAAGGCAAAATGACCAATTCATAGATGAAAGGTGAAGACAAATTTTGATGAAGATAATGTTTTTGAGGTCAGGATACTATTTTTTTGAGATATTTACAATCCTCATAAGTTTTAAGCATCCCAAAGTGATAAATTTTGAAGACTATTTTGAAAAATCTGCTTGCACAACAGTCTTTTGCACATTTACATATAAATTTTGGGGGAAGTTTGATGATTTTTTGGTTTAAAATTTCTGGTGGAAGCATGGATATAGCAGGTGAAGGTTAAAATGAATAAAAAAAGAGAAAAAATGATTAAAAGGAAAGGTTTTACACTAACCTACAAATTGCGCTTCGAAAACAGGCTACTTTCGTAGCGCGGACCTTTTTTCTAATCTTTTGCATCATTTCGGAGATGAATTTATACACAGCTGGAAGATTAAAGTTTTTAGAGAAATGCTTGGCATATGTGACACATGTGAAACTGATCTATTAATGATAAAAGTACTCAAAACTGATAAAGGAATCAAAGGGGCTGAAAATCAGGAAAACATGTTTCCTAGTTTTTAAGAAAACATTACTATCTACAACAGGGTTACTTCAATTCAAAGATGATCATCCAAATTCGAATTCATGGGAATGCAGGTGGCATAATATGTAATCAAGATTGTATAAGGTTGTTAGGAGGTTATTAGAGAGTTTTAGTCCTATTTGGAATAGGACTTCTCATTAGGGTTATAGCTGTCATTTTGTAATTAATAACAAGTTTCTAGATTAAGAAAGGTGTCAAAGCATGGGAATTTGAATTCTCTAGTGGAGGATGAAAGAATCCTATATTTTAAATGTTATATATAGATCATGGGGTCTAATTATACAAGGGTTTTCATTTTTCATTAGCAAGGAAATTGTGTTACTTTATGTCACTATGTTCTTCTCAACTTAATACAGAGATTTGTTTGACTACTCAAGATTCACAAGCAGTTTAAGTGTATCATTTTTCTATGGTTTTCTCAATTACCTACTTGCAGTAGTATTCATATTTGTTACTTAGAATTCATTTGAAAATGCTCTAACTTCCTTCACATGCTTGTAGACTGTGTTTTATCACTGTGTTACTGTTTTTCTCATAAACCTAGACTCCAAGTGCCTTGACTTCCATGTTTGACAGATTATGATGTTTTGTTGAAGACTATCTTGACTCCATGGCCCAATGAGGGTTTGCTAATATTTAATTCAACCAGTTATATATTTTTATCCTTTCTATTCCTAGAGTTAGCGATCTAATCATTAATCAAAAAATCTTAAACCTATTGAGAGAGCCCTCTCAGGTTGAGGAGGCTAAGCCTCAGCCAAAAGATTGGTTTGAAAGAGTTACTTAGAGTCTACTTGATGAGCAGCCTATCAGGGTTAAATTTTGTGATAACATTTTAGTGCGTCTACCAGGAGCCTGAAGATTATTCATTCCCGAAATCAAGAAGCTGAAATTCTGAAGGTAGCAGGAGCTCAGGAAGCTTTTCAAGGCTGAAGCTACCTTGGCGACTCCACACATCAAATAATCAAATTGGAAGGTGACTCCGCTGCTTAAAGATCAGTAGCTTGATGAATTTTCAAGATGAGTTCCATTGCAAGAATAAATGCCAGGTATGCCCTTATGAATCGGTCTCATATCCTTGGTTTTCCAAATCCCATGCCAAAGGTTGAATGGTTAGATGATCTTCCAATATTTAAAGATGAAAAGAAAGACAATGTTTCTCTTCATTGGTTAGGTTCCATATGCATGTACACAGTCTTAAGGTTTAGTTCCTTGAATATTGTCTCATAAAGATGTTTATGGCCACTTTAGAAGGAAAAGCATGGTATTGGTATGAAAGATTGCCAAATGGTTCATTATATTATCTTGATGATTTCCATGATGTATTTTATGAGATGTATAAAGAGTGTCATCCCTCTTTATTGATGGTCAAAGGCTGTTGTAAACACTCTGAGAGTTTTATTGAATATTTGGAGAGTTTTTATGAAGATGATGAGTTCATGGATGAGGAAATTTTAGAATCCCTTCATGACAATACCTTTCATCAACAAGAAGAACACCAAGAAAAAAGGATAATATCTCCCTTATATGAAAATGAAATTCAGCGGGAGTTTACTTATGAAAGTCATGTCACATCCTCTGAGTTTGAGGGAAATTTGGAGCAGGTTTGTCAATACTTTGATCATAAGGAGTATGAGAATCATTTCAAACAACAAGAGGAAATATTGGAAAATTCTTGCTATAATCCTAAGGTACAGGAAACAGTTGATTTTTTGTGTCATTCCTTGCAGCAGCTTACATCAAAAAATGATCATATTAATGAGGAAGAATACATTTTTTGTGGGAATCATTTTGAACAATAGTTGGATAGCATACAAAAGAAATCTTGTGTGGTTGAGAATCAGTTGTCTGAAGTTATAGAAAGTTATGAGGATCATCAAACTGATCATGTCTTCTTTGACCCTATAGCTGAATACATGGAAGAGTTTTATTCTCTAGTGTTTCAATTTCATTTTTATTATGAAGATCAGATACATTTTCATTGGCATTGGTCATCTCAATATCATGTTTACTTTGGGTTCGAGTGTAGTCAAGAGCTTCAAATATCAGATAAGACAAATGATCGGCTTCATTGGAAATTTCATGTTGTTTGAGTTAAAATGGAGATTGAAGCTGCTAGTGTAGGTAGGAGTGTATGAATAAGCTCAAGGTTAACTGAGGAATTTTTTTTAGTAGGTGCAGTTTGGGTGCTTCTTGCAGAAATCATCAAGCTTGCACCCGAGGTGAAGGCCATTAGAGCTTGAGGAGGAAGCTTGCCGATTCAAAAAAAATTTCTGTTTTTGTCAAAAAAAATGGATAGCAGCACTGGAGCTATTGGTTCTTAGTGTACCACATGGGCACACTATCCCAAGTGGAGCCACTATTATCACCCTAAAAAAATTTCTAAACTCTGAAAGTTTACCTCGTTTTAGTCATAGTGTCAAAAAGGTCTTGAGTCATTTCATTCTTAATAAAGGCAAGTGATAGGTTTAGAAGTCTTAAAAAGTTAGTTTTCATTTCCAAATCAGGTCCTTAAGTCTCATTCCATGATTGAAAAGTCCCATCATTCATTTAGAAATCATGTTTTAAACTTTTGGAAAAATCCTCTGCAATTAGCCACAAAATCGCAGTTTCGTAGCGCGGTTAGTTCAAAAACTCAGTTTTGCACTACGAAAGCGCTGCTACTTTCATAGCGCATATCACCAAAATTTCACTAAGTGCACTACGAAAGCACGGATTCTTAGAAATTTCATGTCAAATTCCAGAAACTATCAGATCTGTTAGGGTATGATATGATAACATCATAGTGAGTCAGTTAGGGGTCATTTTTGAAGTGTTCAACCATTCATATCCATCATTACTATAGCAGAGGTGTCATTTGTGAAAAGAGAATTCAAAATTGAAAAGTCTGATATGTTTTACTCATTTAAGTTTTCATTTACTCACAACAAGCAGTGAAACATCTTTGTTTCGAGTTTAAGCTTATGGTCATCTTACACCAAAGCTATTCTCATCTACCATAAACAAGCAAGGCTAACTACCATAAGCAAGCGAGGCTGATAAACAGAAATTCAAGCAAGGATGATTTGTAACAGAAATTCAAAGGCAAAGATGACAGAAGAAAAGAAAAACCACAGGTATGGACATTCTTTAAGAACAGAGTCTGAAAGCATAGAGGCCCTAGTCAAAGATAAATCAGTATTGGAGGCTTTCAAGAAAAGAGGGTGTTGGAAATTTTGTGAAAAATTGCAGGGAGGACACAGTTAGGTGATAAAGGAGTTTGCCCTATATTTCACTGGCTCAAACACAAAAATTGGAATCCTAAACTTGTCAATTACTCTTGAAATCATAGCTTTGGTGACAGATATTCCTAGGGGGAAAGAGAGATGGTTCAAAGGCTTTAGATTTGACATGTAGGAATGTAAAGTATTTCTAAAGCCTGAATTTGCAGAAACAGACTTAACCAAGGCAATTCCAAGGAGCTACATCAAAGACACCTATGCAAATTTTCTCTTCAACATACAAAGGTATCATAAAGTATATTCATATCATTTTAAACTTCTATTGCACTTTACTGGCATGATTTCTCTAGATTTTCCATTCTTTCTGTATAGAAGTATAACTAAGATGGGAGATAAGGTGCAAATGAAATCTCAAGGATGTGAAACTTCCCTTTTTCATCATGGTATAATTAAACTGATATTTTTACATGAACTCCAAAGGATCAAAAGGGAATGATCATCATTTTTGTTTTTATGTGGTTTTGGAGTGGAAACACAAGCTACAGGCATTAACCCTAAGGCTAAAGAAATCCTACCAACAAAAACTAGTAAGCCTGTAATGACAAGGTCAAAAAGATTTGTTAAGCTAAAACCTAGAAAGCAGGTGAAAGAGAAAGTGAGTAAAGCAGAAGTGGTTATTCTTGAGACTCCTCAATCTACAAAACAAAAGATATCTGAAGTTAAAGAAATGACACAAGAACAGTTAGCTAATAAACCAGTTCAAAGGAGATTGACTAGAAATCAAATTTCAAAGGAAAAGGGTAAAGTAGTGATTTCAGGAGAGAGTCCAGGCTTAAAAGGTAACTTAAATGATATCTTAAAAGCCATTGATATTGAAGAATCCCCTTTTTTATAGGCAGATTTCATAAAATTTGATAAAGGAAAACCGAAGAAGATGAAATCTTCTAAGAAACTGGAATTCGAGGATGAGGTTGCAGCATTTGTATTCAAGCCCAGAAAGCCTTTAACTAGACAATCCTAAAAGATGCAAGAGATTAATATTGAGTTAGAGAAAATAGAGGAAGCCTGCACTGTTCATGAAGAGTTTATAGACCTTTCATTACCAATACCTGAAGGTGACAAAAACAGGGTATTTTCCACTCAAATAGAAAAAACCAGTTATGAAGAAATGGAAGAAAGGTTGAAATTAGCTAATTATGAAATTTCTAGACTAAGGAAGAGAGCAAGAAGGTATGCTGCTGAAAAGACAAATTTCAAGAGGATAAAGGCTCTCTAGGAAGTTGAAAGAGTTTCCAAACCAGAAACAATCAGCAGTGAAGCTCAATATTTTACTTGGACTGTACCTGCAATTAAAGAAGCCATATTTGTAAGAATGATGAATGTTCAGTTGAGGGCTACCAACAGGAAATTGAGGAGACAGATTGAAGACCTAGAAATACAGCTGGAAAAATCTGAAGAGAAGCTACAACAACAATGAAACAGGGAAGTACGTGATAAATCCTTAAAACAGTTTTGTCATAAAGAAGAAGATCATTTTTTAGGAAGAACATCTTTTAAAGCCAAGTTTTTTTTCTTTTTGATGTTGATCTCAATCTTTGAAGAGTTTTAAATATCCTCAAACTGTAAATTTTTTAAAATTGTGTTAAAGGGAGCATACACAACAGTTTCGTAGCGCGCTACGAAATTGCTGAAGATGAGTTTTTGACATTTTGCATATGTATTTTGGAGGTAAGGATTGTTGGGTTTCAAGTTTTGATGCTGGTGGTGGAAAGATGAGGATCAAAAATGAAGAATCAGATTACAAATCATAAGAAATAAGGGTTAAAATAAGTGTTTTACAGTGATATAAAAACTGCGCTACGAAAACAGACTATTTTCGTAGTGCAGTTATATCTAATCTCCTTTTCCAGTTTTTCGAGTATCTCTTTTTGCACAGGTAGAAGGTTGAAGTTTTAATTGAATATTATCACATGTGACCTATATGAAAAAGTCATCAATGCCAACAAAGTTTCTCGAAGATAAGCATGGAGGTTAAGGGCTAAAAAGCAAGAACTCTGTCTCCTAGTTTTTAGGACAGTTAGGTCATGAATCAGCAGGGTTTAAAACAAGGCTGGAGGCATCATAAAGGTCAAAGACATGGATTAGCAGTTGTCAAAGAAAGTATTTAAGTTTTATATAAGGTTGTTTGAAACATGTTTAGGATTTTCACTCCCATTTGAATTAGGACTCATAAAAGACAGTTAGCTGTTAGTATGTAATTAATAGTTTGTTTCATGAATAAAATAGGTGTCAAGGATAGAATTCGAATTCTCCTAATGATTGATCATGGAATCCAAGATTGTAAAGGTTCTATATGAAGCATTAGGTTGAATTCATCATGGTTGGCATTTTTATTAGCAAAATAATTTGTGTTATTGTAGCAGACTGTGTGTTGTTTCAACTTAATACAGAGATTGGTTTTACTACTCAAGATTCACAAGGGGCGTATGTGTTTGATATTTCTATGGCATTTTTCAATTACCTATTTGCAGTGGTATGAGCATGTGTTATTTAGAATTCATTGGATAATGCTCTAACTTCCTTCACATGCTTGTAGACTGTGTTTATTCACAGTGTTACTGTTTCACTTATAAACCTAAACTCCAAGTGCCTTGACTTCCATGTTTATCTGATTATGATGTTTTATTGAAGACTACTTTGACTCCATGGCCTAATAGATGTTTGCTAATCTGTAATTCAACCAGTTATACATTTTTGTCCATTTTTATTTCTAGATTTAGCCATATAATCATTAATTAAAAATCTTAAACCTATTGAGAGAGCCCTCTTAGGTTGAGGAGGCTAAGCCTTAGCCAAAAGTTGTGTTTGAAAGAGTTACTCAGAGTCTACTTGATCAGCAGCCTATCAGGGTCAGATTTTGTGATAACAATACCAGTGGGGGTTGTAGACGTGACGGGAAATTTTAGAGACAGACTAACCCATAAAAAACCCAATTGTGCTATAGTTGTATAAGAAAAATGTTTAGCCGGGTGGGTGTAATTTAAACAAAATTGAAAAGGCGAAATTATAGTAATAAATCATAGTTGTATGGATAATTCCAATGGAAAATGAAGGCCATCATTGTGTTTATTAATGTTTTTAAACATCTTTTAACTATATATATATCCATAAAGTATAGAAAGTGTCATCATATTCATGATTGGACCATATTTATACACTCAATGCCTAGATACGACCGTATTTGGTAACTATATTGCAAACACAATTGGCTCACATAGAAAACCATTCAAAATTCATGTTCTAGATGTTTCTGTTAGACTTACAATAGCAACAAAATATACAACAACAAATCAAAACATTTTTCATCCTATGGTGGACACTAAAAATAAGGACAAACAATGAAAACAAAAATAATATGACCACAACTATTCTCAAAAGAAACATGCTCAGTTCAACATTCTATTCTTAGAAAATTTCTAGTCAAATATTTTGGTAAATGTATAAAATAAAATCTAGCAAAATTACTTTATATGTTAAAAAAAGAGATAAAAACGCCATAAATTCCATTTCTCTAGAATGAAATCTTGAACCATGGCATGTAGGAGTAGGCTGAACTTGGAGAATGGCGTGGAATGCTCCAAATTTTATGTCCTTAATTTTGATTATCATAACAAATTCATGTCCATAAATGGATAAAATTTAGGATACAGTTATGTCTTTCGCATCAGCGGTGGCTAAAAACTCCTCATGAAGGCTTTGTGTGGAGGACAGGATGTGCACAATATGTAGAATTCATGCACTCTTCACCTCCAATGTGAATTTTCACTTGACTTACTTAGGGCCTTCACTCTTTTCACTTTTCTTTTTCTTTTATGCAATTTTCACGCCCATCTTTTGTTGTAACAGTCCTGGTGAAAATTTCATGTGATAAAAGTTAATAAAGATAAAATAATAACCAAGGTCATGGGACACGTATTCCAAGCTGAATGTTGGGCCAAAATCCTAGTGTGGGTGTTCATATGGTTTATTATGGCTATGGAAATTGGCAAAGGAAATGGCTAAGGCTTTGGAAAGGAAAGGTGGATTTTATTGGCATTTATTTATGAAAGTAATGGAAAATAGGAGAAAAGGGAGGTGAAATGTCATAGGTTGCGTGTGAGGAGGAAAATGAAGGAAAATAATGGAAAATGAATAAAATAGAGGCCTCATTAATAAAAATGCTTATGAGGATCAGTTCATGGAATTTGTTAGTTAAGATTTTGTTCAATGCAGTTTTGCAGCTCTCATTTTATCTCTCTCTCTCTCTCTCTCATGCTCTTGGATACTTAGAGTTTTCTTGTAGCACTCTTGGAGAGTGTGGCATACTTGGAGATTTGCAGCAAGAAGGAAAAGGAAGACCAGGAAAGCACACGAGGACATCAGGATCAACAACTACATTGGGGTTTGATTTCAGGTACCGAGACACATATGTTAGTATGAATATTTCGTCGTAAAATATCACTTTAACTATGCATAACAAATAGCCCTAACATCGATTATGGCTGCAAAATATCTTTAAGTCTGCTGCATAAATCCAGATCTAAGCACAAAAGACATTAAGCCGATAAAATATAATATGGCTCCATGCATCCAATAGACAAGACAAGAACAATGTATTTAAAATAATTTTATATTATATTAAAGAATGGGGCACCTGAGAGGAAAACAAGAAAGGTGTTTTCTGGTTCTCCTCAATGGGATGGGTTCTTGAAAGTCCTCAGTGTTTCAGATCTAAAATTCCTCTCTCTTATTGTGGTAGAAAACCCAGACAAACATAGAACTCAATGGGAGCTCACAAGGAAAAAATGGAAAACGGTGACCAAGCGTAGATCTAGTGTGATCTAATGCAATGGAGGTGACTAATGAATGGGGAAAACCCTCCTACTTATAACAAAATATTAGAGTTATCTAGAACTTGTTGCATGAATAAAATATTATTAATCAAATTCTAGAACCACCCTTTAGGAATATTTTATTATATTTGTTGGAGGGAAAAGGTCTTTTAACTTGGGTCAATTGCTTTATTTATAAATAATAAATAAATAAATGATTTATTTATTATTTTTAGGGAGATGGTGAGAATATAATTAAATAAATAATGATTTATTTAATTATTTAACTAGGAATATTATTAAATAATGATTTAAATAACTTATTCCTAGGAAATAATTAAATAAATAATGATTTATTTAATTAATCTCCTTGTTTTGGGTTAAATATGACCAGGAAATATATACAAATGTTATTTTACATGGTGAAAGCAATTTTACTTAGGATAAAATTGGTCTTACATGGTGTACTTGGGTTCATCTAATGATAATGGGTTAGATGACCAAAAAAATGGTGTAACAGATTTCCCCCCAACATACGAGTGTTAGGAGCAAATCATATGACCGAAGTACGTTGTAAGAACTCAATCACTAGGCATCAAGAGGGGAGTGAGAGAGAGAGATGTAAGGTAGTCTAATGTGCTAAAGGACTAGACCTGGAGGAGATGAGACTTACATGTGCAACAAGTCTCTAGTTGATGAAGTGGTACTAGCTGTGTTAAAGGCGGTGGGGGAGGCATATCTATACTCACCGAGACAAGAGTACAAAGAATAAGGCACCCGGAAAACCACGGAACGCAATAAGGAAGCATGTGTTGGCCTAAACATGAGCCAGATAAATAAAATGATGAATCCCACATACATGTGATGCCTGGAATAACCGTCAGGACTTATACGAGAATATTTCAGTACATGAGATACAAATACACCCAAATGCCCCCTACACACGGGGAAGGTCTCGCAAAATCTGACTGATACATGAAAATCGAAGAGGCGTTGCAAGCGTTTGAGGCCGATATCATCAAATGAGAGGAGCTACATCAAGGGCGGAAATGAAGAAGTCATTCGGGCATGTGGGGGGCTACCTGCAAGGCCACCCCATCGTGAGGGTTGAGACATCTCACACACGCCTGGGAATCACCAATAGCTGCTGCTGCATCACTGGACCATCAAGTGTATATATCACGATCATACTAAGAAGAGCTCGAACCAAGGTACACTTCCCCCTAGACCTGGCTTCTGGAGTAAATGATCTGATGTCAACATAAGTAGGTCTGCCATAGGTGAGGCAATAATGGAACCCCAACTAAGGCACGAGGGAAAGTAGTAGAGTGACGAACAGATAGACACTAATGATGATGATGGAATGAGGGAGACGGAGGAGCGGTTGGACGACTTCCCTTGTTAGAGCAGAAAGGGCATGAATGGCTTGGCAGCAACTGACACAATATCAAGGAGGATAGGTGACAATGGTACTGAAGGCCATAAGGTGCAACACGAGAGAGGGACCAAAGGATGAAGGATGGAGGGCTATATTGGGATACAAAGGGACTCGAGATAGACTCCATGACGGATGAGGACTCAAATCGGATGCTCTAAACAATGGCGACTCGGTGGTTCTGCCACACAGTAAAGGTCCAATGGGTGACCATGAAAGCATGAGTACAAGATTGTAACTCATGACAAAAATCAACATGAACAAGGACAAGTATGGAGGCAAAATGGTGCCTCAAGTACAAGTGTTGTAAGTGAGGAAATCTGATTTTGAGGAGAGGTGAAGAGACCCTTCTTGGGAAAAATGTGTCTTGGTGAAGTATCAAGTAACTAAAAACTAACAGGTACCCAAAGCTCATGAACAGGCCATGTCGCACTTTTTGGGGTCAGTTTTGCGATCTAGGTAGTAGGTACTGGGCAGAAAGTTGCGACCTATCCCAGGAAATGTCCTGAAAAGTGTGACCTGTCAAAGAAAGGGGGTTTCAGTGCCGATTTTGGCTGAGATCTAGGATTTGTATGGTTGAGGGGCATAGGTTCCCCCAAGCATGTTGTGGTCATGCAAAAATGTATTTAGAAAAAAGGGGAATCTAAACAAATTTTAATGATATGGTGTGCCTATTTGTTTTTGTTATGGTTATGTAGTTTGAGAAAGGGCATGAAGGATTACCAATCTCTTGCTAGTACTGCATATATGAATGAAATGGACTTTAATTTTTTGGGTTGGCATACTTGGTTTCACTATCCCAAAGAGAGGATTTGGAGATAATGAATTGATGCTCTACTAGAAAACCTATAGGTTGGTCAACAACAATGTCTAAGAGGTTGGGTTGTTGATGTAAAATGAAGGAATGATAAGGGGTATCATCCCGAGAGTGATCTGAAGTGGTACGGGACTCTATAGGTTCTTCTAAATGTGGAATAATAATTGTACTAGAGTCGACATGACCAGATACCCTAGGAGAGTTGTGGAGAATTACTTCTCCTGGTCTCTCAAATATGGGTGCCCCCTTACCCAAACATTGGGTTGCAATGTAATGGCCACAAGGTTTATGTGGTGCGAATGCATGGTTTTGATGTAAGGGGGAATAGAGAAAGTTAGGGGAGATGATTCCTTCCATAATGTGGTCATCATGATAGAAGATGGGGTGATTGGTGGAAGAAATATCGCCGGACGCGGCAAAGCTACCTGACTCATCATCATGAGAAGAGAGGTTCACATGTGCAACATTGCAAGGGATGACATAAGAGTGAGAAGATAAAGGATCTACCGATTGTGAGTCCAGGGTGATCATTGAAGGAAGGTGAAGAGAAAAAACAGGGGAGGATTCAGAGGGAATGTTTCCCGAGGATCTCATGGATGATGATAGGTAGAAAATGATGGATGAAGGCTTCGTCATCGCG
The DNA here is from genome assembly GCA_034641835.2 of Pinus albicaulis. Lineage (NCBI taxonomy): Eukaryota > Viridiplantae > Streptophyta > Pinopsida > Pinales > Pinaceae > Pinus > Pinus albicaulis. The sequence continues at coordinate 424,128,250 of CM076570.1, read as the reverse complement.
ACATCAGGAGGGGGAATTTCAATGGGAGAATTTGTGTCCTCTAATTCTATCAAAGCAAAACGTGCAAATAGGGGAGAGGTGGACTCGGTGCGCTTGGCCTCGAATTGGCGGACTGTGGCTAGAGAGGTGTGGAAGTCTTTGAGGCGGGGACAGAGGTGGGTGTAATGGCCATGGAGATCAAACAAAGCACATGGGTGGTTGGTGTGAATATTCTTGGGGTTCTTGGCTGCGGTCGCGAGAAGAACAGAGGTTTCCGGGACCATGGACTTAGGGAACATGACATTAACCATGGGCTTGAGATGAGGCAATTCAGGACAGGTATGGGTGGCATGACCAAAAATATCACACAAAGAACACTAGATGGGATGCTTTGAGGGCCGAGGAGGGGCAGGGTTTGTCAGGGCAGCCTTGTCCTTTGATGCCCCCTTGTGATATTTTCCCTTCTTACCCAAAGCAGTTGCAACAGGAGATGGTTCCTGTTGAGGTGACTGAGGCGCTGTTGCAGCGGGGGAAGTGATGGGGACTGGTTGAACCGGGGTCAATGCAAGAGAAGGTTTGGGTTGACCAGCCAGGGTTGCGACTAGAGGATCAAGGTACCAGACGGGAATCCCAAGTGTTAGGTTAGGAAGAGAGAGGGTGGCCATGACAGGTACTGTGTACACTCCTAGTGGGAGAGCTAGGAACGATATCCGACCAGAGGGGGAATGGCCAAGTGGGACGGCTCCTAAATGGCTAAGGCTAGGAGGGTAAAGAGGCTCATGAGTACTAGCTGGATGGGAAAGTCCAGGCAGAAGAGGTTCGGGCAACTGAGGCAAAGGGCTAGGAGCGGGTTGGTGTAGGCAAGGTTGAAGTTGTTGACTAGCCGAAGCTGGGTGTTTAAGGTCAGCCCGAGATGATTGCATCATGCAAACATTTGCTAAGATGGGATCAGAGACAGGAGGAAGAGGAAGACCAAGGAAGGTTCCAAGCAAGGAGGAGTCTTTGTAGACGCCGGGGGAAACATTGGTCAAAGAATCAATGATTTGCTTATTGGTGACAACATAGATGGTGGACTCAGGGGAAGTCTGAGATGTTGGTTCATGATACGTCATCTGGTCGATGGTGACAATATTTCCATTATGCGGGAAAAACAGCTTGCGGTGGACTGCAGATGGGATGGCAGACATGGCATAGGTGTAACTACGCCCTAAAATAATGTTATAGTCAAGAAGGGCATCGATAACTTCAACGTCGACACAAACAGTCTTGCCCGCAAGGGTGATAGGACAGTTACGGAAGAGGCCAATGGGCTGGGAGGCATGGCCATCCCACACACGAAGGGTGATTGTGGAAGGGGCCAGCTCAGGAGATCCGAGTTGTTTCCAAACCGAAGTAGACATTACATAGGTGGATGCCCTCTCATCAATGATGCACCGGGAAATGTTAGCGTTCCAGATTTTTACTGAGATTTGGAAAGCTACGGAAGCAGGAAGAGGAGGAGACTTTGACTGATGGGCATCTAAAACAATCAATTGGTCATCTGTTGGATCTACAGTGCCCAAGGTAGGTAGTAGAGCTTTTCTTTGGGAGGGGCATGACTAGAGGAGTTCCAGCGTTGAAATGGCAACAGGAGATTGGGCCAGCTCATCTACTATGCTAAACGAATGGGAAGCTCAGTCAGAAGCAACATTTCGGCATAATGGTCCCTTAGGAATCTTGGTATGAACCTCGGCATTGGGTGGAGGGATATGCAAGGGACCATTAGTTGTCGAAAGAGGCTCTGTAGAACCTAAAGAAGGTGACTCAAGGATAGATGGAGCAGGAGGTTGGGGGTGCGGACGGGACTGAGAGTGAAGGTTAAGGTCGACGGTTATAGGTTGGTCAGAGTTCATCATGAGGATCTGGTAATCAGAGGTACCAGATAGAGGAGGTTGAGTGGTTAATGGTCCGTGAGGTGGTTGGGTAGCCACGAAGCATTGCTGTGGGAAAGGATTGGTCACACTCTGCTGTGCATACACCTGCCCCTGAGGGGGTGGTGGTTGCTGGAGGAGTTGGAGCACTAGGTTGTGGATATGGATGATAATGAGGTTGGGTAACAGGGTGTTGGGCAGAAAGAGGAGGCATGCCGGATCCTAGATGCATGCTACTGGGAGGGGGAGAAGTGCAGGAAGTGGTGCCCCCTCCCCCAGGAAAACCATAGCTCATGGGAGGTTGAGCGGATGGATGAGAGATAGCTCCAACGATACTGTCGGAAGCATGAGGTGCCCCGGGTGCATGGGCATTACCGCGTCTGGGCAAGTCAGGTAGAACAGTATAAACATAACCCGTCTGAGCGTAGATCGGGTCATATTTTAACGCCATTTGGAGGGCAGATTCTTTGGTTTGAGGAAAATGTGATGCGACATCTTTCCCGATAGGGGGCAAGAGAGATCTAAGGAACCAGTCCATGCAGACACGGTCTTCGAAGGTAGGATATTGACATAGGCTCTTTCTTCTTTGCCATTCCCGAACATGATCGGATAGGCGGGTCGCAGATGATTGATGGAAAGAAGCCAAAAGTTCGATACTAGTGTCATAACGAAGGGGAAGCTAGAAGTAAGATAAAAAAAGCCCGGGCAAGAGTCACAAAGGTGGTATGAGAGGAAGTGGGATGATCAACATACCACTTAGAAGCTTCGCCTGTAAGCATGCATTGGAACAATCTAAGACAGATTGAATCATCAATAATGGAATGGGATGAACACCACATGTGGAAAGATCGGATATGGTTGGAGGGATCCTCTCCAGCAAGGCCTTGGAGCTTGGGAATGTCGGAGGAGAGCTTGGTTGGCATAGCAGGCCAACTAACATCATGGTGGATAGGATCATTGATCAACTGATTGAAATCGGGGAAACTGAGGCCTGCCATGAAGCGGAGCAAGGGAGCAGTCGAGGTAGTTCCTATGGTGGTTCCACTAGTAACAGGCCCAACATTAGGGCCGGGGTGGCCACTAGCGTTAGGCCCTGGACCAGACATGGTGAAGGTAATAGGGGGAGAACCAAAAGTAGGGGGAGAAACCAAAGAATCAGAAGATGAGTCAGAGTGCGGACTCAGGGGAGGACTAACTCAATGATGATGGGAAGGAGCAAGTCGACCAACCGAAAACTGAGGGTGAAGGCCAAGAAGTCTCTGAGAGAAATGCCTTGGAGGTGCAAAGATGACGGGAAGAAGAAAACCGATAGGGGCAGGGAAGGGTAAAATCAAGTAAGATCAATGTCGAAACAAGGGCAGAGAGGTGCAGTGTCAATTGATTTTAAATTCTTTTCTACGCAGTGTTAACCAGGCTTTTCTTCACTTAGGGTCAGTGTGTGGCATGTGTTAATTTTAATTGTTTAAACCCATACGTTTTGAGAGTAAAATAAAAAGTGTCTTGCGTAACTGAAAATAAATCTGCAGTAAATAATACCAAAAGAACAGAAAATTAACAGCTACCAATGCATCAATCTAACCCAAGAAGGTGGGTCTCTCAAAACTAGTCTATAATAGGGGAAAAAACTAGGCAAAGCACACTAAAAGAGGCCAATAGATCTAAGGTTGGGAGGGACAGGGATCTAAAGGAGAACTCTGCTGAAAAGAGGTGCAGAGAACAGCAAAGAGGCAGAGGCAAGGTTGCTGCTAAAAAGGAGGAGATCAGCTAAATAGAGAAGGGGCAAGGAGGCGGCCTTAGAAATGAACCCAAACAACACTATATGAGGTGATTTGAAAGGGGGAAGAGCTGATCTAAAGGGATCTGAAAGTGAGGTATCAGATCTGGAAGCAAAAAGGCTGAAACCCTGGAAATTCAGACTTCTAAAATAGCAAAAACTCTCCCACAAAAAGTGGAGGGTACTAGAGCCCTAAGGGGAAAGAGTCCCACTTAGTTGAGTGAAACAAATCAGAAACAAGTCTGAACGGGTAGAGATAGAGGCTGGAGAACCCTGACATAGGCTTCAGACAAACCCAAAAAAAGTGCTGGAAAATTGTAGAAAAAAGTGCAAGTCAGAGGTTCTGACCTGATTTCAGTCCAGGTCACAGATTTTGAGCAGAAAAGTTTGCCCTCAAGGCCAGGTCGAACTTTTTGGGCCGATAAGTGTGATCTGCAGATCCGGCTCTCTCGACAGCAGATTTAAGAAAAATTTGTCGTCTCAGCTGCGGCTGATGTCTGTCACCTGCGCAATAAGGCCAGAAACACACGGAAGTTAAAAATTTGACTGTTTGAGGGTTTTAGAGGTGGAAAGCACAATAAAAATAGGAAAAATAGAAAATGGAAGAGAAACCCTAGGGTCTGAAACAACTGGATATGCAAGAATATATAAAACGACAGCAGTCGCAAAAGAAAACTCGTGTGGAGTCGCCAATTGTTAGTATGAATCTTTTGTCGTAAAAGATCACTTTAGCTATGCATAAAAAATAGCCTTAACATCGATTATGGCTGCAAAATATCTTTAAGTCTGCTGCACTAATCTGGATCTAAGCACAAAAGACATTAAGCAGATAAAATATAATATCGCTCCATGCATCCAATAGACAAGACAAGAACAATGTATTTAAAATAATTTTATATTATATTAAAGAATGGGGCACCTGAGAGGAAAACAAGAAAGGTGTTTTCCGGTTCTCCTCAATGGGATGGGTTCTTGAAAGTCCTCAGTGTTTCAAATCTAAAATTCCTCTCTCTTATTGGTGTGTAAAACCCAGACAAACATAGAACTCAATGGGAGCTCACAAAGAAAAAATGGAAAATGGTGACCAAGAGTAGATCCAGAGTGATCTAATGCAATGGAGGTGACTAATGAATGGGGAAACCCTCCTATTTATAACAAAATATTAGGGTTATCTAGAACTTGGTGCATGAATAAAATATTATTAATCAAATTCTAGAACCACCCTTTAGGAATATTTTATTATATTTGTTGGAGGGGAAAGGTCTTTTGACTTGGGTCAATTCCTTTATTTATAAACAATAAATAAATAAATGATTTATTTATTATTTTAGGGAGATGGTGGGAATATAATTAAATAAATAATGATTTATTTAATTAAGTTCCTTGTTTTGGGTTAAATATGACCAGGAAATATAGACAAATGTTATTTCACATGGTGAAAGCAATTTTACGTAGGGTAAAATTGGTCTTACATGGTGTACTTGGGTTCATCTAATGATAATAAGTTAGATGACCAAAAAATGGTGTAACACAAATAATACTTCACATTTTCATCATTGTGAGTAGGTGCAATTACAACAAAAACATCTCTTGCACAATAAAACAAACTTATATGTATTTACATTTATTTGTAGATATTTATGATTTGAAAGCAATTCAAATGTTACATTCTCTAACAAGATCAGAAACTTGATCACCATCAGATGATATTGTAGTCTCCTCTGATTTCATTTCTTCAAACATTGCAACGGACATTTTCCCCTTTGTATTTAGCTACGTATGTTTCCAATCTTTTACATACATTTTGTTTTCACAAACGTCATTGGATTCTGTGTTGTCTATGCAAACATGACAAAAACAAGAATATTTTCTTTTATCCAATGCAAACACATTTTTGGACAACTTTGTTTTAATTGAATGCAATTTTCTAGTCCTTTTTATTGTTTCAACGTCATTTCCAATTTATCTATCTACTTCCTCGATCCCAATATGCCAAAAAAACCTTTATATGGAAAATTCAAAGAAGAATGTAAATATGATATCAAAATACAATAAAATATAATCAATCAGATATAATCAAATTGTGATAAATGTACATTGTTTAAAATTAGATATCCAACAAAAATTAAATTGAATGTACCTTCGCACTTCCCTTGATCGGTTAGTCTCATGGCTTAGAGCGGCGATGCACCATTGAACAACTTCTTTAGCGTCCACAAGTCGGTTTGCAGAGGGATTTATTTGATATCTTCGAAGTGCTCATTTTATGCATGCCCCTGCACCGTCATGTTCTCCTTTTCCATAACTAGTCTAGAAGAAATTCCAACAATATTTAATGCAGGTTTCCTTATGAAGACAACACAACCAAAAGAAATATCATGAAAATTTGAATTGACTTTCACATCCATCTGACCATATCCAATGTTCATTGAATGTTATTCCACGACTTTTCAAGGATTCATAAATCTTTCGAAAACAGTGTTGTACAAAATATGTATCATGTGTACGATCATCACTGATATAAAAGTGATATTATTTAATAACATGTCGATTTTCACTGGTACTTTCTATATGATCGTCATTTTGTTCAGCATGTCTACATAGAATATGGATGAGCATGGAGACTCAGTCAGAATGATAGTATTCACTTTGAATTTATTTTTGTGGAACAAATGTGTAGTTTTCTGCAAAATCAATTACTGAAAAAATGGTCCTTGGCGGAAAAAAATCACGAGATTTTTTGAATTAAAAGTCTTTCCATCAAGCTCTATGGGAATTCTTGGTGTATTTATAAATTTCTGCCTCAAACTTTCTCAAAAATTCTATCACAAAAATTTCTTCTTCTCGAATTCAATTCTTTTAGCACTATTTGCACCTTGAATCGATGTATGGATATATTCATATCTCTTCCATTTCACTTTCAAGTTGGACAATGATTGATCATTTATATCATTACGATATTTGTTTTGAAATTTAGTCAAATTTTCACAATCATCGCATTTTTTACCACCAACACATTTCTTTTCGTAAAATAGATCATCGCTTTGTCTTTCACATAGAATTTGAGATATGAAATCATGGATAGTGGAAGGAGGAGGTGAATCCTTCCAAAATGTTCTACCAAAATTAAGGAATGTGTCATAATATAACTCAAATTCCACATGATAACGACAACAACAAGTGTCGCGTACGGTGTTAGGTTTTACATACCATAGTTTTTGTTGAACAAAAGCATTGATTGACACATGAATTTCACGATTCTCTTTTTTGAGCTTGTTGAACAACTCTATCTGAGTGGTTTCCAAGAAATGATTTTCATGTTCTTCGTATTGATTTCGTGCTATTCTTCTTCGCATCACATCCCTTGCATTTGGCAAAACACGTGACTTTTTCTTCCAATATTCATATTTTATGTTTTTAACATGTACTCCAAGTCTAATTTTGTATGGTTGCCTACAAATAGCTCTCCAACAAATGAGTTCATCATTTACATATATTTGCAACCGAAATTTCCGATGTTTGTGAAAAGCTTTTCATGAGGTTCCTAATGCTCATGCCATAGATTTTACCAAGAGATTCTCTTTAGTACTTGATGAAACCACTGCCATATGTATTGCTCTATGTACAACTGAAACATTTTTCTGTCTAGATCTTCTAATTGAATTTATAGCACTATTTATATTTTGTATCACATTTTCCTTCATTTTTTTATCTTTTGTTGATTTTTAAATACTCAATAAAGTTGTAGCTTCTTTTAATTTCCTTAATGATAGGAGACCTTTCAACATTTGGGCTTGAACTGTCACATTTTCCTTTATGAAGTACGTATCAAAAATGTGTTTAACACGATATCTTATAACATGGTCAGCTCTTTTATCTCCATATGTGTGAGTGTCAACATTTTCTAACATCTCATCATCGACATTGATTTCATCTATACATATTTGAATGAATAGTACATAATAAGTTTACATATTCAATAAATAACTAAATTAATAAATGTGTTTAATTTCAATAATACGTGCATTTGTTCAACATATATATATATATATATATATATATATATATATATATATATATATACCTTGTGATTCAATTTCTTCACTTGAATTTCTTTCAACATTTTCAACATCTTCAATCATTGGTTCAATATCTCTTTCACTTTCTCTTTCAAAATTTTGTATCTCATCATCAATGTTTTGGGGAATATCTCTATCTGTTTACATTGAAAAATATTTTTCAAATTAGTTCATCAAATAAAAATTAAGCTACACATTTTACACTAGGAAAATTTTAAATATATCAAACTCATAATATTTACATTTACATATTTTCTTCAACTTCTAGTTGAGGTTGATTTTCCCCTTCAATATTTGAGCGTGCTTCTATCTTTCTTTTGCGAGATTGTCTCGTCTTTTCTCTACGTTCCTCAGGGTCTCTTTTTCTATCATATTTTCTCGTACAATTCCTTCGATTTCCCATGATAATAGAGTATGAAGTTCAAAAAATTTCCTACAAAAATTTAGACAAAAACTCAATTAAAAAAACATCACAAAATATTTAATTTAAAAAAAACTCATTTTAAAATTTTTGCAAAAACTACATACTTCAATCCAAAACACTTACTTCAAAAAATCTGAGAAAAAAAATTCTTATAAAAATGAAACAAAGCTCAAAATATTTCCTTCTAAGTCCTACAAAAAAAATTCATTTAAAAATTTACAGAAAAACTCATTTTAAAAAATCATTATAAAAGATTTACTTCAACCCAAAACACGTACTCTAAAAAAATGTCACTTCAAAAAATGCCTCCAAAAAATGTCCATTGAAAATTAATTCCAACTTCTTAAAAAATGCCACTTTAAAAAATACTTCAAAAAAGCCTTTAAAAAAAATCACTTTAAAAAATACTTCCAAAAAATGTCCAAAAAATTTCGTTTGAATATTAAGCATAAAAAGTGTCATTTCGAAATTAAGCTCAAATCCATACCTTCAAAAAAAATGAAAATTAAGCCCAAATCCATACTTTCAAAAATAATGAAGCCCAAAAAGCATCCAAAAAATGTATCACATACCTCCATGAAAATTAAGCCCAAATCCATATTTCAAAAAAAATGAAGCCCAAAAAACATCCAAAAAATGTATCACATACCTCCAAGAAATGTCTTTTGAATGTTCCCCCAAGAAAAGCCCTTAAACCCAAAACATTTTTTTGCAAAAATGTTTTTTGAATGTACCTCCAAGAAAAGTCCTTAAATCCAAAACAATTCTTTGCAAAATCAGACCAAGACCTTTGTAAAATCAGACCAAATGTGTGAAAATATGTGAAAATAATGAATGATTTTGCGGCAATTTATATTGCCGCGAAATGTTTTTTTGGAGAGGCTCCGTGGTATTTTCCGGCCGACAAAAAGTTAAGTAAAATTTCGGCGGAAATTTTATAAAAAAAATCAGCCGAACTTTTATGTCGTTAGACTTGACAGACCGTCGGCGCAAAAAGCAACTCGGCTAAACTTTTTTTTAAGAGTTCAGCCGAACTAACGCGTCAACAATTACACAGAACCAAGCTCTGAATACATATCTGCAATTTTGGACTAATTAAACTCCATGAAACATTCTGAATTAATTGTCGGAACCAAGGCAAGAATTTTCAGAATTGAATCTACTTTCAGGAAATATAACTTTTATGGAATTTCATAAATATTTACCAATTTTAATTAATTTTCTAATAAAACGGGTGCAAAAAATTTCTGAAGGTCATTATGATTCAATGAAATCATAATTATGTATCTTCCAAAATACATTTTAAAAAAAATTGAAAAAATTATGGTGCATTACATTTGTCCATCGTCTCTAATGGGTAGTTTTTAGATTTTTAGTTTATAACTTATATGTTAATAAATTCCTTGTGTCGCGAAACATATTCAAAATATGCAGTTTTTTCATATTGGACCAGTTCAAAAATTCTAGTAAATATGATATGCATCCGTTAGCTTTGTAAATATGACGAATCTGAAGTAGACTCTGTCTAGATTGTTGTAACACATTTTGTTTCTCAAAAACACAAATTTTCAAAGAATACAACATTGCGTATTAACATGACTTCTTATTAATCCTTTGATTGTTAAAAAACACACACTCAAAGAAACGCTAAGTTGACATATCAAATGTGGATAAAAAAAATTCCAAAAAATAAGTAATAGAAAGCTAACAAAATTTCTGACAACTTTTATTTTTATCGCAAAATGAAATTCTAAACAGAAAAATTGTTTTAACTTGTAGAAAGTTGAAGAACAGAAAAAAATGAAAGTTTTTTCTCAAAAAAGGGCAAAAAGTGTAACCCAAATTCACATTTTCACCCCATGAACAAAATTGTTAATAGTCATAAATATGTTCGCAACTCGTGTAAATGTTTTGTAGTCATGTATATATTTTGCAGCAAGCTATATTAATAGTCATAATCTTATTCGCATTTCATACAAGCTCTAACAGTCGGATATATTTACCTTTCTGTTTATATGCAGCATAACATAATGATTTTAAAAAATTCATGCATATCCACATTTATGTTTTACGTATAGTGTTGCATAACAAATGTACATTTAGACCTATATGTTATGCAATAAGTAGTCGGTTTACTTCTGTGACTATCATCTATATTATAAGTTAGACCTATCTATGTTATGTAATAAGTATTGCTCTATCTTTGTAGGCACCACTTCTGTTCACTTCAACTAGCTGGCAGCTTAAGAAACCGATGCACCACCTCTGCTCAGAAATGATTCGAATCTACCCACTTTGAGAATCTGGGCGCAACATAACTGAAATTCTAAAATTTGTTTTCCTCCGGAGACTAGAAAAACTGCAATTGTGTGAGTTAAGGCTCATGGAAGGCTCTTCTCTTTCCCATATCGGTCTGCTACGGGAAATGTAGTGGAGGCATATCATGTTACTGGAGGCATCAAAGTACTGCAAGGAACTAAGATTTATGAAACCCTTAAGTATTTTCCCACAGATATTATTGTGGTAGAGTTGTAATTGCCGTAAGCTATTCCCGAAGGAATGGTACCTGGAAAATAATTGAAGGACAACTTGAGATCAACTAGGTTCGTGAGGTTACCTATGAAGTCCAGAATGATTCCTTCCAAACTGGTATTTGATAACTGCAACAATATAAGCCCATATAAATGTTGCTTGACCTGGGGCATTTCACCGACATCGAAGGGATTTTCACTGAGGCTTAACGATATAAGACTGGTTAAATTGGTGATGGAAACAGGGAATTTTCCAGAGAAGCTATTCTATAGCTCATTAAACCTATGCCTACAATGATTTCATGACTAGTGCATACTTCTTCTCTCTAACTGATGAGGATATAAGCTCTTGATATTTATCTGTATCTAGCCTCTAGGATCCATCTGAGTAGACATGTTCTCCGCACAAATCATCTAAAGCTCTCTCCAACTTGAAACTCTCTTTTGAGCATATACAAAAAGTAGGAACATTGTTAATTGATACACCGGGAATAGTCCTAATTGATATAGCAGGGATCAGGGCTGGATCAAAACGTGTGAGTAAATGATCGTTAGCATTAAAAAGCTAACACAACTATCGGAACTAACAAACGCTGAAGTGTGAGGAGGGGGAACGTGGCTTGCATGCAAGCCTACGGAGCGTACAAGACATATTTCTTTCCCAAATTTGTCATTATTTATTAGTTATTATGTTTTTAATTTTTTTTATTATTTTTTTTATTTCAAATTTCAATATAAAATATTTATAAAAAAAAAAAAATTAAGCACGAACTTAAAAAGTAAAGCCCAACAATATTTGTTGATTACAGTTTCTAATTGTATGTTGTTTATGAGACCCTGACTCAAGTATTTCTCTCATTAATACTCCAGGATATAAATTTTTACAAATCCAATTTGATAGAATGCTCTATTTTAAACCTTGAATTTTGTTTAAAAGGTTGTGACTATCAAAATAATTTGGAAGCAGAATTCTTGTATATTTTATATTTTGAAGTGAAATTAATAGTAAAATTGGTTTTGTACATAAAATAGTTTTAAAATTATATGGTGTGTATGTCAGGTATCATCACCAACAATAATTGTGAAGAGAGCAAGGAGCTATGCTTGGACACATAAAAATTGGTGGGTTCCTGAAGAATTAGCTTGAACTGTTGCATTAGCTATAAGTCTTTTTGCTTCAACTGAGCTTCCTTCCAGTGTTTAGTGCTTCCATCAGTAGGTATATTGTCCTCCATTACTTTTAGAATGAAATTACATAGTTCTCTTTATCAAATCAACCAAAAAAAATACCCCATGTAGTGTTTTTATCAAATCAACCAAAAAGTAGTGTTTTTTATCAAATCAACCAAAAAAATAACAGACATTACTTAGTGTTTTTGTGTACTTATACTACCTATGTGAAATTGTTAGTTAGCGTGGTTAATAGTTGTCTTTTTAGTGTTGTGTCATATGATAATTCTTTACTCTGGCATTATTATTTTGGGTGTTACATTTCTAGAAAACTCAAACATCAATGCTAGGGAAGCAACTATTTTATGTTTTGAGGTACATTAACATATAAATGAGGTGAGGTTATATATATAAAAAGTACTAGTGTTTGCAAATCTCTATCATGAAGTACAGTGCTAGTCATTTTGCATAAAAATTATCAAGTAAAATTCTTCTGGGCAGGAATGGACTATAACTATGATAGGTGTCTCTTTGATCTATAAAAATGTTGAAACCCTTGTCTTTCAGGAAATGTATCATCAAGGAGGACCTCAGTTTTGGGAGGAACTTCAATGCCACAATCTTTGCCCAAGCCAGGTATATCCATAAAATATTGGAAGTTAGGTCTTGTTGTTGGTAACCAAAAAGATTTTTTTGTTCAATGTATTATTTCTCTACACTGATATCAGGTTATCGTTTATACATTGCTCATTATGATGGTGGTAGAAGTTTTCATGTTGATGCCACAACCAATTATGACTCTATGAGTACAAAAACTATTGTTATATTTCCACATGTGAGTGTATTCAAGAAAATTTGTGGGTACTTTGATTGTGCTCAGCCAATTAGGTATTTTTTTCTGCAATTGAAAGAGATAAATTCAAGGTTGGAGAAGATAGAACCAAATATGCGGGCATTTGAGGGAATGACAGGCCTTTTTGCACCTTCAGAAATAAATTCGTCTTTAAGTTTTCCTGTTATTGGCAACAAATGAAATAGTCCAAAGACAAAGAAAGTCTGTGAATCATCTCTCATAGCAGGTTGGTGGTTTCTGGAATACTTAATCCCAGGTTTTATTTGAGAACCATAGTTGCTCCTTTTTACCACTTCTAAGATGCTTCCCAATACCGTCAGAGAGAAGGTGAACATTGTTAATCAAGGTTGTCATTGATGTCAATATGAATTTGATTGAGATGTCAATATGAATTTGACCGAGATGTAAATATTCTTGAGATGCCTGGTTCTAGATGATGATGTGATATCTCTTGGTTGATAACGATGCCATGAATGAAGATGTCAAGCCACTAATGAAGAAGTCTTACCCGAACAAGTCCTTGAACTAACTATTATGTTGCCGAGTGTCAAACATGTGCCTTGATTGGTGATCTAGACCATAGATGCCAATATACAAGCCTTTGAAGTGGAGAACTATAATTGATGAAGTCATACATGTGATGATGTCATACTCTTGAATAATGACCACACTTTCACATAATTGGAAGGTTGCTTTGGAGTTTTTGAGAAATTAATGAAGGTTGCACTATGACATATCATTGCACTAGTATATGATGACATTGTTGATACACGATGCTACATGAATGCTTCAGTCCTACGTAATGACTCTATGATCCTATGATGACATTGATAAAAATGAAAAAACCAAAGAATGAAGAAGCCACGCTGTCCCAAATAGTCCTCATGCTATCCCAAACTTTTTATGCATAAAATTTAAGGATAGTCACAAAGAAAAATATGTTTCACCATCTTAGAGGCAAAAATTCTTTGTGAGACTTTCACCATACTTTAGAGCATAGCTTTAGCTTTCCAATGAGCCCTTATTTGTCCCGAAACTCCTAGTAGTTTGTGAGATATTGAATTTTTAATTTTAGAAAAATATATATTTTTATCTAGCCGACCCACACTCACAATTTCATGTCGGCCTCCCTCCAAAAGACGTGACACTTCATTTACAGTCGAAAATCCACCATAAATATGGATTCGGTCGTCATTTTTTCGTCATGATTTCGGTAAAAAACACAGTGGAGTAATTACAGTTCAGAATTCGTAAATTTGAAGAAAAGAAGCATAGAACTTAAGGAGTAAAGCATACGGTTGGATAGTTCTGGGTTATAAAACAAAGATTGGAACCTCCAGGCAACTATATAATTCTAAAATTCGATGTAATAGTTTCAAACCTGTTCTTAACATCTGTGAATATATTTGAAGAATTGGATTTGTGGAAATGTGCATAGATTTCTAGTGGCATAATCCTTGACAGAGATCTTAAGCTTTGGCTTATGAAATTTGAACTTGTGATTGTTGCAGCCTATGTACAGACTTTAAGTTTAGATCTGTGGCATAAAATTATCCATTCATTTGTGGCATTCGGACCTGTGGCATAGTAGTTCAAATCTATGAAATATTCATGTTTGTTTCTTGAAGTTTGACCTTGCAAATTGATTAGAATTCGTTGGAAACTATTGTTGGTAATTGTGCATCCTTTGAGGTAGATTATTGAACCATTTTGGATTTGTTTGTAACCATCTCTTCAAGCCTACCTTAATAACAGATCATATTCAAATTTGGAGCAAACTTAATTGACCTCTTGTGAAGCAGATCTGTTGACACATTTGAGCACATTTTTGAGGCCATTCTTAAGATTGCACCTTTGCATTTTTATAAGCTGATTGAGGATCCTTAAAGTTGATTTGAGATTATTATTGAAGCATTGTTGGAGCTTCCTTATTTTGGAGAATTTTCAAAGCAGGCGTTGAAATATCTTTTAGAGCTGGTTTTGAAGATTCCTTGGAGAAACTCTTGAAGCCTTGTAAAGCAGAATCCGAGGACCCTCTTTAAGAAAATTATTGAAGATTTTCTGAGACCTATTGATGACATTAGAGAGTTCACTTGGATGCATTTGTAAAGATCATGATGCAGTGTTGAAAACCCCCTTGATGGAATAACCTTGGGGAAATTGTTTGGGTACCATGAAGAGTTGTGGTGACACCTTCATGTGAAGAACAAGGTTGTCATTGATGAAGTGACATGGAGACTAACTGAAGGCATTGCTGAAGATTGTCAGGGATCATTGAAGAATACTTTGGGATCCGTGAAGAATAAACAAACATATTTTGACGAAGTGAAGTTGCGGGTTGGAACCCAAGAGGTTGGAGCCTCATAGAGACAAGGTCGGTGCCTTGGAGCCCTAGAGGATAGGAGTCCTCAAGAAACCAGGTTGGAGCCTGTACCAGATATAGGGTTGGAGCCCTTGAGGTTGGTGCCTCAAAATTGACAAGGATGGTGCCTTGGAAGATAGGGTTGGAGCCCTATAGGATAGGAGTCCTCAAGAGACCAAGTTGGAGCCTGTACCAGATATAAGGTTGGAGCCCTTGAGGTTGATGCCTCAAAATTGACAAGGTTGGAGCCTTGGAAGTCCAAGTCGGTGCTTGGAAAATATAGGTTGGAGCCTGGGAGATTGAAGATTGGTGTCTTCATCTAGGGTTGGAGCCCTACATATATTGTACTTGATTTATTTTAAAGAAGAAATTAATAAAAGCATTTATTCTTATTGTTCATTTTGTGTTCTAAATATAGGTGATCTAACTGGTAAAATTAACAATTGAAAAGAAATACTAATTCACCCCCCTCTCAGTATTTCCAACAATTGGTATCAGAGCCAGTACCTTCACTCAAAGCCTAACAACTTGAAGGTTGATCATTAGAATACAAATGGCAAAGCCAAGGAAGAAATTATCCAATCCTCCTAAAGATGTGTCTTTCTCAAACATTGAAATTGAAGTAAATCAATTTGCGAAGGCTCCATTATTCAATGGAAATTTTGATATATGGGTGGCAAGAATGAGGAATTTCTTGAAGAATCAAGGAATTTAAGTTTGGAAATCAATGATTACTAATGACACGATGAACGAAGAATCCAAGGAGTACAATACAAGAGAAATGAAGGCAATTTTGAATGGTTTACCAAATTCTGTGAAGGCCAATTTTGAAAAATGTTCGTCAACAAACGTCATATGGGACAAACTTCATGATCTTCACTCAAAAGGAGCGTTGACAATGATCTCTAGTCAAGAAGATGATCGAAAACAAGAAATAAGTCCAAAATCCGTCAAGGAAGCTGAAGATAAGAGAGATGACAACAAGGCTAAAGAAAACCTAGAAGATGAAGAGAACAAAGAAGAATTTGAAGAAGATCTCTTGAATAAACTTATGGCTTCCATGGAAGAGATTAACAATTTGAAAAATGAAAAGGAGGAACTTAAGAAGAAAGTGCAAGATAGTAACCAAGGCAAGACAAGGAAGGAAGTTGACTTTGTCAAGCTTCAAGTACAAGAAAGAGATGAGGAGTTTGCCAAACTTAAAGAGGAATTTCATCAAAATAAAAGAAAGCATCATGAAAAATTCATATCTATGACAAATCAATTGGATAAGGAAAATAAAAGGGAACAAGATTTTTCAAGACACCTTGAACAAAGACTTAAGAGCTCGAACAATCTTGAAGCAGAGATTGGTCAATACAAGGAATAGGTCTCCTCTCTTACATCTCAACTAGAAGAAGCAAGGAAACAAGCGCAAGGAGCTGAGAAGGTGATGGAAACTTTGTCATTCATAGAAGGACAAGTTAATGAAGCAGAAAAGGAGAGAAACACCATGATAGGCCAACTAGACGAAAAGGATGAAGAAATCTTGAAACTAAAATCAGACATCAATCTTCTCAAGGCCGAAACATGTGAAGCTACAAGAACAAAAGAAGAAATGGAGAGTAGTCTAGCAAAGGAGAATGAAGAAATCTTCAAAATGAAATCAAATATCATATCCCTTAAAATCGAAGCACATGAAGCAACAAGGATGATGGAAGAAATGAAGAAGCAACTACTTATGAAAGATGAAGATTGTGAAAATTTGAAAGGAGAAATTGTCTTTCTTGAAAAGGAAGTTGAATTACTGAATAAAAACTTGAAAAGCTCTCAAACCCTAGATGACATCCTAAGTCAACAAAGGTATCCCCTTGATAAATCAGGTCTTGGCTATGCAGGTGAATCCTAAAGCAAGAATGATAATGCTTCAAACAACAAATATGTGAGGAACCTAGAAAGAAATGTTGATGCTCCCAGTTCCAATAAAGGCAAGGAGAAGAATCAAGACAACAATGGAAGAAATTCGACGCTAAGGAGACTTGAATATGGTGTCAAGAATACAAAAGGCAATGAATATCATCAAAGAATCCCAAGGCAAAAATACTTCAAGAGTACTTCAAGGAACTCTTCATCACCGAGGTACCAAAGTATATTTCTTGGATATTGCTATTCTTGTACAAACTTTGGGCACGTGGCAAAAGATTGCAGGGCATATCACAAAGACAAATATAATGGTCCCCGTCAATCTCCTCAAAGAAATTTTTCAAGAAGAAGTCATGATTTTTTATTCATGAACAAGATAGAGTGTTTCAATTGCCATAACATTGCACATATGGCACGTGATTGTAACTTGACTTGGGCCCCTGCACAAGCTAGAACCATGCCAGAGAATAAAGTTACACAAGTATGGAGAAGGAAACAAGTTGAATCTGGAAGTCTCTTGAACACTCCAACAAACAACACATGTTGTTGACTTGATAAATTCATCATTGATATTCTAGGTATTTGATGACGAGACTCTGCCTAAAAAGAGACCACACATACAGTTAGGGGGAGTTTGATGATTCTTGAGCTTTCTTGCAGAAGCTATCCCTGAATGGGCCCTATGAAATCCTTGATGAGTCACACATGGAAAATCATCCTTTGATAGATCATCTCTCGGGAACAACTCCATTGAAGAAATCTAGACACATGTATCATGGACCTCATTGACAGGGGGAGTAACATACCCATGAAGAACTACTATTGATGACGAAACGAAGCATCCTGACAGGGGGAGTACTTGGTCACCCCATTTTCCATTGATGTCAAAGGGGGAAAGAATATTTCCATCAATGACAAAGGGGGAGATTGTTAATCAAGGTTGACATTGATGTCAATATTACTTTGAATGAGATGTCAATATGACTTTGACCGAGATGTCAATATTCTTGAGATGCCTGGTTCTAGATGATGATGTGATAACTCTTGGTTGATAACGATGCCATGAATGAAGATGTCAAGCCACTAATGAAGAAGTCTTGCCCGAACAAGTCCTTGAACTAACTATAATTTTGTCAAGTGTCAATCATGTGCCTTGATTGGTGATCTAGACCATAGATGCCAATATACAAGCCTTTGAAGTGGAGAACTATAATTGATGAAGTCATACACATGATGATGTCATACTCTTGAAGAATGACCACACTTTCACATAATTGGAAGACTGCTTTGGAGTTTTTGACAAATTAATGAAGGCTGCACTATGACATATCACTGCACTAGTATATGATGACATTTTTGATACACGATGCTACATGAATGCTTCACTCCTACGTAATGACTCTATGATCCTATGATGACATTGATAATAATGAAGAAACCAAAGAATGAAGAAGCCACGCTATCCCAAACAGTCCTCATGCTATCCCAAAATTTTTATGCATAAAATTTAAGGAAATTCACAAAGAAAAATATGTTTCACCATCTTAGAGGCAGAAATTCTTTGTGAGACCTTCACCATCCTTTAGAGCACAATTTTAGCTTTCCAATGAGCCCTTATTTGTCCCAAAACTCCTAGTCGTTTGTGAGATATTGAATTTTTAATTTTAGAAAAATACATATTTTTATCTAGCCGACCCACACTCACAGTTTCATGTCGGCCTCCCTCCAAAAGACGTGACACTTCGTTTACAATTGAAAATCCACTATAAATATGGATTCGGTCTTCATTTTTTCGTCATGATTTCAGTAAAAAAAACACAGTGGAGTAATTACAGTTCAAAATTTGTAAATTTGAAGAAAAGAAGCATAGAACTTGAGTAAAGCATACGATTGGATAGTTCTGGGTTATAAAACAGAGATTGGCACCTCTAGGCAACTATATAATTCTCAAATTCGCTGTAACAGTTTCAGACCTATCCTTAACATCTGTGAATATATTTGAAGAATTGGATTTGTGGAAATGTGCATAGATTTCTAGTGGCATAATCCTTGACAGAGATCTTAAGCTTGGGCTTATGACATTTGAACTTGTGATTGTTGCAGCCTATGTACAATCTTTAAGTTTAGATCTGTGGCATAAAATGAGCCATTCATTTGTGGCATTCGGACTTGTGGCATAGTAGTTCAGATCTATGAAATATTCATGTTTGTGTCTTGAAGTTTGGCCTTGCAAATTGATCAGAATTCGTTGGAAACTGTAGTTGGTAATTGTGCATCCTTTGAGTCAGATTATTGAACCTTTTTGGAGTTGTTTGTAACCCTCTCTTCAAACCTACCTTAATAACAGATCATATTCAGATTTGGAGAAAAATTAATTGACCTCTTGTGAAGCAGATCTATTGACACATTTGAGCACATTTTTGAGGCCATTGTCAAGACTGCACCTTTGCATTTTTAGACGCTGATTGAGGATCCTTAAATTTGATTTGAGATTATTATTGAAGCATTGTTGGAGCTGCCTTATTTTGGAGAATTTTCGAAGCAGGAATTGAAATATATTTTAGAGCTGGTTTTGAAGATTCCTTGGAGCAACTCTTGAAGCCTTGTAAAGCAGAATCCGAGGACCCTCTTTAAGCAACTTATTGAATATTTTCTGAGACCTATTGAAGACCTTAGAGAGCTCACTTGGATGCATTTGTAAAGATCATGATGCAGTGTTGAAAATCCCCTTGATGGAATAACCTTGGGAAAATTGTTTGGGTACCATGAAGAGTTGTGGTGACACCTTCATGTGAAGAACAAGGTTGTCATTGATGAAGTGACATGGAGACTAAGTGAAGGCATTGCTGAATATTGTCAGGAATCGTTGACGAAGAATTTGGGAGCTGTGAAGAATAACCAAACATATTTTGATGAAGTGAAGTTGTGGGTTGGAGCCTCATAGAGACAAGGTCGGTGCCTTGGAAGATAGGGTTGGAGCCCTAGAGGATAGGAGTCCTCAAGAAACCAGGTTGGAGCCTGCACTAGATATAGGGTTGGAGCCCTTGAGGTTGGTGCCTCAAAATTGACAAGGATGGTGCCTTGGAAGATAGGGTTGGAGCCCTAGAGGATAGGAGTCCTCAAGAGACCAGGTTGGAGCCTGTACCAGATATAGGGTTGGAGCTCTTGAGGTTGGTGCCTCAAAATTGACAAGGTTGGAGCCTTGGAAGTCCAAGTCGGTGCTTGGCAAATACAGGTTGGAGCCTGGGAGATTGAAGATTGGTGTCTTCATCTAGGGTTGGAGCCCTACATATATTGTACTTGATTTATTGTAAAGAAGAAATTAATAAAAGCATTTATTCTTATTGTTCATTTTGTGTTCTAAAAATAGGTGATCTAACTAGTAAAATTAATAATTGAAAATAAATACTGATTCACCCCACTCTCAGTATTTCCAATAGAACATTGCATCTTTACGTTTGCAATACACTATTTCAAAATTTTAAATTAAGTGCCATATGTGGATGAGAGATGTCTGGTCCTATACATAGCAGGGGCCCTTGGACTTAGTCTCACTCACTTTGTCCACTTGATGGACAATGTAATCTTAAATAAAAACTGTAACTTATGAATTGGGTGTGATGCAGTGGTATTAGTTCATGATGAATCTGGTATGGTTGTAAGTATAAGGCTCGTACTAATGGTGGTGAAATATTTGTTGTAGTACAAAAAGCATCATAGCTTTCTCATGTTAGACCAGTAATTCTTACCATTGTTGAATAAAATATTCTCTACTTACTAGGTATTAATGGTTCAACTCCATCTAGAGTAGAGGTAATATTGGGCATACAACTCCTTACTTAATTCCAGTTTTGTCTTACAAAAATTCCAGTTTTGTCTTACAAAGAGTATATTACTAAGTATCCTACTGTACTTACATAGTACTCAGGGTTGGAGGTATTATTTTATGTAAGCTTACAGTTGTCGTACTCAGTAAACTATTTCCTTACCTTGAATATATGTGAGCAAGCAACTATCGTCCTAGTAAATACTCAAATACTTATTATGTGTCAATAGAAGTTAACTTATTGGTTCATGTATCCATGAGTAAAGTAATACAATGGAGCTTATGATTCTAGCAGGCTTAGTTGCATACTTACTCTTAATACAATTATATTATCCAGGGATAATAGCTTGTGAGCCCTTAGTAAGTAAGCACGACTTTGACGGATTCGTGATAACCTATGGTAGGAAATGACTTTATTCAGCGACTTACACCGACATATAACTGGCAACAAATGGATTGAAGCCGCATTTTTTTTCTAAAATTTTATGGAACCTTGTTGAACTAATGCGGGAGAACTGATCAAATCAAGTCTTGCTCAAGGCAGGGACTTGCTTCCCTGTAGCCTCCGCTGTTTTAATTAAAGTGGTTAGAATTAGTGAGAAGAAATTAAAATGGTTAGAATTAGTGAAAAGAAATGAAGATAGATGCATTAATAAAAAAGGAAGGTAAGGTATATTGAAAGTTAATTTGCATGAAATTTAAAAATGATCTTTCTTTATTTATATCTATAAGTTATTCAATTAGTAATTAAAAAAGTTTAGGTTATTCAATTAGTAATTAAAAAAGTTTTTTTTTAAATTTCAGTTTGAAAGTTTTGTTGTTTTTATTTTTGAAAGTACTAATAAAAACTATTTCTCTAAGAGTATTATATTTAACTTATTTTTAATCAAGTTATATAAAATTTGCAGAGATTTTTTGGTAATAATCATATAGACAGAGATTTCATCCAAGCATGACAAATTAATATAGAAATATTTGTTGGACATCTCCCAATAATACAGAAAAGGACTTTTGCAGAGATGTATGGTCATGCCTCATATATTTTTTGCTTTATCGTGATCAGATTGGAATAGTGACTTGTGACACTCTTTTTATGGCGATGACGAGAGGAGGTTGGCCGTAAGAATAGAAAATAAGAAAAACTAAGCCCACTGTTGTGCCTTACTGCTCAAATATAGGTGAACAAAATAGTTTACTTGTCAATGGCTTTTTTTACTTATTTTCTTAATATTTATGTGAAAAATATAGGTAGACAAATACTTTAATTGCAATTTAAAATTAGGAAATTATAGCTCCACTAGCCATTTTTAAAATCAGATCAATATGAATTTTTTTATGATCAATATTTTATCTTTTAGTAGTAGGGAGATATCGCAATGAAAGACAAAGAGTAAAATGCAAAATTAAATAAAAATAAAGATAAAAAATGGAAAAAATAATAATATATAATTTAAATTTAATAATAATAATAAAGAATTAATTAATAATTTTATAATTTCAAAATTATATTTTTGTTTGAATGTTATCTTCAAATTTTGACATATAACTATATTATTTTTGTTAATATAATTTCTAACCATTTTAAAATACAATAATATTATTGTAAAATAGTTTAAAATATTATACTTTATTAATAATATATAAATAATATAAATATTTATTTTTAAAATAATTTAAAATTACATTTAAGAATATTTTAAAAAATAACGTTTTCATCTCTCAGGGAAAATAACTACCTTTATAGCCTTGGCAACGGGCTTGTCAAGTTTTGTTGCACCAAACTCCATATTGTTAGTTAGTTATGGATTTTTTAATGCCACATGTCATTTAATTATTGGATCTCCACCAATTAAGGTGGGCATGGTAAGGAGTGAATCCAACAGAAATAGAATAGAAATAAAGAGGATGTAACTTACTTCTATCCGGAAGTAATGCAATTCTTTAAATTTTATAATTTTCTATTTTTCAAAAAAAAATATTATTTATGGAAGTTTGAAAGTTTATTATTTTTATTATTACAATATTATCATCAAAATACATCCTAATATATCTTTGTCATTTCCATTACAAAAATAAAAATTAATTTATTATTTGTGGAAGTTTGAAGGTTTACTATTTTTATTATTACAATATTATCATCAAAGTACATTATGATGTATTTTTGTCCTTTTCATTAGGATCACAGTTGCAGAGAGAAAAACAAAATTGCAAAGAATGATTAATTCATTGGTATAAAAAGGAACATCCTCTCAGTAAAATGTTAAATCCTTTTGTATAAAAGTTAGGCATTAAATGTTTCTCCATGAAATTTGTATGGCGGTCATAGTCCAATATATATGGCATGTGAGGACATATGACAACATGTGAATATTTGGACTAGAGGATGAATATTAGAAAAATTTAACACAAAATATATGACTCATTGCACGCACCTAAAGTGTTTAGGGAGAGTTATTCAAACTATACATTCACTAAACACAACAAATTCCATAGGTATTTGCCCTTTTTTATCTAATTTCGTAGACATGGATTGTTTTCCTTTCTTTGATTGTTTTTTTAATCTAAATTCGTAAACATATATGGATTTTTTTTTCTTTTTTCTTTTATGTGTTTAACAATTATTATGGTTTAATAAGGGTTGTGAGCAAGTGTAGTAAGCATTCATTTAACAATGGACTTTGTTACTGGTTAGAGAATATTCCCAAATCTTTAAATTTTCTATTCTTTCCGTGTGTCTTTACACTTTTGAAAAACAATTAACTTATAATTGTGATATGCACTATTTTTTTATTACTGTATTTATATTTTGTATCAAATTTGTTGATATGATTTGGAATGACACCTCCAAACAATTCAGAGGTGTTCCTTAATGCAGCACGAACGCTCGTCTAATCTATCGGTGGCCCTCCTCAAGGCGATACTGAGATTAATATTTACAGTTTTGTAATTTGAACTTGTAGTTTATGATAACGATTGACGATTACCAAACAGAAAGGAATTGTATAGTGATTGATAATCACTAAATACAAAGGAATTGTGATGGTTCAATTTTATGTAAATAAAATAAGATTTATTTAGATTATCCACATTGTTACAAAAAAAAATGTAGTTTTTTGAATTCCAACTGTTAAAATTTATGCTAGGATGATACATAGTAAAATAATCGATCGGTTTGCTCAGTGACTCAATCGATTGGATTATGGGTTGCATCAATACAACTTACATGTTTGTCATCATTAATGGCTTAGCATCTAATTTTTTCAGACCAGGGAGAGGACTCTGACAGGGATGTGCACTATCTCCCCTCCTCGTCATCCTTGTGATGGATGTTTTCAGCCTGAATATAAAGCGCGCAGTGGAATTGGGAGATTTCTAGGGCATAAGAATTACCATCCAGAGGGATATATCGCACAATTTTTTTGTAGATGATGTCCTTATATTTGGCCTATTGATCAAAATTTGTTGGTGGGCACTATGTAAAATATTCAAGAATTTCTGTGATGCGTCGAGTATGGAGGCGAATGGTGGAAAATCCTGTTTTTACCATTCGGAAAAATCCAGGGAAATTCTTGATTACATTAAAATCCTTTTCAATTTTTGAATTTCAAACCTTGATGAAGGGATCACTTACCTTAGATTCCACTTGCGAGCCACGAGATATACTGCAAGTGATTGATCCTTGATACTGGAGAGATATAAGCGTAGAATTAAAGCATGGTCAAGTAAATAGTTGTCAAAGGGAGGGCGGATGGTCTTAAATCAAGTAGTACTTCAAAAATATACAGTATATTGGGCACATTTGTATAGTATTCTGAAGAAGATAATAAAAAATATTCAAATTTATATGGCAGAATTTATCTGGAATGGAGGTCTAGGAAAAGGATCTTATCACTTGGAAAAATGGGAAATGATAACAAGGACTAAGGAATTAGGGGGTTGGGGGGTAATTGAATAGGAAACCTTTGGAAAGGCCCTCATGATGAAGTCACTGTGGAGATGCCTACACTCTCTCGGCCTTTGGAAGGACATAATGGACTGCAAATATTTCAAAAAAAAATCGGTGGAAGATTTATTTATGGAGGAAAATCCGCAGCAACGGAAAGGATCACCAATATGGACTGGATTCATTAAAATTTGGCCTCAGTTTAAAGACATCCTGCGATGGCACTTTGGAAATGGGGGTCTTATACAAATTGGCCATACAGGATTAGGGGGTCTACCACAAAATACAAATATCAGTTGGGAGTTGTTATCGCTTCTACACAGGAAAGGTATTTTCTATTTAAGACAAATTCTGGATTGGAAAGAGGAAATCCCGAAATGGAATTCGGAAAGACAACTAGGATTATCAGAAACACAGCTGAAAGATAGATACTGAGGTTTAAGCATAGGTTGTCGGTAACAAGGGGGGATCAAGTTAAATGGGGAGGACAACTCAAAAAAGGCTAGATTGTAATCCGAGAGAAATACAGAGACATGGTGAAAGAATTGGTGGGCTCAGAACATCCCAGTTGGATCTAGGAACTGTGGAAATTATAAGTTCAAAAAAAATTATTATATTCTAATGGTTGGTGTGGAAGGACAAAAACCTCACTTGGATCAATTTACAAAGAAGAGGGATGAATGGGCCAAGGATTTGTAGACTCTCTTGGAAAGCTGTTGAAGACAACACCCATTTATTTTATGAATGTCCTTTTACGAGGATGGTCCCACAACTGATATGCAGTAAATTTAAATTTGAGACAACCTCGTATGACAACGCATAAAATTGTTTCTTATGGTGGTCATGGAAAGGTAATTCCTTCAGGAACATTCCCATCATTTATCACTAGTGCATGTGGTGTTGCAGAAACAGGTGGATATTTGACGAGCAGTCTAGCACTCTGGAAAAGGTAAGCAAAAAGGTTTTTCATTTCTAGGGAAACCTGAAGGTCAAAGAAAAAAATCCTCCGGACTTGTCAAAGAGAAACCAACCACATGAAATTCACTACCCAGCTGGTTTTTTTTATGGGGAAGCTCAAAATCAAAGGTGTGGCTATTGTGTGTGGTTGATGATTACACCTTCATGCCACTACAAGTTCCACTGGTATGGTGGACAAGGCACTAATATGAGGGCAGAGACTTTTGGCACTTTGGGAACTGTTGTGGTTCACACACCACCTCTACATTGACAAACTATCCATTTTTGGGGACTCATAAGTCCTTATAGATCATATGAACAAAGGCTCTGCATTGAATCCTGAGAAACTAACAACTTGGATGGAAAGAATAGTGGTCATGTTAAAAAAGTTCACTGCCGTTACTTTTTATCACATCTGCAGAGAAAAGAACTCACAGGTTGATAGGATATCTAAGAAGGGCTTAACAGGTAGATATGGAGAAATGCACTATGACCTCGTTGAAGCCTCTGGTCATGGAGCAAAGGGAATAGTTATTTTTTTCTAACTTTTCTGTATTTTCAGGGTTTTGAATGCAGATTTGGGTAGTGACTACAAGCCACACCAACAGTAACAATTTTTGAATTTTGTTGGGTTAATTAGTGGCCACTGTAGAAATTATATAACTTATGTGTTATATATCCAAGATTTTCCTGATCACACACTATTTTAATTTCATGCACAATACATAATCTATTCCACCATTGATCATCACATGTGGAAATTAAATCAATTGCAATGCACACATGAAACAATAAAAATTCACACACATTAACATAGCTGTTTAACGGGAAAGCCTGAAGCTAAAAATCCCAACTATCTGTATATAATACATGTAATAGAGATCATGTAACAATCTTCATACAAAGCTGATCATATCAAGCTCCCAGTACAATACAATTGCTACACACTAAACATGCCCGATCTTGCAAATCCATGCACCGATCTTTGCCACCTCGGCCCGATCTTGCAAATCCATGCACCGATTCACACCGCTAGCCCGCCCCCACCGTGCAATCCCCCGCTCGAAGAATGGCTCTCAATGAACTCAAATTTCTACAGCCTTGTTCATGAAATCCCCATTGGCATCTCCATCGGAAAAAGCGATAATCAATGCATCACTTGTGTTCCAACTGAGTAGCCCACACTTTCTCTTTCACCTAGCTCTCCACTGGTCTCCACTAAAACTGCCATGCACTATAGTTAACTGATGTATTCTTCAGTTGATTAATGAGTTATTATTTATTTAATTAATTAACTAATTAATTCACACCACTCTCACTAGTGTATCAATCAGTTATACTAGATACAACTAGCTGATCAACTGAGTCTAACCGAGTTAAACTAAATACAACTCCACCAACTACTTCTCCAACTCTACCAAACTCCTCGCAAAGGCAGCTCAACTGTCCCGCGGTTGAAGTCCACCAAACCCCTAGGAATAGCATAATTCCTCTGTTAGATGCATGAGCCACTTGCAAGGCTCGAACTGAAGTGCTCCAAGAGAGTAAACTGAAGTTTAGATTCCAAATATTATTAAGGGTAAATAATATTTGACTTCCCTATTTTTAGGATAGGCAGTCTAAAAATAGACTTCGACCTATAGGTCCAAAAAATAGAGGTCCATCTATTTTTACCAACATGACCAACCATCCACAAATAGCATCCCGCAACTCATAGAATATGATCGACATGTCTAAAAATAGACTTTGCGTCATAAAATAAAAATAGACTTTGCGCCAAAAATAGCCTGCGGGCCCACTTAGTGAAGGCGACTCTTTTCACTAAGCTCATCATCTTGTTGAATCTCAACACTCCCTCTCAACAAGATAGGGATTATCTTCCACCCTGATCCTGTCTCTATGGTATTCAAATTTTCTCCTGGTGAGCACCTTCGTCAGAATATCTACATCCTGATCCTCCGTAGGAATGTAAGAAAGCAACATGATCTTCCGCTGCACACAATCTCTAATATGATGATACCAGATGTCAGTATGTTTAGATCTATCATGAAATACTGGATTAACCGAGAGTTTAATGCAACTCTGATTATCACAATATAGAGTAGGATCTAAGTGTGAACCGAACAACCTGACCAGGATCTTCCTCATCCATATAGCCTCGCATGCAGCCAAACTTGCTGCCATGTACTCGGCCTCCACTAAAATGAGTGCCACGGATCTTTGTTTCCTGCTGTACCAAGAAACTGCTGTAGACCTGATACTGAATATCCCTCCAGATGTGCTCTTTCTGTCCGTTGGGCTCCCTGCCCAATCTGCATCCATGAAGCCATGCAACTTCAACTCATCCGACTGTCTATACCACAATCATATCCCGATGTGCCCCTAAGATACCTCAGGACATGCTTGCCTGCCTTCCAAAAGATCTTGGTAGGCTTAACCATAGCTTGTGAAAGTTGGTTAACAACATAGCATATGTCCGGTCGTGTATTGACTAGATACATGAGCGAACCAACCAACTGTCGATAAACAGTGGCATCCACTATTTCTGCCGATGTAGCATCCTCTTTCCTCCAACCATCAGGAAGAGGAGTGTCGATATGCTTGCAGCCTTACAAGTGAAACTTCTCCAATATCTCCCGGGAATACTTTCCTTGAGACACAAAAAGTCCACCCTTTCGCTGCCAAATTTCCAATCCCAGGAAATAATGAAGGAGGCCCAAGTCCTTCATCTCAAACTCCTTTGCAAGATCTGCCTTGCATGAGTGTATCAACAGTTCATCACCTGTTAGTATCAAATCATCTACATAAAGTACAATGATCAACAACTTACCCTCCACCACAATTTGGTATAGGTTCGGATCCGCCTCACTCTTGGTGAAACCAAGTCCGGTGAAATAACTGTCTATCCGTGTGTACCAAGCATGAGGTGCTTGTTTCAGCCCATACAACGCTCTTTTGAGCCTGCACACATGCGACTCGCTGTTGAAGATTTCGAATCCTTCAGGCTGCTCTATGTAAACCTCCTCCTTAATGACTCCATTGAGGAACGCAGTCTTCACATCCATCTGATGAATGTGCCAACCCATCTGCACTGAGAGAGAAAGGATGGTCCGTATGGAATAATACCTTGCGATAGGTGCAAAGGTTTCTTCATAGTCGATCCCCTCGATCTATGAGAAGCCCCGGGCAACAAATATTGCCTTGTACTTCTCGACGCTCCCGTCAGCAGCTTGCTTCACTTTGTAGATCCATCTCGAACCTACCACTGATTTCCCTTCTAGCCTTGAGACAATCTTCCATGCACTATTTCTGACAATCGAATCATACTCTTCCACCATGGCATCTACCCATGCGGGATCCTCCACAGCTTCTTTGAAAGAAGATGGTTCTGTCATGATACACTTGCTCATAAGAGCATGTATCCAATAAGTCGGTCAGGTGACTGTCTCTGTCTGCGCTGTGATGTAGGTGCTCCTACATTCTGCGTTGCATCAAGATTCAGTCGCTGAACTTATGTAGTGCGCTTCCGCCCTCTGATGTTTGGCGCTGCATGAGTGGTTTCTTCCACTCCATGAACCTCCTCTTGTGGCTGATCCACATCCTGAGGCACATCTTTAGGAACAATTAGCTCCTCATCTGCATGCAAGTGTAGCTCCCTCTCAAGCGACAACTTCATGGCTTTCTCCTCATGAAATTTGATATCCCGTCACACAACAGTCATCCGACTGTCTAGAAAATACACATGATAATTGTGGGGTGTTTTTGTGTACCCCACAAATATCCCAACCTCTGCGGTCAGCTCCAGCTTCTTCCTGGCATCCTTCGTCACATGAATGTAAACAGGTGAGCCAAAAATCTTCAAATGAGAAATATTAGGCTTCTTACCGTAAAAACGCTCTTCGTGTACTTCATGCCAATTACTTCCCCATGAGGACAACGGTTTTGCACATAAACCGCGTGTTGCATGCTTCACCCACAAGTAAGTGTATGGGAAGGCTCCGATCATGCAACGATCGCCGCCGTGCAACACCCACGATCGTTCCGTTCTTTCGCTCCGCGACCCCATTCTATTGTGGGTTATGAGGCACTATGAGCTCTCCTCGAATTCCTTCTGTGCTGCAAAAGTCCTTGAATTCTCCAGAGATGAATTCACCACCATTATCGCTCCTAAGAGCTTTCACTTGCTTCACCGACTCTTTCTCAACCAATGACTTAAAATCATAGAACTTTGAGAATGTCTCACTCTTCTTCTGCATGAAGAAGATCCAACACTTACGAGAAAAGTCATCAACAAAGATCACATAATACCTCGTAAGCTACTGCTGAAGCTATTGAGGTGCTGGGTCCACACGTCCGTGTGAATTCTCTCAAGGATCGCCATGGTGCGACTATCCCATGAAAAGTGGTTCAAATTTTTTCCAAAGTACATCCCCAGACCGATCTAATCGCACAAAATTGGGAAGCCCTGTGAGAACTCTACCGCAAAATTTTCAAAGTGCCATGGTGAAGATGGCCCATCTCTCGTGCCACAATTCACCCTCATCCGGCTCACCAATTTTTTTTGATTTTCTCGCTAATATCGTGCGCCCATCTACCTGCAATTGATAAAGGTTCTTAACTCGAACCCTCATCCTCATTTCACCGCTATTTTACTACGCGAAGGCTTTTCCCTAGCTAAAAACAACATCATAACCCTTGTCTTCCAACATCGCCACAGAGATCGATTCTTCTTCAATCCTCGACCATGCATGACATCCTTCAATATGAAAGGTCGATTCGACTTCTCCCTCAAAGGAAATGGTCTCGATACCAGTCGCACTGTATCTACCATCATCGCCCATCTCGATGTGCACTCCAAGATCCTTTTCATCTAGATCACTAAACAAATCTTTGTCTCCGGTCATATGGAAAGATGCACCACTGTCAAGAAACCACATTGATCCCATCACACTTGAAACCAAACATGCGATCAGAGAAAAATCCAGCTCAAACTGCGAGGCTAAGGCCTCTCCAGCTGCAAATCCAGCAACCTGCTTATTTTTCTTCTTCTGTGGAACATTAGTGGCGTAATGTCCGTATTGGTGACAGTGAAAGCACTTCACCTTGGACAAGTCCTGCTTCTTACCTTTCGCACCAGATTGAGTAGGATTTTTATTTCCCTTCCCTTTCCTTGCTTTGGTAGCCAAAGCGCAATTTTCTTCATCTTCATTCTTCGATGAAGATCCATCCCTAGTACCCCGCCTTATCTCCTCCTGCACAAGATCCGACCAAAGTCGCTCCCATCCTGGTAGTTTCCCTTGACCATTAACATAGTCCTCGTAGCTATGCCAACTCTTCGAAAGCCCAAGGAGAGCCAAGCTCACCAAGTCCTCATCTACAGTAACCCCCAAACTTCCCATCTCATCCTTGCAGTGGACGAACTTCGTGAGGTATTTTGGTATATTATTGCCTTTCTCCATTTTTATTTTCATGAGCTTGTCTTTAAGCGCCAACTTCCTCTGGTCGCTTCTGCTTTGGAACAAGTCTGTCAAAGCTTTCCACATTAAGAATGCAGTAGATTTACCATGAAGGCTAGACACAATGTGATCCTTTACACCTTCCAACAGAATTCTTCGACACTTCGCTACCTTCTTTTGCCATGCGTCAAGTGCGGCTGCATCGCTAGAACCAAGCTTTGGAATATCAACATCTATGAAATCCTTCAACCCATTATCATCCAGCACCGCCTCCATCCTGTCCTTCCATGCAATATAATTCGAGCTGCCATCAAGGGAATACTCCAATGGCAATCTGTTGAAAGACATTTCAATGAATGCTCAACTTCGACACCAAGAAAACACTGTAGCAAATTCGAATTCCACCATCACAAAACTCAATCACTTCTATAATTGCAATTTTTTCCAATGATCAACTGCTCTGATAACATGTAGAAATTATATAACTTATGTGTTATATATCCAATATTCTCCTGATCACACACTATGTTAACTTCATGCACAATACAGAATCTATTCCACCATTGATCATCACATGTGGAAATTAAATCAATTGC
The DNA here is from genome assembly GCA_034641835.2 of Pinus albicaulis. NCBI lineage: Eukaryota > Viridiplantae > Streptophyta > Pinopsida > Pinales > Pinaceae > Pinus > Pinus albicaulis. The sequence goes on along the minus strand of CM076570.1, from coordinate 424,096,488 downwards.
AATGCACACATGAAACAATAAAAATTCACACACATTAACATAGTTTTTTAACGGGAAAGCCTGAAGCTAAAAACCCTAACTATCTGTATATAATATATGTCATAGAGATCATGTAACAATCCTCATACAAATTTGATCATATCAAGCTCTCAGTACAATACAATCGCTACACACTAATCAGGCCTGATCTTACAAATCCATGCACCGATCTTTGCCACCTGCTAGCCTTCCTCTACTGCGCAATCCCTGCTGAAGAATGGCTCTGAATGAACTCGAATTTCTCCAGCCTTGCTCATGCAATCCTCATTGGCATCTCCACCGAGTGTTGGATGCAATCAATGCATCACTATAGTCACAACTGATAGTCACACTTGCTCTTTCACCTATCTCTCCACTGGTCTCCAGCGCCATGCCTTGTATTTAGGCGATGTATTCTTCGGTTGATTAATGAGTTATTATTTAGTGAATTAATTAAATAATTAATTCACACCCACTCTGCTAGTGTATCAATCAGTTAGACTAGATACAAAGCTCAACTGAGTCTAAGCGAGTTAAACTAAATACACAACTCCACCAACTACTTCTATAACTGCTACCAAAACCTGTGGATGAGTTCTAAACTGAATTTCTGTGCATTAGCTCCGGTAAACCCTCGGGAATAGCGTAATTCCTTTTTTTAATTCTTCATGCCACATACATTAATAGCCAGAATATCGAAGAATAAGATAATGTTTAAGTCAATTATTATTAAGGGCTTCACCCAATATTTGACATATATTTTTTAGAATAGAGAATAAAATGAATTGTAAAATATGTCTAAAAATAGAAGTCCATCTATTTTTCCAACTTGACCAACCATCCACAAATAGCATCCTGCAACTCATAGAATATGATCGACATGTCTAAAAATAGACTTTGCACCAAAAATAGCCTGCAGACCCACTTAGTGAAGGCGACTCTTTTCACTAAGCTCGTAATCTTGTTGAATCTCAACAGCCACATTTATTTTTGTTGAACTAAAGAAATTAAAATGGTATAGAATGCACTCAAGGTAAAAAAGGAGAAAAGAAGGTAGTTAATCATTACCTTCGTTGACAGGAATAATCACTGACATGAATTGTTTTACCGAACCCTGCAAATTTTGATCCTCAGCATGTTTGCATTAATAGAAAAAGCTATTTCTATATTATATTTTTTGGATTTGGTCACTTAGACAGTTACACATGTAATGGATAAGAAAAGAAATCTGATGTAATTTTTGATGTATTTATCAAAAGAAACCCAAAGACTTATGTGCTGGTACTATATATAAACCAGTTGTTTTTTTCTAATGAAAAAAAGATACATAGTAAAAAAAATAATAATAATTTTATGTTTTGCGTCAAAATTACAAAGTTGAAAATAATATTTAAAAAACTAATAAAAAATCAAAATAAAGTGTTTAACAAAACCAATTATAATTGTTAAAATATATTGTTTATTTATTTTTTTCATTTCATTGTACTAAGAGATTATAGAGATTAATATTAAAAGAGATGGTGGTCATGTAGTTTGAAAAAAAAACATTATACATGGTGAAAGATGATGTACATAATCCCTAAAAGATCAATTATACTTTGCAAAGTACATTGTTTAATAAAATCAATTATAATTTGTAAAGTACAATTTTTAACAAAATCAATTGTAATTGGCAAAATACAGTGTTGAACAAACTAGTTAAGAAGGATATATATATATATATATATATATATATATATATATATATAGTAAAAAGAAAAGTTTAAGAATATATATTAAAATATTGAAAATAAGAGTGATTGAAATCAATGTTTTTTTCATTCTTCTCCTTGTGTTAATTGGAAATATAGTTGTTTTTTTTTTCATTCAATAAAGGGAATTGAATTACCTTGGGGTTGAGTATGTTTAGGAAGAGACTTTGTAATGGTAGAAAAGTGACATTGTAAAGGGGGTCAATACATTATTTGATATGTCTAAGTGGGTTACAATTTTTAAAGAGTTGCTTAAGAGAGTCAATTTGAAAGGGAATCTCCATTTATCTCTTAAGTTGAACATTCATGAAAATATCTACATCTTTACTAATTACTCAAGTTTACAACATATCTCTATGTTAATTTCACAAGTATATTTGGTGGAGCACGTGTGTTAGATTTTCTTTTCCAACTTGTCATCATTGCTATTGAATTTGTGCATTAATAGCGCCATAATTAGCTTCACCCTCTCCACGTAATATTTCATCACTTTATTTAGGTCTCTAATTGCATAGGGGAGACACTTGCTAGATGAACATTGCGCCATCCTGTTCAAATTGTCAATTTCAACTGGAAGTTTTACCTTGCCTATCCATTGGACATTGAAATATTGCTTTGACTCCCTAACCCTACATGGAAATCTACCAAAAATTGTATCAAATAACATTGAAGTTCTAAGTGAATGTGGAGTTGAATTGGGTTGAAGAGTATTTATAAGCCCAAACATTGACTCTAGTGCCCGACATCCTTACAAAGAAGCAATCGAATGAAGGTAGGGAAGAGGAAAAATCAAGGCTTAGGAAGTTCCCACAAAGAAGATGATTAGGTTGAATAGAACCAAGAGAGAACCCTAGAAATATTTGAAGCATTTTCATGCCTTGAACCCTTAACCTACATTTAATTTAATACAAATTGTTGTTCTATTCTTATTAATTTTCACAAGAGTAGGGTAGGAATTAGTAGATTCCTATGTCATTGTTCCATAAATGCTAAGAGGGGGAGCCTTGCCTTACAAACTAATATGAATTCCATTGAGTGATGACATAAATTTCCATGGGAGGATGTGGCTTGATAACCCCCTTTTGTAAACAATGCCCAAGATTAAATGTTGTGCCTTCATTTGTTTAAATCAATACATCATTATGATTGCATAACACATGGAAGAAAGCAATTTTATTGAAATCCTTAGCCCCTTGATAAATCCTTCTTACAATCACATAGATGAAGCTTGATTAGATAACATATTTTCTTGTACAATGTTGAGAATGATAAAGGAGAGAAATTTTGTCAAAAGCCTTAGCCCCTTGATGAATTATTCTTAAAATCGCATAGGAGCATGGTTATATAACATATTTTCTTGTACAATGTTGAGAATGATCAAGGAGTTGCTCGGAACATGTATTTTATGTACTTGGGATTTGAGAAGACAATTCCTTTGTAAAGACGCTTGACCTCAACTTTATTATTCAAGGCCATCTCAACTCAAGTGAACTTGATTATTTTATTTTCTCAAGAGTAAGAAATGACTCCCCTTACACTTACCACCCTAGTTACTTTGAAAACTCAATCAAAGAATATAATGGATTGATTACAATATTTCTTCCCTTAATTTTTTCCTTTCCAAATTTGAGTTGTCATTGCTAAAAATAGGGAAGAAGATGGACTTGATGTAGGTTCATAGGGGGGTTAGAAGATAGTGAATCTCATAGTGAGTTTTTATCCTATTGTTAAATTAGACAAACATTTTAGTGAGATTGGGCTTGTCTTGCTATTTTTCTAGGGATAGTTGTCCTTTGTGTAAATATGTAAATGAAAAAGAATGATTTTCAATGCCACAAATTTTGGTAATGCCATCTAGTACCTAATTAAAATAGGTTTCTCATGAATATAACTAGGATAGTTATGAATCTAGGTCAATAATTATTTTTTCATATCCTTGTGGGGAGGAGGGGTGAGTTGAGGGAGTTGCAATGTGCTTGAATTCACCAAGATACTTAGTGGTATTCTCCAGCCTTTTATAGTGAATTCACATTCAAAAGATAAGTGCTTCATTGATTCCTGATTGTGTTTACAAATATCATTGAGGGTTTGTGAAATCCATTTTTTTGCAAATCATCTTGAATCAAAAATTTATTGTGAGCAAGCATTCACACAAGAATAGAAATCTTCAATATACAATCTCCTTTTTAGATAAATTTCAAAATGGGGGACCAAGGTGGTAGAACTTGGTATGCTAAAGCATTGGAGTCTTTGATGCTCACAGAGTATATCCTCCCATGGGGGATCCACCCTCTTTAATCCATGAATTTAATTCAGATGTGTTGTACGATTAGATTAAATAAATCCAAAGTAACCTTGCCTTGTAACTCCTTAGAATAATTTCACTACTTCCAACAAGTTTCCTTGCGAACCTCAAGAGTTATCCCATTCAAAGAGATGAAAAAGGGAGGTGATAGAGTGATTTGACATCCAAGCTTGAAGGTATTGAAGAGACAAGCCATAAAGAAAGAAAGGCATATCATTATACCATCTTCCCATATTTTTTTGTTTCCTATTTCCTAGAATCCATGTGAGGTTCTTCTGGACGAGGAGAACCACTAATTTACAAAGGTGTTAAATAAGAGATCTAAGAGCATTGGATTGAATCTCCCAGGCTTATTAGATGTTTTCTTTTGAAGTATTTATGTTAAATTATTTTTAGCCATGATGCCAACTTACCAATTAGACACCATAGGATCTCTTATTACTAAACCCCTTGTATACTAGGGGAGCACAAACTATGTTTCAATTGATGAAATAAAACTTTTCTGTTTGCTTTTTCCCCTTGCCACAAGAATCTCTTAATTTCTTTCCTCCATCACTACATGAACCACACCAAAGAAAAAAGAGTTGAGTACAATGATTCAAGAGTTTGATAACCATATGTTAAAAAGCAATATTAACATAATTTTAAACATCAAAATAATAATGGCACACAAACCAAGTACATTATAATTTACCTTGGAAACTATTAAATGGGAAAACTAACCTCTCAATGAACATTATACCCCTCTCTATCTCATTGTATTAACTTTACCATTCATAATGTAGTGTTTAGGTATGCCGCTACATCCAAATCCAATACCCGTATTAGATGACAACCTTAGTTTCTTTCAAAATTAATTTTATAATGGATAAAAAATGCTCACAGACAAAAGAAAAAAACCAGAATTTTTTTTTTGGGCTCCACTCCCAAACAACTAGTGAAGGGCTTGTTTGTCTTCCGCACCCACAACAAGGGGGGTTATCACCCCATTTACTATGGAATGAGACTAAATTTTCCTACAATGCATATAATGCATGTCCAACATAGAAAAAGATGAGAAAAGTAGATAGGATAGATTTATTGAGGATCAACTCACTAGTTGGACCAAGCCACTAAATTCTCTAATTGATCATCTTATTCATGATTTTTTGGAGGATAAAGGATGAATATGAAGTCCTCATATTGGTGAGCACAACAGGGATTCCCAAGTATTTGAATGTATTCCAAATGTTGAATTGAGAATCCCATCTATTTTGCAATAATATAAAGAATAAGGGAAAATATGTTCCAATTGTATATGCTACTTTTAGTGTTATTGATTTTCCCTCCTGATGCCTCTAAGTAATGATCCAACATAAATTTGAATCTTTGTGCAATTATCATTGAGGATTTTATAAAAAGGATAGTATCAGCTATGCATTGTGAGTGATTTCTTGTTTTTATTCCTAACAATTTCCACACCAAGGAGCAACCCACTTTATCTTTTTTCTTCAATCCTTCTACCAACTAATTTTTCCATTAGAATGTACAAGAAGGGTGGTATAGGGCATCCTTATATTAGGCCCTAGTTCCTTGGAATAACTGAGCAACCTATCAATTTACCAAATGAGCACCCAATGAATAATGTGGTCATATAATCTAGATTTTCTTAGCACAATCAACATGAAGCTATGCCCTACTCTATCATAATTTTTTTCCATCTCAAGAATAATAATCATGCCTTATTATTTGTTACTTGAGAGAATTGGATTACTTCTTGCACCAAAATGACATTGTTATTTATTTGTATTTTCTCAACAAATCCTCCTTTCTCTTCTAAAATAAAACTTGGGAGAACAATGGAAAGTTTAATGTTCTAGTGTTCTCGCATGTTTTCATTGGAGAGTGTTTGGATTCTTGCATGGTAAAATTTTTATATCGATGTTTCAGGCTAAGTATCATATCCCATCATCAAGAGATATGATGATGGGATGTAATACTTAGCCCGAAATGTCGATATACAAATTTTACCATGCACGAATCCAAACACTCTTCAATGGAAAGTTTTTTTGCAATAATTTTGATGACTATTTTTTGTAGGCATTGCATAATGAAATCACCCATAATTTAGAGAAATTCATGGGATTATCATTCCCAACAAAATAATATTGTGAAACCATAAAGCATTTGGGTTTTTTCCAACTTTAAATACCAAATTTCCTTGATAATTTCTTCATATATTCCTCTTACCAAAAGCCAATTTTTAGACATCAAAACTATGGTAGGGATAGCTTGGAGCATATGTTGGATCAATTCCTCTGACATTTCATCTCCCTTGAAGTAAAAGGGTTTTAAGTGAAAATGAGTTTCCTCCAATAAGGATCCCATTTTATTCACCCATTTACCATCCTTTAGCATAATTTTATGAACATTGTTTTTTTCTTGACAAGCCTTACCCTAACGTGAAAGAAATTATTATTTTGGTACCCTTGCTTAAGCAAAGGAATTCTTGATTTAGTATGTTATCACTCCATAATTTCCTGAGGTTTTGAAGGAAACCCAGAGATAACCACAAAACTACTTTAGAAGTTGGGATCTAGCCCTGCCAGCTTCAGAGAGGGATCTCTCTATCATATTTAGATTTGTTTATATTGAGATATTAGGCTAGATATGAAAGCTCAGAGTTTTGTTTTCGAATTGGTTTGGTTGGAACAACAAGGGAAGGCCATTGGGCAATGGAGTCAGAAGAGCTTAAGATGATCAAATGCATAAATAATCAATCTTAAGTGCAACATGGAAAGGTAGGAATACTATTGGATCCTTGTAGTTTATGAGATGGAGAAGAAAGAACAAATTAGGATTCACTTTAAATATAGAGAATTTTTACTTGAATTATATATTTAAACTTCAGAAGAAAACATTTATATTGATTTAAGCTAGAACATGGTGTTTTAAAACAAATCGTGAACTTAATTTTATTTAAAACAATAGAGAAAAGAAACACATATGAAAACAGAGAAAAAAAATTACAGTAAGAAGCAATTCACCACATAGATATGACACAGGAATCCTGAAACAAATTGTCTTGTATTAATTCAAAAGCTCACTTGAACTCAATGAACAACTTTACAATGAATGGTAGTCTTTCTTAGTACAAGTCCCAACATTTATTACATCAAATTATGAAGTTGTTACACGTTATTTTGTCACCATGACATTTGACTGTCCATATAGGTCCATCACTACCTATATTATGCTCCCTTAGAAGTCAAAAACCCTAATGTTCTCAAACCAAGTCTTGGAATTGGAAAAAATCTCATTAAAACCCTTAAAAGTCTAACTCCGCACTTTTCCTAGCCTTTTCCTGTGGGTCCACGGATACTTGGTCTATAGCCTGCGGCAGCTCCCACACGTTCTGCTAATAAAACTTGCGGACCCCCGTAAACAATCAAATAAAGGAAAAAGTAAGTTCTAGAAGCCCAGCTGGTCGTATATTCTCCCAACTGGAAGCTTCTAGAGGCGCGATCAGTTCGATTTTTATCCCTCCACTCATGGAGCTTATCCCTTGGTCTATGGAGCACAAATCCCTTCATGAGAGGAATCCATCCCCCTCTTCATGGAACTCAAACTACCTCCATTTCCCTATAAATTGAGCTCATGTTTCAGTCTCAAGGGTATACTATAGCTTGTATATTGCAGACATACATATTAGTTGCTGAAGAAATTCTCAAGAGAATGATCATACTCTCTACACTAGTTATTATTGGCATGAGAATGATCACACACTCATGTCCATAACTTCATGCTAGTTCAAATATAGGAAGGCTTGTCAATCTGAAGGAGGAATGATTTTCCAGGACCCCGGGAGGAACTTGTACGACATCAAGGCATCATGTTGTAAAGTTACTATATCATTCAAGATAATACATATGGATCTCCTTTTCTCATTGAGTTGTTCTTGTGTCTATTTGAATAATTCAATACTTATATTCCTTGATCACTAAGTTAGATTAGCTATTCTTAATTATTATATGTTACAGGTGCTTTTAATTCTTTTGTCTTTCTTTGATTGCAGGTTCTACTTACTGAAGAAGCCTCTTTGGAGCGGCTAGATAAAAGACTGCACCGAACATCAGATTTCAAGGTAGGGGCATGTCCTCTTTCTTTGTTTATAATAATTCTGAATTGCAAATAATCTAGAGAAAGCGAGTTACAAATGGATGTTTGTTTCTAGGTATCCGTAGGATACTAGGGAGATTTCTCTTGTCCGCAAGAGGGATTTATCCGCATAACAGAAGTATTTATTCAAATCTTCACCAAATATGTTGATTGGAAATATCAAGATTTATTACAAATATCTTCAAACTATGTTACACAAATAGAACTAAAATATAGAACAACTACAACTGTTGAAGTTGCTTGGCACTATTTTTTAGGATTGCTAGTGGTAAGGAATAACAATTCAAATTTTATAGCAAATATAATTGATGAGGTGGCATCCAAGTCACTAACTATCTATGAGTTTTTTCCTTGCGAAATTATAAAAAATAGGGTCCAGTTATCCCCTTGAATATCTCAATCTGAGATAGTTGTGTAAAAATAGAGAGATATTTTTGTAGAAAAGTATGTTACCAAAAAAAACCTCTTTCAAGTTTTTAAAATTCATTTCCATCGGTTCAGAAACCGCATTTAAAACTATGACTAAAACATGAAATTTCTGGAAAATGTGCCTTCAAATATTCTTTCAAATATCCCAAACCATAATAGTTGTTAGAAAACTAAGAAAGGTTTTTGTAGATAAGTATGTTACCAAAAAAAATCGCTTTCCGTTTTTGAAAATTCATTGCAACCTGTTTGGAAACCGTATTTGAAAACAATGGGTAAAAACTGGATTTTTTTTGGAAAATATGCCTTCAAAGATGCGTTCGAATCTCCCAAACCATAATAGCTATTTAAAAACTGAGAGAGGTTTTTTGAAATGGATCCGTTCTGGAAAAAAATATCTTTTGGTTTGGAGAAATGAATTATCATACGTTTTTAAGACATGCTTGAAATTATTGTGTTGTATAGAAAAAAACATAGTTTTAACTGACCATTTTTCCAACTCGGTGTTGAGTTTAATTGCCAATGTTCAATATTGATTTAGCGGGGGTGGGATGAAATGGATATATGACATGGAGGCAAGAGTAGGGAGGGTACGTGGCAATCAATGAGTGGACGGGATGGGTGACGTGAGAGTCAACAATATTATTTCTTGGTCGGAAGGCGGATGACAGTTTTCGTGGGGGGGGGGGGGAGTGAAGATGAGCGGAAAGGTATGGGGGGTGCAAAATGTTGTGGCACTACCAAATTTCTTGGTAGGTCCCTCCTTTTTGGACTCCCCCCCCGCAAATAAACCATGAAGGGGGGGGGGGGTGCGGGCAAAAACAATCCCCCGCTATTGATCCGGGTGGAGTAGATCAAGGTCGTTGAAAGTTCTCTAGTGTTATTACATAGCATAAAACCTTATGTACATAATTTATTAAAATTATGATAATCGCACTCTAAAGGTTGTGATTAAACTAATCTAACACACACTTAACTACCCTCTAAAACCACTCAATTATCCTCTAGTGCTGCATTTTGATTTGCAAGACTAATTTTTCTTTCTTGGAAATAATTTGCAGAATAAAACATTATTTACAATATCATCATATGAAAATCAACAGAAAATAATCAATTTCCCATGAATCATATAACCCTAACATAGTATATAATATTCCTATTCATTCCTACAAAATTACATTTTTGTGTGGCTAAGACTCTTTCTTGATTTAATATCCCCTAGGTTATGTTGATGGTTTTCATTTCAATCAATGTGTAGTTCAAAAAAATCTAGCTTGTTCTCTATCTATACGGGGTGATTTTTGAGTGTTCAAAACAAATTTTCATGTTGAATTTGAGATATTTTAAGTTTGCTTCCCATAAAATAGTGGGGTATCCGATGATCAAGGAGTGGAAGTGGCTAGGGTTGATAGGGATTTTCCCTTTGAACCAGGAAGGGCTCACTAAGAATTGGAAAATGGACTCTTTTTTTTTCTACCACCTCAAGGAGGGTTTATATGGAGGGGAAAATAAGGGAAATATTTTCTAGTGTTTGGCATAATGGTCATATTGATGGTAGGCCTTACATTTTAAAGGGAAGTTATTTGCAGTCCTACTTTTTAATATGCCTCCAATGGTCCAATATCAGGATGATTTATTTGTGCGTGCCTTTCTCTAAATCCACTTCCAAAAAAATATTGTTGGCACATACAAACCTTCCTCCTTTAGGTATTGATTTTTCAATGTATTTTCCAAGTGAGTTCCTAATAGCTTCCAAAGTCTTATTGTTTTAGCGATTTAGAAGAAAGTGAGGAAGATGAACCTAGACTAGAAATGTCGAGGGCTCATATAGCTCCAAATAAAAGTATAAATTCCAAAGGTTCAAGTACATGCCTCTAGGCCCATAAATTATGGATTGTTATCAAGTATTTATCTTCCTTGAGATTGAAAAAGAAGATATAAAATCAATGGCCATAGAAAAATATGTGACCTTCCCCTTGATCATTTCCATCCAATTGTTTTGTGTCCATTGATCCATAACCCATGGAGAGGACCAAATAATTTTGAAATGATCAATAAAGGAATTTATTTTCAAGACTACATGGTTTTCATGTGAGCAGTGGTGGAAAGAAGGGACTTCAAGGATTTCAGTTGATTTCTTAACAAAGTGAGATGGGGGAGGGTGAGGGATAGGGGTTTTTTTGGGGGCACTTATTTGAAGATGAGAATCAATGGGAAGCCAATAGAGCTTGAAAGGATGGGGCCTTTACAAAAGGATTGGGGTGTTGAGAAATCAATAAGGCTACAATTAGGGTGATTTATCTTAGACTTGATAACTTTTTGTGATGTATTTTTACTTTTCCTTCATTATTAACTTATTTTATTATTATTATGTTTTTCTTATCATAAAAAAACTACAAAAAACATGAAGATAAATAGTACACAAGAACATAGGATGCAGGTTTCTATCCATGGCCAAAACCTCTCCTCTTGAGAGGAAAACCCACAAATCTCTTATCTTCTTATATATTATTCAAATGAGGAATCCCAAGACATATAGACTAATACAAATACCCTTCCAATACCAAGCCAAAACTTATTGATGATGCACTTCTTCTATTCAATTCAAACCCAGTCAAATCTCTTCTAGTTGCACAATTTCTACCCCAATTACAGAATTTCAGCCTCCACTGCAAGTCTGAAATTTTTGATCCCTTTAACAGTTGTTGCTTCCACACATGTGAGGGATATTAGGGACTCCAAGGTTTCCTTGCTCCTTTTCTTGGGCTGATTCCTCTTCTAGGGCTAGTAGGTTACCTTATAGACTTTTCTTCAACCAGTTTCGACCTTCTTTTTAAAACTTGATAAAAATGATCTTGTAGCTGCAAAACCCTAGCCTTGACTTCACATGTGTGAGAGAGATAGAGATAAACAACCCAAAAATTCATCCTTTCTTCTTCCTCCTTCCTTTGCTTGCCTTTCTTCTTCTCCTTCTTTACTTGAATGATGAGTGAGTGAGTGAATGTCCATAGGTGATCAAATTCTCTCCTATATATAGGCTTCCAAGGAGGACGACATGCCCTAATGAGGCTGACTTCTTAGCTGCCAGGTTGACTTGGTATTGGAGGGGTATTTTTATACTTTAGAGACAAAAATAATTCTTTTTATATGTTACAAGATGCCCAATGGAGTATTTTTCATATGTCAATGACTATATTGACTTCTTGACTCTATGAAAAACTTAGAAACACTCAATGGGTGCTTGAACTATAAATAAAATAATCCTTGAGCATGAAACTCATGCTACAAAAACAATAATAATATTTTTTATTTTTCTTTTTATACAATAATTAAGAGTACATTTCATATTGATGAAGATCAAACCTAGTTACATATTTCAACACTCCCTTTTAACTAGGGAGGTATTCATAATGGTACATGGAAATTCTCCTACTGAAGAGATATCATAAGAAGAGTTAGATTGGTAAGTCATATTATAATATATTATTTCATCTTATCTCATTGCATCTCATCATACCAACCAACGTTGTCACATAAAAATTCTTTGACTAACAACTATAACTCTCTACAAGATGAGAGCACAATGATAGTGAGACAATGAATGATAGACACCATAATCATTGTCTCTTAAGGCACATACCCCATCCAGATGTTCACAAGGTATGTCCTTCTAGGAAAATTCATGTCTTGGATTAACACATCCTCAAGAAATTTCCTCTTCCACTACTCTTACCTATTGTATTCCCTACCTCATCCTCATAGAGTATCATAAACCATATTCTTACCCAATCCTCGATTATTTCTTCATAAAGTGAAGAGAAGAACTATGTGTCTATCTCTACCTCTTAAGTAGGGAGGAGATATCAGCCAATCCAAGCCTATTTCTCAAATACACAAGCTTCTTATTAGGAATATATTTTGTCAAAATATCAACTACCTGCTCATTGGTGGAGATATAATGTAGCTGCAACACTCCATCTTGCACCAAATTTCATATGTAATGATACTTGTTGTTTATGTGCTTTTTATTTCCATGAAATATTGGGTCCTAAAATAACCTTGTGCAACTGGTGTTGTCACAATGTATAATTCTAGGGTCCATCAGTCCTTCAAACATGTCAGATAGCAGTTTCTTCAACTAGACAACTTCTTTACTAACTTCATATGTTGCAATGTACTCAACTTCAGCTTTAATTAAAGAAATTGACTCTTGCTTTCTACTCATACATGATATCATAGAGGATCCCAGGCTAAAACATCCTCTAGTAGTGCTTCTTCCATTTGTCTCATAGTTTCCTCCCCAATCAGAATCTGTATATCAAATCAATTGGACACCATTCTTTCTATCGTACTTCAGGAAATAATGTATTGTTCCTTGTAGATATCTCAATATATGCTTTATTTTTATCCAATGGTCATGTATAGGATTTATATAAAACTGATTGAGAATATTCATTGCAAATAAAATGTTTGGTCAATTGTTCACAAGATACATCAGAGAGCCAACAAATTGTTTATAACTTTTAGGATCCATAGGACTCAAATTATAACTTCTTAGCCTCTTCAAGTTTGTGACCATGGGGTTGTCATAGGTTTGAAGTCCATCATGCCAAACCTTCACAACATTTTAATCATTACATCACGCCAAACCTTTGCAACATATTAATCACATACTTTCCTTGACCTAGGTATATTTCACCATGTTTTTTCCAAAATTCCAACCCCAAGTAATAGTGCGTCAACCCTAGATCCTTTAGATCAAATTATGTCGCCAATTGTCTCTTGCATTCTTGAATACGACCTTCCACACCTGTTATGAGAAGATAATACACATATGGAATAATGATTACAAGTTCATACTTCATTATCTTGATATAAATATTCAGATCAAAATAAATTTTTGAGAATCTAAATCTTTGTAGATATGTGCCCATCCTTGCATACCAAGCCCTTGGATATTGCTTGAGGCCATAAAGTGCCTTCTTCAACTTGAAAACATGAGTTTATCTATCATTTACTTTAAAAACTAAGGGTTGTTCTATATATAATTCTTCATAAATAACACCATTCATGAATGTTGTTTTAACATCCATTTGATGGATGTTCCATCCCATTGATGTTTCCAAAGAGACCAATGATCTTGTAGTTGTGTATATACATGTAGGTGAAAATGTCTCTTCATAATTGATGCCTTCTTGTTGAGAAAAACCCCTAGACACAAACCTTGATTTATATTTGTCAATACTTCCATCTGGTGCATGTTCAATCTTGTTGAGCCACTCAGAAGTTACCATAGGTTTTCCTTTCAGTTTATGAACGATTTCCCAGACTCCATTTTCATTATAGATTGATTTTCTTCATTCATATCATATTTCCATTCTTGACGATTGAAAAATTCTTCAAAGGTGGATGGTTAAGATTCAACTAACTTTGTCATATATGTTTCATACCATAAATATATTTTAGGCTTCTTTATTTCCCTGAATGTACCGTTCGATGTTGCATGTCCTTCTGCATCTTAAAGAGTATACTTTAACCAATTAAGTCTCTTCCTATTTTAGGAATGATGACTTGCTACACAAGTTCACTGGGATCACCTTCTTCGTGATTTGGCTCTTCTTCTTCCCTAGAACATTCTTCAAATATAGGTATTTCTTCATCATCATAATCAATCGAAAGATCTTTAGACTTCTTATATGCAATTATTTCATCAAATATCACATCTAGACTTATTTCAATTCGGTGCCCTTCCTTTATGTAGATCCTATATGCCTTTGAAGACTTATTGCAACAAAAAAATATCCCTTTCATGCTTGTAGGATCCAATTTCTTTATTTTATCTTTTGAAATGTGAATGTATACATGACAACCAAATAATCAAATATGGTCTACACATGGTTTCTTTCCAGTGAATTCTTCCTCAGGAGTCATGTTGTCAAGTGAACTGTGAGACTTCGATTTTGAACGTAGACAATTTCTTTAAATGCTTCACCCCACAAAAATTAAGATAAGTCTTGATCATGTAACATAGCTCTAACACTTTATTCAATTGTAAGATTCTTTCGTTCTACCACTCCATTTTTCTATGGATTATATAAAACTATCAAATCCCTCTTAATTCCAACCTCCTTACAGAAAGTTATGATTTCCTTTGATGTGTATTCTCCTCCATTGTCAGATCTCAATACTTTTATCCTTCTTTCTATAATATTTTCTACTTCTTCTTTGAATTCTTGAAATTTTTCGAATACTTCATCCTTGTACTTTAGAAAATTGATCCAAGTCTTCCTTGAGTGGTCATAAATGAAAGTCACATAGTATATATGACCTCCAAGATTTTTTGTAGCAATTGGACCATAAACATCTGAGTGAATGAGGTATGATATTTATTTTGACCTTGAAGCACTGCTTCCAAATGGTTTCTTAACATTTTTACCTAATGCACATCCCTTATAAAATCCTTCATGATACTCCTTTAGTTTAGGGATGCCATTCACCATTATGTTTAGAGTTGGTAGGATTTTGTAATGAAGGTGTCCAAAGCTTCTATGCAAAACGCACATGGGTTGACTTCAATGTGAACCAAGGATTGTGAGAGAGGTGTAAGTAACTTGTAGATTATTTCTTCATGAATCTCAATGATTTTTCATTTTTGATGCTAGAGCCTTTATCCCATGCCATAAATTTTCCATCTATAAAAGAAACTCTATCTTGCTTATCTTCTAGACATGAAATAAAAGTAAATTCTTTTGAAAACCTGGTACATATAGAATGTTGTTGAGATGTATGTTTCCACCATTTTCCAACTCCAGTGAAGTTGATCCAATTCCTCTTACTAGATATCTCTTTTTGTCTCCAAGCTCAACATAATAAGAATAATTTCCTCTTGATAGGGTATTTAGTTTTTTGTGCTCACCTGTCATATGTATGGATGCTCCACTGTTAATTACCCATATATTTTCATCTTCAAATGTACTTGTAAGTGCTGAGAATAGCTCTTTGTCCTATGTAGTAGAGGTATTGGTCACATGATTCTTGATAGATAATAGGAGATTCCAAAATGGTTTAATACCTTGCATGAGATGACTTTCCATCATAGAAAATTTCTTCAATTACTTCTTCAAAGATGTAGTTTTTGACATTCCAACCAGGTTTAGAATGCTCCTGTCAAGATCTTGGGGAGAAAATTTGGGAGGTGTTCTAAAATTAGATTTCACTTATGCTATCATTCTTGTTTTTAATGGGGAAGAAAGGATATTGTACAGGGAAACAAGGTTTGTGAATACCACCTCCAAGAAATATGCAAGAAATTCCCCCATTTATAGTCAAGAAACATAAGATCTTTCTTGTTTCATGTTGCATGAAGATGCAGAATTTACTGAAGAAACAGGGAAGAAGCTCCCTTCAATAGTTGTAAATAATGAACTGCACTCAAGGAAGATTTGGAAATTCTACTTTGATGGTGCCTACTCCAAGGAAGGCGCAAGTGTTGGATTCTTGCTAATATCACCACAAGGTAACCTCATGCCTTTCTCTTTTAAACTAGAATTTGTTTCAACAAACATTGTGGCTAAGTATGAGGCCTTAATCTCAAGCCTTCAAGTTTCTAAACCGATGGGAGTTCGATGTATTTCAATTTTTGGTGACTCTAAATTGATAATAAGGTATATTAAAAATCTTTGTCAAAACCAAGCATTCGAGGTTAAGATCATATAGGAATGAAGTTTGGGATCTGATAGAAAACTATTTTGAAGCCTTCAATCTTCAGTTTATTCTGAGGGAGGAGAATAGATTGGCAGATTATTTAGCAGTTGCAACCAACACCTTCAAACCTCCAATAAATCCAAGGCTAAGGTATGAAATTGAAATTATACATAGACCTTATATCCCTGACAATGTGAAACATTGGCAGGTGTTTGATGATGATGAATAGATAAATCAATTCCTGCCCATGATTGAAAACTTTGAAGATTCTGAGATATACCAAGTGGAAGAACAAACAGAGTAGAAAGTACACATAAGAAACCTTAAGCAGTCAATAGGTGAACATAAGATTATCCAATTTAAAGATAATGTGCTCCCTAAAGGGCTGGTTCCCCTTGAAATATTATTTGATTATAATTATGTTGCTATTGATTCAAAGAAAACACATCAAGAAGAAGAGATGGAACTTTGTAATTTGGGAACTCGGCAGTAACCCAAAATAGTGAAATTGTTCAAAGGTGTTCCCAAAACTACAAAGAAATATACATTTATCTTTTTAAGAAATATATGGATGTGTTTTCCTGGTCATATGAAGACCTGAAAACATATGAAAAAATCATAATTCAGCATAAGATTCCATTGAAAGAAGGACTCAAACCACACAAACAAAAGCTTAGACAGATCAATCCATTGTTGCTAGCTCCAATTGAAAAAGAAGTGAAGAAATTGTTGTAAGCGAAAATTATAGTCCCTCTCAGATATTCAAACTGGGTTTCTAATTTGGTGCTTGTAAGAAAGAAGAATGGAGAGATAATATTGTATGTAGAATTCAGGAATTTCAACCGAGCATCTCTAAAAGATAATTATCCTTTGCCGAAAATGGATTATGTCTTATAGAAGGTGACAAGAGCTCACAGGTTGTCTATGGTTAACGAATTTTCTGGGTATAATCAAGTAGCAGTAGAAAAATAAGATTATAAGAAGACTACTTTCACGACGCCCTGGGGCACCTTCATGTATGCAAGGATGCCATTTTTCCTTATGAACGTGGGTGAAACATTTCAGAGGGCCATGGACATAATCTGATGATGAACACTTGGAGCATTTGCAAAAAAAAATTCAAAAGTGTAGAAATTTTGGTCTGTCATTAAATCCAAAGAAATATTTATTTTCCTTAGAAGAAGGTAAATTATTGGGTCACATAGTTTCTAAACAAGGAGTAAAGATTGACCCAGCACGGGTGGAAGCCATTCATACGATTCCTGTACCCAGAACCAAGAAAGATGTCCAGATATTCATGGGAAAAATAAAATTTCTGAGGAGATTTGTACCCAATTATGCTGAGATCGTGAGAAGTATAACATATATGTTGAAGAAAAATGTAGAAGTGAAATGGGATAAGGAAGCAAGAGATGCATTTGCTAGAATAAAGGAAGCACTACAGGAAGCTCCAGTTCTGATTAGTCCATACTATCAAAAATCCTTTCAGGTATTCTCATTTGCATCCCCCACTACTATTGTTGTTGTGTTGTTGCAAAAAAATGAAGATAGTAAGGAGCAGCCAGTTGCATTTTTTAGTAAAGTTCTCAGAGATGTTGAGTGCAAATACAATATTCTGGAGAAACGAGTATATGCTTTGGTCAAAGCGTTGAAAACCTTCAGGACTTACGTGTTACAATCCCAAATAACAACTTATGTTACTAATTCTCCTGTGAAAGACGTACTAGTCCAAAGTGATGTTGAAGGAAAAATGGGTAAGTGGATAGCAAAAATCCAAGAGTATGATCTGGAAATAAAACCCACCAAGTTGGTCAAGGGATAGGGGTTAGTGAAGTTGTTGACATAGACAAATTTTCAAGCCTTGGGAATTAATCTATTAGTGAAAATGGATGGAGATGTTAATGAAGAAGGTCAAAGCAAGTCCAAAACAGGTATTCAATACAAATTTTTGTGCTCTGATTGGTATAAATATATTGCGCATTACCTGTGTTTATTTTCTTGTCCAAATTTACTAAGTAGAAAAAAATACAGAGCTCTCAAGCTGAAATCTCAGCCATATTTTATAGTAGAAGCAAATTTATACTTGAAATATCCTGCTGGTATTTTTTTGTTATGTTTGACCAAATGAGAATCCATTGGAGTCACTAAAGAATATCATGAAAGTCTGTGTGGAGGTCATTATAGCTGGAAGGTCACTGCTCATAAAATTCTCAAGTCAGGCTTCTATTGGCCAACCCTATTTTCCAATGTTTATAGACTAGTTAGAGGTTGTCAGAAGTGTCAATTGTTTGCTGAAAAGAAAAAACTTTGTCCATTACCTCTCATCCCAGTATTTATTGAAGAAACTTTAAGGAAATGGGGATTGGATTTTATTTGAGAAATCAATCCACCATCAAGTGGATAGTTCAAGTGGATTCTAACTGCCACTGATTACTTTACAAAATGGGTTGAAGCTATACCCACTAAGAAGGCGAATGACCAATTATTGATGAAGTTTATGGAGGAAAACATTTTCAGCAGATTCGGATGTCTAGTCAAAATTGTGACTGATAATGCTCAGGTATTCAACTCTGCTCGTTTCATTAATTTCTATCAAACATATAATGTAATTTTATCACATTCCACAACATATCATCCCCAAGGGAACGGATTGGCAGAGTCTTCAAATAAGACATTGGTCAGAATCTTGAAGAAGACAACCACAGAGAATCAGAAGGATTGGGATATGAAGTTGAAGTTGTCCCTTTGGGCAGTTCGAGTCACTACCAGGAGATCTACTGGAAAGTCTCCCTATGAACTGGTTTATGGAACTCAAGCACTATTTCCTACTGAGATGGCCAAACCGGTGATTTATTTCCTTCAAGAAGCTCAAGAAGAACCTAATGCTCTGGTGAGAAGATAGAAAAAAATAATTGAATCAAGTGAAAACAGAAACAAAGTCACAGATAACTTGATCACTTATCAGGAAAATATGAAGTCTATATTTGACTAAAAATCAAAATAAGTTCTCTTTCAAGTAGGATATTTGGTACTGATATGGGACACCAAACGAGAAGAAAAGGGGAAGCATGGTAAATTTGACCCTCTCTGGTATGGTCCATACAGAATCTCTGAGGCAAGGTCAAATAACACATTCATTTTGGAAGATCTAGATCGAGAGTCAGTACAGCTGCCTATGAATGGGCAGTATTTGAAGCATTATTTCTAGCATTAAAAGTCAGCATTCCACCATTGTAAATACCAGATTGCTCATTGTTCATATGTCACCAAGCAATATTTGACTCCATGCGCAACGGATAAGGCACTAATTTGCTTTCCTTAGCGTTTCCATGGAAAAAATCACTATCCCCAGGTGGAGCCAGATGTGGTGGCTCATTTGCATTTATCTTTGGAATAATTTTCAAAACATCAAAAAAGCATATATGTTAGAAAATGTAAAAATTTGTATGTCGAAGAAAAATTTTGATTTATATGTTGGTCCACTAAAATTACGTGATGAGATGTGAAGGTGGGTCGATTCGGGCTTATTCACATGCAAAAAAATTCAAGAGCCGGACCGATGGGCAGGTTTAGAACATTGCACACCAGTCAGGGTCAAGTCGGGCTCATTTGCAAGCTCAGGAGAGACTAGTGCGGAGAAACATCGGATAAGCTTAGGAGGGTTACACAGTGGAGGAAAACAAACTAATTTCCCGAAGGCAGAGAAATGGCGTATTTCCCTTAGAAACTTAAGAGTTTTGGAGGAGGCGCAATGGGAAAAAAAGATGGTTAGGATCAAAGCGTAGAAATGAAACAGAGAGATGGATGGCAGAGATCCTATCACATATCGCATTCGGTAAATTCTACAAGTTTGAAATATGGTTAAACTTTCAATATTGCGATGCGATGCGATCACATATCACACTTCGAAATTTTAAAGGGTTAGTGCTAAGGAATGTGTTAAAGGTTGTGATCTGCGAGCTGCGGGCAGGCCCACCTCTCTTTTCCACGTGACCTCCCTCTCCCTACATTTCGCACTTCGCAAGTCTTAATATTTACCTCCACCGCTAATAAACTAAATCCGTCGATTTACGATATTTTTGGGACCCATCTCTGCCACATCACTTCCCTCTCCCCACACTTTGAACTTTGCAAGTTTTAGAGCTTCCCTTCCATTTCTCATAACAAATCCGCCGATTTGCGATTTGTAATTGGCCCCACCTCTGCTTGCCATGTCACCTTCCGCCCGTCGCACTTCGAACATCACACATTTTAACACTTACCTCTCGTCTTTCATAATAAAATCCCCGATTTATGATTTGCGGGAAGATGCGATGTGGTTTCAAAAGTGAACTCCAAAGGTTTTCAAATCTGGAGGTAAGGCATTTCTTGTGTTAAATATCATCGGAAGGAGAAATGGAGGATTATAACATAAATCCAGTGAAACACCAAATGCGATAGAAAGAGGATGCAATATATTCTCCAGGGTGAGTAAAATATAGTTTGATTCCAAGCCTTGCGGCGGTTTATGAAGAGAAGACGTAACGCTACAGGCACACATAGAGGCATAGGCAAAGTCGGGCAGAAGAACGTATAGTGACATTGTTGGAAGCACAACAGCTGGGTCAAGTCGGGCACTGAGGAATTTTTATAGAACTGTGCACCTATCGGATCATAACTAGAAAGGACACCTCAACACTTCGGGGGGACGCATCAGCAATAATCAGATTCAACAAAATGAATGATATTTCTAGTTTCAATTTGTTTTCTTGGTACGATTGATAAGTAATTTTAACAGATTAGGTAGTCAAAGCAGTTTCAAGAAGTTCAACAATTATGAACTATTTTGATGTATTTAAGTAGATAGAAATAAAGAAAAGACGTTCCGAGTTTTGGACCTCTGGAAGACTAAAACTGTGGTACTTACTTTATAAGGAATTAATGAAAGAAGCATCAAGTTTCCTGCAACTATTGATGGTGAATTTTTCTTCCTGTGCCATTTTGTGTCCCTTCTTCTTTGAATGCAATGAAGTAATGTAGTAGTTGGTCTCTTAATTACATATGTGAGTAAGAGTTAAACAACCTTAATTTGCGCTCCTTCACTCCAACTACTCTCCCTTCATAAACTCTCTTTGGAACTTAAAATTAATAGATTCTGTGTGTACAACATATTATTTTGAGTTTCTTCTCTCTCCATAAATTTATTTTGAGATTTAGAGTGGTAGATTCTGTGTTATAGCATATCATTTTGAATTTCTTCTACAATTCTTCTTTTCCATTCAGATATCAGCATTTAATGGCATTGTAGAGTCTTTCATTATATCGGGTTGTTAAGGATTTTAAAGAATTAGTCTCCAAAGGGATTGAACGAAGACCACCTAACATAATTACTTTGTGACACACTTTCAAAAATGTCTTAAGCACTGATTTCTTTCCATAGCCAAGTAATTGTCTCTTGAGATACAACATTGGTCAAGCCTTTGGTCCTCGTTGGATACCAAGCTCACTAAGTCCATGGAATTTCACTCCAAAAATGATGGCCAAATAGAGGTCATAAACTGGATGATCATGCAAATCCTGTGTATGTACAACTAGAAGAATCCACGTACATGGGATGAAATCCTCCCCTATGTCCAACAAAACTACAACGTAGCTCTCGAAATCTCAATGAGCCACAACCCCATTTAGGTGGGGTTGGTATTCTAGCCACCATGTCCCATTGATGGTGCCATACCACTTGCAGCTAATTAGGCTGATTCGACTCATGTACACTCTGAAGCTAAAAAATCTACCATCTTCATTGAACGCATTCAACACATCCTCCAGCCGATCCATGTAATATTGGATAGATAAAATTATAAGTAAAAACAACATCATGATCAACATTAGGTGCCACACAAGTTCCACGTGGGCGACAAAGTTTCGTTACATTTGTAGAAGGAGCGCCTCGCTAGTGCCCACCACAAGCTTCACCCACTCTGATATGGGAATTACACCATCAAAAAGGTTTTAGGAGACAATGCTTTCGAGATAAAAATTCCACCATTCCTTGACTTGCACCCAATGTTTAATGTGGACCACCTTTGACCATACTTTCCACCATTATTGGACACATTAGACATTGAAGAACAACTCACACCAATAGAGATAAACCCAAACTGCATGAACATGCCAAAAATGATCAAATCATGGACACATAAATCAAAAACACTCGCCAAAAAAATATCTCACTGTATCAGGTTGTCAAATCTGTCCAACTCCTGCACTAAGGCAAGTGGCTCAGCAGGGGCCAAGTTCAACAGAATTTCCCCATCTCATGGAGGCACTGAACGCAATGGGGACCATTGTTTCCTAAGGGGGGAGGACTGATCCAGGTGGATATTGGTGTCCACCCACCTATTGCACTTGGACCCCCACCATTGTTTCTTTTAGTTTCCTTAATTGTATCACAATTCACTATTTTTGGAAGTTTTTCAGGTCTTGAACTTCCAGAGCCATTTTGAGGTCCTAAACGATGTTTTTTTGGAAAAATGGAAAAATATTAATCTCTGAATATGTTTGTATTCAAAATTTGTATTCCTCGGATAGATATTTCTAACGAAGTATCGTCTGTGTCAAACAAAGATCGAATGCCATAGTGACGACCCCGAGAAGTTGATGTACCAATTTACCCCAACAAGACCCACAATTTCGACGCTTCATCTCCTAGGGTTAGGTTTTTGGATGTTTATGGTTTTCCATTGTTTCTCAATAATAAATAGGTCGTTAAACCTCATCATAACACTATTCAGAGGCATGTATCCGCCACATCTCTAATCAAAGATAAGCCACCATCACATGAGTTAGTTTATTTCCATTTTGTATGTAAGCATCTTTCAATTCTTGATATTAATGAAATCAAGATTTATTTTTATTGCATCTCTATGTTTATTTTTATATCTGTATATTTTTTCGTTCTTGCATAAGTTTAGATCAGTAGTGCTCATTGTATTGAACCTATAATATGAAAAGAAAAAAAATTATTTCACAAATGAAAAAATAATAAAAGAAACAAAAGAGAATAGAAGAAGATCAATAATTGACCTATAACTTAAAAATTCAAATTGCCTTATCTTGTTTGTTGAAGTCACAACTTTTTATCTCCCCCTCTACTTGTTAACAATGTGGTTATGAAACAAAATAACAATTTTTTGTTATCCTGGTAAAGATTTTTATTAACCCCACTAATAGAAATTTGGTTTATTTCCTCCCATGTTGTTTGGGGACTTTCTTATATTTGTTCTTAGTGTTTTTGTAATATCCTTAGGTTAAAAATCCATGTAATAAAGTTTTAAAAATCAAAATAATACCAAGGTCATGGGACACGTATTCCAAGCTAAATGTTGGGCAAAAAATCCTAGTGGGTGTTCAATTGGTTTATTATGGCTCTGAGAAATTTGCAAAGGAAATGACAATGGCTTTGAAAATGCAAGAGAAATTAATTGACATTTTATTTATGAAAATAAAGGAAATTAGGAGAAAAGAAAGGTGAAAGGTCACAGGTTGCATGTAAGGAGGAAAACATAGGAAAATAATGGAAAATTGAGGAAATTAGGGGCCCCATTGATAAAAAGGCTTATGAGGATCAGTTCATAGCTTTTGAAAGTTCAACTTTGGAGATATCTCTCTATTCTCTCTCTCTCCTACTCTTGCACACTTAGATTTTTCTTGGACCACTCTAGCATTGGATCAAGGAAGGAAAAGGAAGGATAACTAAGGAAAAGGAGAGAAAATATCAAGCAGAGAAGAGCTAGATCTAGCAGCTACAACAAGATTACTTGTAGGTATTAAGTTGCATGTATGATTTCCTTGCTAGTTTTGGCATGCATGGTACATTCATGTGTATATTTGGTTCTATTTCTATCACTAGCATAGGTTTTTCCAAGCGTGACAGTGTTTTTTAGCCTTTCCTTTTCGTTTCTGAATAACCATGGTGTGATGGGGTTATTCTATTAGGTTTAGCTGGATTACTGGATGGTTTCGAAACTGAGTCTGGTGGTCTCAAGGCCTAGGAATCCCTTGAGCGGTAATGGTTGGAGACATGGTAAATCATGGTTTTGGATACCCTTGTTAGGTCCCAGAAATCCATTGATAGGTAATGGGGGGATACACAATAAAGCCAAATGGCAAAGACATAAAAAATCCTCATGATTTAGGTGGAGAGATCTGGAGGAATCCATCCTTGTTTAGGGCCTAGTGATCGCTTGTCCGATATATGGTGGGACAGTGGTAAATCCTGTATCATAATTTTATTGTTTGGCTTAAGAATACCTTGGCGAGTTACACGATAAAGTTATGATGTACAGATGAGGGTTTCATGCCTAGGGATCCCTTAACCAGTAATGGAAGGATACACGATAAATCCTGAGAAAGCCCTGGTTGGTTTTGTTGTGAGTCCCACATTCATTCTTGGAATATGCCACATGGGTGATTAACTGAAATAAATATTTGGTTCAGCTCAATCTATGGTCGGGTGGTACGTGGTAGTCCCTGGCTTGGTTGCATTTTGCATATGTTAATAAGAGCTCTTTCCTCTTGTGTATTATGTGTAAATGTGTTTTTTATTATGTGGTTATAGTGACTATTTTATCATTGTTGATATGATGGTTATATGCTGGTTAGAAGCATGATTTATGATAGACTTGAGTTTTGGATCTCATCTTGTTTCGCTTCATAAATGAAATGTTAATGAATGTATGACCTAATAGATGATATTGAAACTATTATGAGATGGAATCAGAAATTCTTGGAAATTCTCAGATAAGTATGAATTCCCTATGCTCAAATGTCTTTATATGACCTATAGATTACATGTTCATGATGTGTTTGACAGAAAGTCTGTCATGGCTAGGCCTTGTCAGGTTAGGTCCTTGTTCAAGTTTTACATCAGAGGCCTTGTGATATTTTTATTTATCCTTTCTAAGAGTTTCATCAAGTTCTAGGAAGAGGCATGAGTCCTAGCCCTGAAAATGTGGCTCAGAATCTGGGTCATTGGCACAGAACTACCTGGAAAAGTCTACAATTGCATGGATTCCCTTGCTATGCATGCAACTGGAAGGTTTCAGTCGCATGGAGGGCTTCTGATGGGTGCGACTAGGGGTCTAGTTCTATCAGAACGTAAGTTAACTAAGGTTTTTGGCACCTGGAGTGGTTGGTTAGCCCCTACGGGTCCTATCGCTTCTAAGGAAGGTCAGTTTGGTTTTGGTTTGTCGATTCCACTTCCTTAACTATAATTGGGGAGTTGAATCATATCATAATAACTCTATGTCACATGTTTACCCCGATGGATTGGTTAGCATGGGTAAATGTGGGAGGAGGGTCATTACATAGTGGTATCAGAGCATGGTTCACCCCTTGGATTGGATGGATAAAATGTATTTTTCGTGCATACATGTCAATTGAATATGTTCATTATACTTATGGTCTATGTGTTTTTCATGTGTGCATGGCAGTAGTCACTATTGTAATTGTGTTTTCATGTAGAAGTTGATGATGTTGTTGTTGGGGTGTGTTCTTCGTGAATGCATGTTGGTTGAAAATGCATTTATTGTGCATGACTGTTGTCTATGTGTATATATGCATGTAGTGTTATGGTTATGACTATCATGCATAAGGTCATGGTATGCATTGGTTTTCATTCATGATTTTCATATACTGTTATGATTATGATTATACATGTATCATGCCAATTTGATTGATCTTGCAGATGAGATATCCTCCCCTGAACTATATTGAGGTATGTTGGCTATGTTTTTATTTTGTTTTAGCTTACATGGTATACTTGCAGGAAGAAGATAAAATATGACTAACAAGATGGTAGACTATAGTTCACGATATTATCCCTATAGATCAGATGAGCAACATGGTGATAGGTACTCTCCTGATATAGCAGACACTTTGAGAAGTTTGAAGGCAGAAATAAGAATTTGCAAGGAAAAAAATGACAGGATCATTCAATTACAAGAGGTTAATGTAGTTATCCTTCAATTTTTTTTAGATATGTAGAGACAGGGACCGCTTAGGATCAGTCATGGATAGGAGGACATGACTAATGGAGCATATGGATGTTGGTCTCAAAGTGGGCACAGGTCGGATAGAGATGACATGATCAGAGATGGTAGGTTCTTGGACACACCATATAGGAGAGGTGGTGGACACAAGTTCTATTTTATTCCTAGTTTTGACAGGTATCATGGTCATCATCACTATGATCCTTATAGGAGGAGTTGATTTGGCATGAATCCAAGAGACTCTTCAGGAAGAAGCACTTGTCAGAGAGGTACCACAACAGCAAGGGCAAGGAATTCTATGAACTAAAGATGGTATCGATGATAGATTAGGAGTACACGACTAAGTTCTTGGAGTTATTGAGGTATGTATCATAACTTAAGGATGAGAAGGCCAAAGTTCAGATATTTTTTAGGGGATTACCATTAGCATCTATAGATTGGATTGAGTATGATGAGCCTCACTCGCTTGAAGAAGTAATTGGAAATTTGAAGCATTTTTATGAGCAATCAAAGCGCAAGACATAGTCTCAACAAGGTTGGAAAGGGAAAGGAAAGACTAAAGGTAAATGGAAGTTGAATCGAACAAGACCTCATGATGCAAGTGAAAAAGATAATGTTGCACCTTACAAGAAGTTCAATGTAATTGGACAGGGACATGGGTCACAACCTAGAGGGCAACAAAATAGAGGTGATGGTAAGGGACAGTTGCAGTGTTGGATATGTGGAAAGGATAATCTCAAGAAGGATTTTCCATCGTATCAGGGTGGTAGACCTCATATTTACAGTGCTCAAGAAGTGCAATCAGTTGGGGATGTTGGACAAAGCATTCCTTGGACATATGGAACATTGGATAATAGGCATATGGATCAACAAACATCCATTATTGAGATGGAAGGTAAACTTTGTGATCAATTTGTTTCTATTTTGATTAACCTTGGATATAATTATAGTTATGTTAACCCTGTCTTGGTAGATAAGTGTTGTTTGATAAAAAAAGGTGCATGCAAATTCTTAGTTAGTGCTGTTGGATACATGTACAAAGAAAAGAGTTCACCATTGGGTAAGAGCTTGTGCCTTTGAGTTAAATGGTATGCCTACATTAGCACATATGAATGTGCTTCTGTCGGAATCATACAATATGATATTTGGTATGGATTGGTTGTATCTTCACAAGACTAACGTGGAATTTTAAAAGAAGGATATTGAGTGTTTGGATGACAATGGGGAACAAAGGATCTTGTAGGGTAAGAATAAGGCAACATCAGTTAGAATGGTCACAAATATACAAGCAAAGAACAATCGAAGGAAAGGGTGTGTGTTATTTGTAGTACATATCTCCAGTGATAAAGTTATGGATATTGAAGATGCAGAGGTTTTGAATAGGTGCCCAGTTTTACAGCAGTTTTAAGATGTATTCCCCACAGAAATTTCAGAGTTTCTGCCTCATAGAGAAATGGACTTCTATATTGATTTGGTACCAGGAGAAGCACCAACATCAAAGGCACCATACACGATGAGCACACCAGAGATAGTGGAATTGAAGTTGCAGTTGAAGGAAATGCTCAATAAGGGATGCATTAGGCCAAGTGTATTTACTTGGGGTGCACTAGTATTGTTCATAAAAAAGAATGTTAGTACTCTCAGGTTATGCATAGATTACAGGAAGTTGAACAAGGAAACCATCAAGAAAAAATATATGTTGCCGAGGATTGATGACTTATTTGATTAGTTGAAGGGAGCAGCAATGTTCTAGAATATTGATTTGAGATCAGGATATCATTAGGTACACATCAAAGAAGAGGACATTTATAAGACTAATTTCTGGGCCAGGTATGGGAATTATGAGTTTTTTGTAGTTCCATTTGGTTTGAATAATTCTCCAACTACTTTTATGTTCTTAATTAATAGTGTTTTGTGTCCTTATCTGGACAAGTTTTTTATGGTGTTCATTGAAGATATACTGATATATTCTAAGAATGGGGAAGAGCATGCCAACAATAGTATTGACCTTGCTAAGAGAGAATTAGTTGTATGTGTTATGCGGATAAAATCCTTCTTGCAGACGAAAACGATCTCCCTAGTATCCTAAGGATATCTGGAAACAAACAACCAAATGCAAACCATTTTCTCTAGATCATTTGTGATTCAGAATTATTGATTAACTAAGTAGGAGGAGACGCTCCTACCTAAATTCCAACGGTTGTTTTAATCTTCAATCCAATCGCTCCAAAAGAGGTCAATTTAGCATGTAAGACCTGCAATCAAAGGCAGGAAAAAGGATTAAAAGCACCTGCAAGATATAATAATTCAGAAACACTAATCTATCTCAGTGATCAAGGAATCCAAGAATTAAATTACTCAAATAGATACATGAACAACTTAATGAGAAAATAGAATCCATTTGTATTAACTTATATGATAAGAAGTAACCTCACAACCTTGTCGCCTTGATGTCACACAGGTACTTCCGGAGTCCTGAACAACCGTTTTCCATCAGCTTGACAAGCCTTTGCCTCTCTGAACTAGCATGAATCTATGGACATGAGTATGTGATCATTCTAATGTCAATGATTCCAAGTAAAGAGAGTATGATTTCTTCAGCAATTAACCTTGAAACAAGCAAGTTCTAAGTACCCTTGAGACTGAAACATGATCTCAATTTATAGCAGAAGGAAGGTAGTTTCAGTTCCAATAAGAAAGGAATAAATTCATTTCATGAAGGGATTAAGCTCCAAATACCAAGTGATAGACTCCTTTAATGAAGGGATAGAGGTTCATGAATGAAGGGATTGAAGCTTGACCAGATTACGCTTCTAGAAGCCTCTATTTGGGAGAATATTCGACCACCTGGGCTTCTAAAACTTAATTTTTCTTTAATTTTACCTTTTACGAGGGTCCACAGTTTTAATAAGCAGAACGTGCGGGATGTGCCGCAAATTATAGAGCAAGAAACTACGGTACCACTGGCAATGATTAGGAAAAGTGCAGAGTTAGGCATTTTAGGGTTTTAATGATATTTTCTCCAATTCCAAGACTTAGTTTAGGAACTTTATGGTTTTGGACCTCTAATGGAGCATATTATAGGTAATGATGAACCCATATAAACAGTTGAATGTCATGGTGACAATTTTTAGTGTAATAGATTACCCCCTAAAGTGCGAAGTTTGAAGTAGTTCCGAAGAGTGAAGTGCTTTATCATTCCGAGGATTAGGTTGCGGACATACCGGTCGAAACCTGTAAAAAAAATTCAATGCAAACATATATATGTATATCATCGCTGAGGTAGGCATTCCCATACTCAAATCAAAACTAACCACATGTTCTGATACAAAAATGATTTTAGAAATACATCAATAGTAGACACAGCATGGACGTAGCCATCTTTCATAAGTAGTCTACTGTATCATGAATAATAAAATTCCTTGCAGCTTGGATGGTGGAAACTAGATCCAGGGTCTTGGTTTCCGCTTCCTGAACTAGTACGATTCTATCTATGCGATTGATTATGTCGAAGTCGAACATGGTAGAAACCACTTGATTACCATTCAATGATGTGAACTGTTAACAAGTGTGAGAGAAACCACCAATAATGACAATGGCTCTCAAAGTACTCAGTACAATCCATGAAGTGTGAATAAACTATTTGAAGTCAAACACTTCACAGAATCATTCGATCGAAGGTCAATGATGAAACCTATCGTCGAAGGCAAGAAACCTGCCATTAGGGCATGCATATCCCAAGGTACTGATAGGATTCTAGATCAACTTTCTAGATGATGAGTTTTCGTCGATAGAAAGTGACCCATCGTAGGAAAGCCCACGACACGAAACCATTAGATCAAGTTTTGAATAAATATTTGCAAGGAATGACTCAGGGATGGTCAACGCGAAAGGAGACAAATGTTTGTAGTGAATGGTTTATTTAAACTGTCTCTTGAACACATAATGACATTGCAGATGGTTTGGTAACAATTGACCTAAAGCTAATACCCAAAAACCGGCTGAACACTTTCAATGTGGTTTGATTAACTGTTGGCCAAAGGATTTTACCAACCCAGGTATGATTGTAACAAAAGTGCCGTGTTCAAGAGTGGTATACTTTTTTTTGAAACAAAGTGTGACAACTAGATTCATTTTCTCTCTTTTTCCCCCACCATTTCTGGCAAGTACCTCTTTATTTTTGACAAGATTGAGGAGGATAACATTTGCTTTTTGTGTAAGCTAATCCTTCGGATGAGTCCAACTTAGTATTAAAATCAAACCCTAAGAAGGAGTGGTTCGTTCCTATTTGTAATTTGCAGGTCCTTTACTGTTAAGTTTTAACGAGTTTAGTATAGGTGAAACTCGGTGTTTTTCAGTTTTAGGGAGTCAGAAGAAAAACTTACGAAAACTCTGTGGGTGTACTTTTTCGTAAATTTAGTCTCTCAAGCCTGAAAAAGGATAAAATAATGCAGGAGAGAACTCTAATGACCATGATTATTCAACGTATGCCTTTTTCGTAAACATTCCATTTCAGTCCGGAAAAGGGGCAAACTTATACTAAAAGGACAACTGTTCATTTCTTTTAACGAATTCGAATAGTCAAGTACTCGACAATATTTTCATGTTTAGAGAGTCTGAAAAGGGATTA
Organism: Pinus albicaulis; assembly: GCA_034641835.2. Lineage (NCBI taxonomy): Eukaryota > Viridiplantae > Streptophyta > Pinopsida > Pinales > Pinaceae > Pinus > Pinus albicaulis. The sequence continues at coordinate 424,065,468 of CM076570.1, read as the reverse complement.
AACGAGAACTCCAGGGTCTCACTTTTTCGTAATTTTCAAGAACCCGAAAAATTGATAAAAGTGTACTCATCATCAAAATAATTCTTTTCACTCGAAAAACATGTTTTCTGCACATAAACTCGAGAAATTAAGCATACCTGTTTCCAATAAGTAATTTTTTTTTGAAAATAACTTTTTAAAGCAGAAAAAAAAAAAAAAAAAAAAATAAATAAATAAAATAAAAAAATAAAAAATTATTCATTCAAAAAATCTTATAAAAATTAGTTCAACAAAGTCATTTTCACCTTTTGTATTCAGAGTTAAAAGTTGACAGCTCTTGGCAGAAAAATTCCAGAGGTGATAACGGGAGAATCGACCACTCAAATCGAAAATAGTCGAATCCAGGTAACTACAACACTCTTCTCTTCATTTTCATCCATTTGAATTCTCTTTTTAAGTTTTGAAATCATTTTTTGGGGGAAAAAAGGTTCAAAATTCCACCCTCGAGGGTCCGCGGGTCATGTATTAGTTACCTGCGGACCCCAATAATTTTCCCAAAGGAAAATTATCGGGCTACCACGGTTTTTATGAAGAGCGCGTGCGGGGGTCTGCACTGTCTCTATATAAAAACTACGGAGACGCCGTGAGAAAAGGAAAATTAATAAATTCTATAAAAAAGGGTTAAATATTCTCACTCTAAAAGCTTCTAACCTTCAAATGCGTCCATTTGTGAATTATTCCACAATGTTGGAGTGGAGATAACGTGAACACGAAGAGGTAGACGATGCGGCTATGAATAATCCGGCCATAATGCGTGTGTTGAGAAATTGTGGGTTGTACAAATTCTAGGCAATTCAGGGCATGAGGGCACAAGCGGAACTAATGAGCTGGCTGGTGAAAAAATGGGACATCCAAGAACAATGTTTTATCATCGGTGATCACAACCTAGAACTTGAGCTTGAAGACATTTACTTTCTCACTGGTTTATCCAAAAGAGGTGAACATATTTCTTTATTCGGAGCTAGGCAAGGTGGCCTGCCTATTGCTAGCTATAAACAAGAGTTCTGCAGTGAAGAAGCTGATCCTAAAGATAATTGTATAGATATAAATACTATCCTATGTCTTGATCTTAAATTCATTGTGTTCACCGTGACCAGGTTGTGTGGGAGCGCAGCTCCACATGTGGCTACCAAATATCAGATGTAGACAATAGTTGACTATTATAGAGGTCCATTTTTAGTTGGTGTGAAGGGGTATTGGCCAATATGAAAGGCCAATTGACCAGAGCAAAAAACTCAAAGTTGAAAAACTTTGGGTATGGTGCCATCTTGGTTTCTTTTGCTTTGGAGAGGATTCCATCCCTCGCCCATCAGCTGATCTATGTTGATCATGGTGAACCTAGAGAGCCTTGTATGGTACGCTGGGTTGCACTGATGTCCCGCCATGGTGGCGATAGTTGTGTGATAGTTCGATTCACTCCAGCATATTTTCATTGGCTTCAGAACCAAATCTTTACTATTGAGCATTTCGCGTATGTGGGCATAGATTTCCGAAATGATCCCGAGATGTCCTTACCTCCAGGGGCACAATGGGATGAATCAGGTAAATGAACCATTTTTATATATTTTAATGATAATTTTTATTTTGTTTTTTATCGTCCAATACTGATAAAAAAATTTTAAATGTAGATGTTGGTCCACGAAGGCTAGCCACTCTCTGCCACTTTGAAAGGAAGCCAACAGAGCTTGTTGTATAGCCAAAAAATCAGGCAGCAGAAATCCTTACTGACTTGGAGCACAACTTAGAGAGGTTGACTATAGATATCCCACAGACATCGACAGATGATATCCCTCTTCATCTTCAGAGACACGTTACTGGTGTTCCTAGCCAGTTCAGGAGATTCCTGCGCAGGGTGGCGCCGGCGATAGTTTACTATCATGATCATCACCACGGATAGTGGATGATCATCATAGACTGTTGTATTTTGTTTTTTGTATCACTATTTTTCATATCATAAGGTGTTTTAAACCTATGATCGCAGATGATGTAATATTTTTGAAAACAAAAACTCCTATCTATGATATTACTACTTTCTCTGGCTATCCTGTTTCACACATATCGAATGTTGTTTTGGTTTAATGTTTTAATGTTGAAAATGTCTATTTATAACATTATTAGCTAACGCATCAGCCAATTTATTTAAATTTCTTGGAATGTGTTGATATTCGATGTAATCAAATTTCCTTTCCAAGAGACGAACCTTCAAAAATAATCTCAATAACACTGGATTTTTAATTGTGTATACCCTGTTTAAATGTAATACAATAAGTTCTGAATCCAGCCTAATGATCAAACGTAAAATGCCAAATTAAATGGCACCAGATAATAACTCAATCACTACGCTATATTCTGCAACATATTCATTGTTTGACCAAGGATTACCCCATGCATAGAAACTAACTCATCAGTGGGTGAATAAATAACCCAGGCTGTAGAAGAAATATTTCATATACTACGACAGGCACCATTAGCAAAACCAATGTATGTTTGAAGGGATGTCGATATCTGCAATATCAAGAGTAATCAAGATAAGCAGTGATAGTAGTAAAAGCAAACATAAACTAGACACACTCATCTAATATAATGCATCTAACTAGAAAAATAACTAATGTACAAGTGAGATCTTCACACAAGAATCTAACATAATATCTCTTCAAATAAATTCCATTTCTGAGTTTATCTAAAGATACCCTTCCATAATCAGTGAATTCATAAGCCCCTTTTGCAATTACTCGCTTGAAAATATAAGGACCATGCCACATTGGTTCGAATTTCCCAGCTCCTAGCTTATCGTTAGCTTGATCATATACCAAGACTAGGTCACCTTCTGAAAAAACACGAGGTGTAACACTTCGGTCATACTGAGCTTTAACGCATTTTTTATGAGCTTCGGCTGCTAATGCAGTGGTGCGCCGAGTCTCATATAATTGTGCTAAGTACAAAAAGTTCTTTTCCTCTTCAAAGGTAGCTTGTAGTAACTCTATGGCTAATTGGAGTGATGGTATTTCGCATTCAATAGGTAACATCACTTCTAAATCGTAAACCAGTGGAAAAGGAGTGAACCTTGTTGCAGTTTTTGCTGAGGTTCGATATGTCCATAGTGTTGAAAAAAGCATGGTATGCCAATTTGATTTATGAATTCTAATTATCCTTTTAATAATGGTGGTTAAAACTGTATTAACGGCTTCAACCTGACCATTAACCTGCGGGTAATATGGAGTAGAATTATCATGGCGTAGGCCAAGTTGATCGGAAATTTTGGTCATCATAATATTTCTAAAATGACTCCCATGGTCGGTAATAATAGCTTTGGGTACACCGAAACAAGCAATTACATGATTGAATACAAACGTAGCTGCAGTTTTGCCATCTACCGCAAATGTAGGCATCGCCTCGGCCAATTTGGTAAAATAATCTACTGCGAGAATAATGTACCCATGCCCCCCGACCGAGTGAGGGTTACATGTAATGAAATCAATGCCCCATTTTGCAAAAGGACCGACAACAATTATGGGGTAAAGAGGAGTTGGTTGTGCACGCATCTTCTGATCAAATATATCACAGTTATGGCATTTTCGGACCACAAGAATGAAATCTTTGAATAATGACGGCCAAAAATAACCGGCACACAATATCTTTTGGGTTGTGGCATACCCAGACATATGACCACCACACGCTTCAGAGTGGCAATCATTCAAAAAAAATTCAGCCTCTTCATGAGTTAAACATCGTCGAAATATAGAATCTTCACCACGACGATAAAGTGTGTCTCCAACAATATTGTATTGTTGAGATTGGTAACGGATCTTTCGTCAATTTGAACATGAGAGTTCAGGTCGAAAGGTTTGGGTTTGGAGATAAACGATGATATCTCCATACCATGGATCTAACGTACTGATAAGAAATAGAGATTCATCAACAATCAGATGCTCTACCACAGTTTTCGTCTCAGTATTTGGGAAGTCACACATAAGTTTGACGAACACCAGTGATTTCCTTGATTTGGATTTTTCAAATTCTAAATCAAACTCCTGAAGGATAAAAATCCATATAGGGTATTTTCCCCTGAGTAATTATTTAGTCAAAATGTACATCATTGAATTGAAATTAGATATCACAATTTTTTTTCATAACAAAATGTAATGACAGAATCTTTGGACAGCTTGAACTGCTGCCCAGGCCAATTTTGTAATATTCCAAAATTAGCTTACAGCTAATAGGAATATTAATTTTTCTTTTAAAATCTAGATGGATGAATAAATGGGAAAGGAGGCTCATAAATTGCTCAAGTATGAATAAAAATCCCTCATAGTGTGAAAAGGGATCATGAAATAACCAGATCAAGCATCCACATGTGTGAACAATTTCTAAACTATGTGGACAAGGTCAAGTTTGACCAAGTCAACAACATTTATTCTCAAAGAGTGGATCCTAAATAAAGACAACTCAATGTGAATGAAAATCAAGCTAGCTAGTCAAAATGAAGACACCTTGAGTGTGAAAGAGGTTGATCACTTGACCAAGTCAACCATGACCATATCTACAACGCAGTCTAGATGCATTGAACCTCCTTGAGGGACAGCGCAGTCCTAGAAGGAGATTCTACATGTGAAAGGATCTAAACTAATGAAGTGGTTTAGGGTTTTGACAAGAATCCAATCTTATAAAAGGAAGAGGAAAGCAGCATGAATGGGTTGTTGAAGATTATTATTTTCTGAAGGCATTGTCTACTGAGACATCCCTCATTGGGGGTTTTCCTGTTTAGGAATCCCACCTACTTCCTTGAGCAGCTCTTGGAGGAGACTTGTTCCATCTTGTCCACTATCAGGCTTGGGCCAAACTTCACCTTACACCTACAACGCTGATCCTGTTGAGGGTTAGGTTGTCCTTGTGAGTTGCAGCAAGTGGAAGACACTAGATCTGCTTAGACCTATATTTTACTAGTGCCTCTTCTCAGTGAGTGTGTCTTTTAACATCCTGGAAGAGTGCATTAGGTGATTGATCTTTAGATCCAGACCTTGGCATCAGGCCAAATCATTCTCAGAACCTACAATGCAGTTTCTCTCCCTAGACTTCGTTATTTGCAAAGGAGAAGTTGCAGGGTGTTGTGTCTGCATTTTGGAGGAGAGATCTCCGGTGTTAGGATTCTTCCTCTCACTGTGGTGATTCTTCCTCTCACAGTGGTGATCCATGGATTGGCCATCAAATCCATGTTTGTTTCAGATCTGATCTGTTGTCCTATTGTATGATTTAGAAATTTCTGAATAATTCTGCAGATCTGCAACTTTAGATCTTAGATCTACTCTCTGTGCTTCATGTTTTGCATAAAACCCCAAGGGGAATGTATATATGAGCTTTTCTTGTACACAGATTTGAATTAGATCTATATTTTTATGTACAAATCTGCTCTAGATCTAAGTATTAATAAACTGCTACTTCAGCCCCAATAAATAACGCTATTGAGTATATGCGAACTTTTTCTATGGTTGTAGCACCTCATTTCTGAGGATTTTTCCTGTATAATCTCATTCTTTCTATTGTACAATGTATGGGCTGTAATGTAACTCTGATTTGCTATTATACATCTGATATTTGAACCTCCATATCAGCCTATTTTTTATTTAGTGGATCTGCGTTATTTCTGAAGCAGTTCTTTGCATATAGCTGCAGCCCCTCTCTTTGGATGTTTTTCAACTAGACTAGTTTGTGGGAGATCTGTTTAACCCACCTAGTTTGATTTTTTTTTTTCTCTCCTTTTGGATTTAGATATTATATGAGCTAATATAAGGCATCCAGGAGCTTCAAACTCATTTCAGTGCACAGAATCCTCAGGAGTGCGTTATATCAGCAGGCTTACTGGGTGATTCCAATTTTGGGATATTACAGTGGTATCAGAGCAACTTTCTTTGGCTTAGCCTGTGAGCTTCAAGTAGTATGGAGTCTTATCATGAGGAGGAAGAGATCTGCAAGAGAAACCAGAATAAACCCTTATTTTCTGGAGGGAATAGGTTCACAAAACTTCTATCTCAAGCACTGCAAGGTACCAGGAAAGACATCAGAGAAATGAGGAGGGAAGAGCAGGAAGATCCCTCAACCAGATCTACAAGATCTATACATGAGGAAATTTATAAATCCTCATCTCATGGATATGTGCACTCAGCCATATCACCAAGTCTTCAACACTCTGTCAGTAATTTCTTCATGAAGAGGAATAAAGGAGGTGTGACCAAGAAGGAGACTCTTGGTAAGTATTTGCAGGAATATGAAGCTCAATCTAAGGAGTTCAAAGATAAATTGAACTTCCAAGGATTCTGCAAGATCAAGGAGGACAGAACCACAAAGGGGAAGCATCATGGTGTGGGTAGATTCTTTCTATCTACTTTTGATGGAACCCCTAAATGTCCAGTTAGGGTTTGGGTGGAGGAGCTAGACAAATTTGTGCAACAACATCAATTTTCAGAAATTGAAGCCATCAAAGTAGCAGCACTGCATTTTGAAGGTAAAGAATATGCTTGGTGGTTGTTTGAATATTTTTCCTTAAGAAATGAAAATACACCTACTTATGCAAAGTTTATTGGAAGATTAGTAGAGAGGTTTGATGAAACTTCATGTGTAACATCTTCTATTGAAACTATCAAACCATATCAAACAAATCTTTTGCATGAGTTGGAAGAGTCTATGAATCCAACTCCATTTCTGAAAACCATGGAAGAAGGTGTAAGTTTGTTGGATGCCTTGCCAAGGGCAAGATCTCCATTGGATTAAGGGCTATCTTCTCAAGAGGAAGACATGAAGATTCCTCCTTCAATAGATGACCAAGATCTAAGGTCTCTTATTGATGATGAGGCAACTGCAACTATTGAAGAGAAGGAGGGGAAGGCAGGAGATGATAACACAGTCACAACAAAAGCACCTCAAGCACCTCTTGATTGGAGGGAAACTTAAGTGTTCTCTCAACTATGGGTAGCATTTGCATACTTTGCTAAGGAGGGAGCCTTGGTAGAAGCCAACACAGCACAGAGAATATCTCATGAATAAATAAGAGAGGTGATAAATTTCCTCAAAGGGGCATTATTATCTTCTACTGAGTTATTTACACTGAGGAAGGAGGAATCATAAGTCTATGATGGCATGGACATGAGGACACATGGAAAATCCATATCTTTGGGGCAGCCCATGGTACCTTCATTCATAAAAGAGATTTCTGAACATGACAAGAGGATGTTGACTCTCTTGCATGCATGGGCTAGATTAAGGAAGTATTGGAAGACAAGGACTTTCCGAGGGGAAGTTGATTTCCATCTGCTTCAATCTTGTCTTGGGAAAGATCAGCTGCAAAGGAGGCAGCAAAGGGAAGATTATAATGCTCCAACATGTGATTTTGACATCAGGCATGTCAAAGAGGAGAGCCATGACATGATAGGGGCTATATTTCAGACCTCTACAAAGCTGTCATTCTTGGGAAGCCTGGATCCTTATTGGGATTCCCAACTCATGATGGAATACTCCAAGGACCTTTTCACATGTGGGGTTCTTGATGGGAAGGTAATGGATGGGAGGATTAAGGTAGTTGATGGAGTCATTTATTTCCATAATATTATCTATTTGGTTAGAGACTCCAAGCTCAAGGAGAGACTACTAAACGCAACCTATGAGATCCTACTTTCCAAACCCACTGGTTTCATTAGAGCATATCATACTATCTTAGGTGGATTCATGTGGGAAGGTTTCAAGGAAGAGGTGCAATCTCATATGAAGATGTGCATGGATTAATTTCTAGATGAGGAGGAACATAGCTCTTGGGAAGAGCCATCATTCACACCTCCTTACTCATTGAGTGTGAGAGGGAACTCATCCATGAGTTACCTCACTTATGTAAAACAAGTATATAGAGGAACTTGTCTTTCTGAATATTATGATGTATTTCCTATATGATTTTATTTTTATAACACTCATTTGCAGAACATTGCTCCAAGAGGGGGCACTATTTATGATGGGTTTCATGGACCACTCAAGGCCATGAACTATGTTGATGCAGGTCATTCCTTGGAGGATCTTGGAAAGTTATTATATTCTTCATGGTGTGATTCTCTTACACCAACTATGATGCACCTTCTCCAAGCATTCAAGAGGAATGGGGCAGAAAACAAGTGTTGGGGGAGGCACTTGTCATCTCCTATTCTATGGCAGTTAAGGGTGAGACTGTGCTGGTTGCACATCAAGAGATATCTTCCTTCTCCTTTATCATACATGGCAGCTAGCATGATTCTAATCATTATTCCATATGTTGAAAATGTTCTTACTCTTGGGAACATGGTTGGAGGAGAGGCACATTGGTGGCATGTTTCCTTGGGGAAGGAGTTCCCCACTCTTTTTGCACTACATGCTTCAATGGGAGCATGAGAAATGATATGGTCACTATGATAGATCACTTGCTTCTTTTTAGGATGAGCCATATGTTTGCTAGGGATATGCCTCTCATATGTATTTGGGAGGAGTTTTTCTATGGATTTCCAAGCTGGGAGGTGATCCACTTAATTTGGATGATAGCATGGAGATGGGAGTCTTTCATGCATAATGAGATTCCCCATCACTTATGTCTTGAGGAGGACATGAATCAGCAAGGAGGTTTTCACATAGACCTTTCATTTCTTCATGATGAGAGCCATTGGGCTTATTCACCAAATGCCAACTTGCACATTGGGGAGGGACCATTGGAAGATGGGACTATTGCAGAAAATATGATGCAATGGTGGAGACTATTGGATGAGGGGGGCATAAGAGAAGAAGGGGAAATTTTGCAGCACCCTTGCAGTTGCTTGAGGACAAGCAACAGTTGGGAGGGGGAGACTGTAATATTCCTACATTAGCTTACAACTAATAGGAATATTAATTTTTCTTTTAAAATATAGATGGATGAATAAATGGGCAAGGAGGCTCATAAATTTCTCAAGTATGAATAAAAATCCCTCATAGTGTGAAAAGGGATCATGAAATAACCAGATCAAGCATCCACATGTGTGAACAATGTCTAAACTATGTGGACAAGGTCAAGTTTGACCAAGTCAACATCATTTATTCTCAAAGAGTGGATCCTAAATAAAGACAGCTCAATGTGAATGAAAATCAAGCTAGCTAATCAAAATGAAGACACCTTGAGTGTGAAAGAGGTTGATCACTTGACCAATTCAACCATGACCATATCTACAGAGCAGTCTAGATGCATTGAACCTTCTTGAGGGACATCACAGTTCTAGAAGGAGATTCTACATGTGAAAGGAGCTAAACTAATGAAGTGGTTTAGGGTTTTGACAAGACTCCAATCTTATAAAAGGAAGAGGAGAGCAGCATGAAGGGGTTGTTGAAGATTATTATTTTCTGAAGGTATTGTCTGCTGAGACATCCCTCATTGGGGGTTTTCCTTTTTAGGAATCCCACCTCCTTCCTTGAGCAGCTCTTGGAGGAGACTTGTTCCATCTTGTCCACTATCAGGCTTGGGCCAAGCTTCACCTTACACCTACAGCGCTGATCCTGTTGAGGGTTGGGTTGTCCTTGTGAGTTGCAGCAAGTGGAAGACACTAGATCTGCTCAGATCTAGATTTTACTAGTGCCTCTTCTCAGTGAGTGTGTCTTTTAACCTCCTGGAAGAGTGCATTAGGTGATTGAGCTTCATATCCAGACCTTGGCATCAGGCCAAATCATTATCAAAGCATACATCGCAGTTTCTCTCCCTAGACTGCGTTATTTGCAAAGGAGAAGTTGCAGGGTGTTTTGTCTGCATTTTGGAGGAGAGATCTCCGGTGTTAGGATTCTTCCTCTCACTGTGGTGATCCATGGATTGGCCATCCAATCCATGTTTGTTTCAGATCTAATCTGTTTTCCTATTGTATGATTCAGAAATTTCTGAATAATTCTGCAGATCTGCAACTTTAGATCTCAGATCTACTCTCTGTGCTTCATGTTTTGCATAAAACCCCAAGGGGAATGTACAGATGAGCTTTTCTTGTACACAGATCTGAATTAGATCTATATTTTTATGTACAGATCTTCTCTAGATCTTATTATTAATAAACTACTACTTCGGCCCCAATAAATAACATTTTTGAGTATATGCAGACTTTTTCTATGGCTGTAGCACCTCATTTCTGAGGATTTTTCCTGTATAATCTCATTACTTCTCTTGTACAATGTATGGGCTATAATTTAACTCTAAGTTGATGTTATACATATGATATTTGAATCTCCATATCAACCTATTTTTGCTTCAATGGATCTGCATTATTTCTGAAGCAGTTCTTTTCATATAGCTGCAACCCCTCTCTTTGGGTGTTTTTCAACTAGACTAGTTTGTGGGAGATCTGTTTAACCCACCTAGTTTGATTTCTTTTAACTCTCCTTTTGTATTTAGTTCTTAGATGAGCTGATCTAAGGGATCCAAGAGCTACAAACTCATTTCAATGCACATAATCCTTAGGAGTGCGTTATTTCTGCAGGCTTTCTAGGTGATTTCCATTTTGGGATATTACAGTGGTATCAAAGCAAATTTCCTTCGCTCATCCTGTGAGCTTCAAGAAGTATGGATTCTTCTCATGAGGGAGAGGAGATCTGCAAGAGAAACTAGAATAAACCATTTTTTTTTAGAGGGAAGATGTTCACATAACTTCTATCTCAAGCTCTGCAAGGTACCAGGAAAGACATCAGATAAATTAGGAGGGAAGAGCAGGAAGATCCCTCAACCAGATCTACAAGATCTATACATGAGGAAATTTCAAAATCCTCATCTCATGGATATGTTCACTCAACCATATCACCAAGTATTCAACGCTCTGTCAGTAATTTCTTCATGAAGAGGAAGAAAGGAGGTGTGACCAAGAAGGAGACACTTGGTGAGTATTTGCGGGAATATGAAGCTCAATCTAAGGAGTTCACAGATAACTTGAACTTCCAAGGATCCTGCAAGATCAAGGAGGATAGAAGCACAAAGGGGAAGTAGCATGGTGTGGGTAAATTCTTTCTATCTACTTTTGATGGAACCTTTAAATGTCCAGTTAGGGTTTGGGTGGAGGAGCTAGACAACTTTGTGCAACAACACCAAGTTTCAGAAATTGAAGCCATCAAAGTAGCAGCGCTACATTTTGAAGGTAAAGCATATGCTTGGTGGTTTTTTGAATCTTTTTCCTTAAGAAATGAAAATACACCTACTTATGCAAAGTTTATTGGAAGATTAGTAGAGAGGTTTGATGAAACTTCATGTGTAACATCTTCTATTGAAACTATCAAACCATATCAAACAAATATTTTGCATGAGTTGGAAGGGTCTATGAATCCAACTCCATTTCTGAAAACCATGGAAGAAGGTGTAAGTTCGTTGGATGCCTTGCCAAGGGCAAGATATCCATTGGATGAAGGGCTCTCTTATCAAGAGGAAGGCATGAAGATTCCTCCTTCAATAGATGATCAAGATCTAAGGTCTCTTATTGATGATGAGGCAACTTCAACTATTGAAGAGAAGGAGGGGAAGGTAGGAGATGATAACCCAGTCACAACAAAAGCTCCTCAAGCACCTCTTGATTGGAGGGAAACTAAAGTGTCCTCTAAACTATGGGCAACATTTGCATACTTGGCTAAGGAGGGAGCCTTGGGAGAAGCCAACACAGCACAAAGAATCTCTCATGAATACAGAAGAGAGGTGAGCAATTTCCTGAAAGGGGCATTTCTATCTTCCACTCAGTTATCAGCACTGAGGAAGGAGGAATCAGAAGTCTATGATGGCATGGACATGAGGACACATGGAAACTCCATATCTTTGGGGAAACCCATGGTACCTTCATTCATAAAAGAGATTTCTGAACATGAAAATAGGATGTTGATTGTCTTGCATGCATGGGCCAGATTAAGAAAGCATTGGAAGACAGGGACTTTCCGAGGGGAAGTTGATTTCCATCTCCTTCAATCTTGTCTTGGGAAAGATCAGCTGCAAAGGAGGTAGCAAAGGGAAGATTATAATGCTCCAACATGTGATTTTGACATCAGGCATGTCAAAGAGGAGAGCCATGACATGATAGGGGCTGTATTTCAGACCTCTACAGCGCTGTCATTCTTGGGAAGCCTAGATCCTTATTGGGATTCCCAACTCATGATGGAATACTCCAAGGACTTTTTCACATGTGGGGTTCTTGATGGGAAGGTAATGGATGGGAGGTTTAAGGTAGTTTATGGAGTCACTTATTTCCATAATCTTATATATTTGGTTAGAGACTCCAAGCTCAAGGATAGACTACTAAATGCAACCTATGAGATCCTACTTTCCAAACCCATTGGTTTCCTTAGAGAATATCATACTATCTTAGGTGGATTCATGTGGGTAGGTTTCAAGGAAGAGGTGCAATCTCATATGAAGATGTGCATGGATTACTTGCTAGATGAGGAGGAACATAACTCTTGGGAAGAGCCATCATTCACATCTCCTTACTCATTGAGTGTGAGAGGGAACTCATCCATGAGTTACCTCACTTATGTAAAACAAGTATATAGAGGAACTTGTCTTTCTGAATATTATGATGTATTTCCTATATTATTTTATTTTTCTAACACTCATTTGCAGAACATTGCTCCAAGAGGGGGCACTATTTATTATGGGTTTCATGGACCACTCAAGGCCATGAACTATGTTGATGCAGGTCATTCCTTGGAGGATATTGGAAAGTTATTATATTCTTCATGGTGTGATTATCTTACACCAAATATGATGCACCTTCTCCAAGCATTCAAGAGGGATAGGGCATCAAAAAAGTGTTGGGGGAGGCACTTGTCATCTCCTATTCTATGGCAGTTAAGGGTAAAAATGAGCTGGTTGCACATGAGGAGACATCTTCCTTCTCCTTTATCATACATGGCAGCTAGCATGATTCTAACCATGATTCCATATGTTGAAAATGTTCTTACTCTTGGGAACATGGTTGGAGGAGAGGCACATTGGTGGGATGTGTCCTTGGGGGAATGAGTTTCCCACTCTTTTTGCACTACATGCTTCAATGGCAGCATGAGATATGATATGGTCATTATGATAGAGCACTTGCTTCTTTGTAGGGTGAGCCATATGTTTGCTAAGGATATGCCTCTCATATGTATTGGGAGGAGTTTTTCTATGGATTTCCAAGCTAGGAGGTGATCCACTTCATTTGGATGATAGCATGGAGATGGTATTATCTCATGCATAATGAGATTCTCCATCAATTCTGTCTTGAGCAGGCCATGAATCAGCAAGGAGGTTTTCACATAGACCTTCCATTTATTCACGATGAGAGCCATTGGGTTTATTCACCAAAGGCCAACTTTCACATTGGGGAGGGACCATTGGAAGATGGGACTATTGCAGAAAATCTGAAGCAATGGTGGAGACTATTGGATGAGGGGGGCACAAGAGAAGAAGGGGAGATTTTTCAGCACCCTCGCAGTTGCTTGAGGACAAGCAACATTTGGGAGGGGGAGACTGTAATATTCCTAAATGAGCTTACAGCTAATAGGAATATTAATTTTGCTTTTAAAATCTAGATGGATGAATAAATGGGCAAGGAGGCTCATAAATTTCTCATGTATGAATACAAATTCCTCATAGTGTGAAAAGGGATCATGAAATAACCAGATCAAGCATCCACATGTGTGAACAATGTCTAAACTATGTGGACAAGGTCAAGTTTGACCAAGTCAACAACATTTATTCTCAAAGAGTGGATCCTAAATAAAGACAACTCAAAGTGAATGAAAATCAAGCTAGCTAGTCAAAATGAAGACACCTTGAGAATGAAAGAGGTTAATCACTTGACCAAGTCAACCATGACCATATCTACAGCGCAGTCTAGATGCATTGAACCTCCTTGAAAGATAGCGCAGTTCTATAAGGAGATTTTACATGTGAAAGGAGTTAAACTAATGAAGTGGTTTAGGGTTTTGACAAGACTCCAATCTTATAAAAGGAAGAGGAGAGCAACATGAAAAGGTTGTTGAAGATTATTATTTTTTGAAGCTATTTTCTGCTGAGACATCCCTCATTGGGGGTTTTCCTATTTAGGAATGCCACCTCCTTCCTTGAGCAGCTCTTGGAGGAGACTTGTTCCATCTTGTCCACTATCAGGCTTGGGCCAAGCTTCACCTTACACCTACAGTGCTGATCCTGTTGAGGGTTGGGTTGTCCTTGTGAGTTGCAGCAAGTGGAAGACACTAGATCTGCTCAGATCTAGATTTTACTAGTGCCTCTTCTCAGTGAGTGTGTCTTTTAACATCTTGGAAGAGTGCATTAGGTGATTGAGCTTCAGATATAGACCTTGGCATTAGGCCAAATAATTATCAAGGCCTACAATGCATTTTCTCTCCCTAGACTGCGTTATTTGCAAAGGAGAAGTTGCAGGGTATTTTGTCTGCATTTTTGAGGAGAGATCTCCGGTGTTAGGATTCTTCCTCTCACTGTGGTGATCCATGGATTGGCCATCCAATCCATGTTTTTTTCAGATATGATCTACCATCCTATTGTATGATTCATAAATTTCTGAATAATTCTGCAAATCTGTAACTTTAGATCTCAGATCTACTCTCTGTGCTTCATGTTTTGCATAAAACCCCAAGGGGAATGTATAGATGAGATTTTCTTGTACACAGATCTGAATTAGATCTATCTTTTTACGTACAGATCTGCTCTAGATTTGAGTATTAATAAACTGCTGCTTCAACCTCAATAAATAACAATGTTGAGTATATGCAGACTTTTTCTATGGCTGTAGCACCTCATTTCTGAGGATTTTTCCTGTATAATCTCATTCTTTCTCTTGTATAATGTATGGGTTTTAATAACTCTGATTTGATGTTATACATCTGATATTTGAACCTCCATATCAGCCTATTTTTTCTTCAGTGGATCTGCGTTATTTCTGAAGCAGTTCTTTGCATATAGTTGCAGCCCCTCCCTTCGGGTGTTTTTCAGCTAGACTTGTTTGTGGGAGATCTGTTTAACCCACCTAGTTTGATTTGTTTTTTCTCTCCTTTTGGATTTAGATCTTAGATGAGTTGATCTAAGGGATCCAGGAGCTGCAAACTCATTTCAGTGCACAGAATCCTCAGGAGTGCGTTATTTCAGCAGGCTTGCTGCGTGATTCCCATTTTGGGATATTACAAATTTCTCCACATGCGAATATTTAATTTCATTCGGATTGAGAATTCAACTGAGATAATAAATCACATGCTTATTTTGGAATTCATCTTCTTGAACTAATACCATTCCAATGGTGGAATCAAAGACTTCTAGGTATAAAAAATAATCCTAGTTGTGATTTGGTGGATGCAGTAACGGTGCATTGGTAAAAACGTGTTTCAAAGCATAAAAAGATCAATCAACGATATCATTCCAAATAAAAGGAAAATTCTATTTCAATAACCTGGTAAAACCTTTTTTTAACTCAACATAGTTTTGGATAAATCTACGCAGAAAGTTTGCTTTACCTTGCAAACCTTGGAGTTGGCGAAGTGTGGAAGGAGGAGGTAAATTGATAATAGCCTCAACCTTCGATGGGTCGACACGAATGCTTGCTTTGGAAACAAAAAATCCTAGTAATCTACCAAATTTCACACAAAAAACACATTTGTGGGGATTTAACCGAATCTTATAATGCCTACATCTCATAAAAATTGCTCTTAAATGTGTAGGATGATCTTCCCTGTGCAATGAACGAGCAGGTAAATCATCGAGATAAGGCTACACAATGTTTTTAATGTAATGAAAAGCGTAAGACATTTCCCTTTGAAAAGTTGCACCAGCATTCTTTAATCCAAAGGGTAGTTTACAATAAACAAAAGTTCCCCAAGGACAAATGAATGTTGTTTTTGGTTGATCAGCAGGGAGTATGTTTATTTGATTATACCTGGAAAATCCATCCAAAAATGAGTACATTTCATTTTTGGCACAATCATCAATAATTTGGTCGATATAGGGAGTCGGATAATTGTCTTTTGGAAAATCTTTGTTAATATCCCTATAATCGACACATACTCTTATAGTCCCTTGCTTTTTAGTAATAGGAACAATATTAGATACCCAATCCACTAATGAGATTGGATAAATAAAACTTGCTTTCAGTAATTTCTCAACTTTAGCTTTAATAGCAGCAACTTTTCGTGGATGTATCGAACGTAATATTTTCCTGATAGGTTTAGCTTCCAGGTATGTTTTTATTTCATGAACGACAATCTTGGGATCAATTCCTGGCATTTCTTCATAAGACTAGGAAAATATGTCATGGAATTATTGAAATAGGGCTTTATATGTAGTAATTTAATCTAACATACAAGAAGCGCCTATATGAATGTTTTCAATAACTCTTGGTTTAAATGATATGTCAGTGGGAACCATCAAAGAAATATTTCTCAAATTAACTTCAGAATCTGAATTTGTAATCGATATTGGACTCTGGGGTTCCTTGACATAGTCAATTGTAAAAATAGATGAAAAATTATTTTCAAATATATCAAGCTCAAGTAAAAATGATGACGTATGATGGAGATCATCCCATGGTAATTCAACTATGGACAAGAATTCACAAATGCTTTCATCAGTATAAAAGACCTGTTGAAAAGGATCAGGAATTGATGTTATAGCTGAGCTTGATGGTGAAAAAGACTCTTCATTGATCACATTCATTGGAACAGAATCAGTTGATGTTGGATTGGAAAATGACTGTACTGCTTGATATTCTATCTCAAAAGGACTCAAAGGCATAGCGCCATTGAAATAATCCAGTTCTGACTCTAAAGGCACTAGCCAAGGGTCATAAAATGGAATAGTGCTTGATGTAATCATATTAATATTAGCAATAGTACGCGGTAAGTTAGGTGGAGGCATAGAAAAAGTTCCCATTAAGGTGAAATCTTTGATTAAACCTACTCCAACATCCTCATAAGGGATAGTCGATTTTCAAACATGTTGAATACTATCAATAGAAGCTTGTTCAGACGAATAATATGAGAGCTGATCGATTTTCACAATATTTCCTTGATGAGGAAACGTGATTAATCGAAAGACAGATGACACGACAGCGGTCATAGAATAAGACCAATTTCGACCCAGAAGAAGGTTGTAATCTAGAGGGGCATCAATGACTTCCACATCTAAATTAATAGTTCTACCTTTGACCTCTATAGGTAGATCCTGCAAAATTCCATATGGATGGAATCCTCTTCCGTCAAAAGCTTTGAGAATTGTCGGAGATTGGTTAAGTGTCAGATAACCAAGTGATTTCCAATAGTTTAACGACATAATACACGTAGACGCTCCTTCATCCATTACAGTACGAAAGCAACATCTTTTTTTGACTAGTACTGGAATCTGAAAATCCATTTGATGAGGGAGATGAGGTGTAAAATTTTCTAAATCGAAGACCATGAGGTTTGAATCCTGAAGATCTACAGCTCCAATAGCTGATAAGAGTAATTTCCCTTATGCCAGACATGATTGCAACACTTCTAAGGCCAACATTGCTGAAGGAGATATTGCTAAATCCTCAACAATGTTGTAGTTCTGAGCAGCTCTTGCATGTGGATTGAAAGTTGATTTCTGAAGTACACCTTTAGCAGGAAGTTTAATTACTAGAACAAGATTGGGTTTCTCGATATGAAGTGGATCAGAAACCAAAGGAGATGTAGCTGGTACTGAATTAGAATTTTCTGCTTCTTTACCAGTAACAGGATTTTTAATTCCATAGTCTTGCGTTCGAGTCGCAACCATTACTTGAGACATCATCAAAATATCTACTGATGTATTAGAAGAAGATCCAATCATTTTTCTATCTTGAATAGGAAAAGGATCCTTCAAGACAGCGGGCATTGGTGAACCTTTGACAAACTTATATACCTCAGACCTATGCGGACATTCCTTAGTGAAATGATCCTCGTCACAGATAAGACAAGGATAACGAGGTTTTCATTTATCATCAGAAAACTCATTTTTCTCAGTTTTTTCTTTGGGAGGTGAAGTATGTTTACTTTTATTCTTCCCTTTCTTCTTATTGCTAGATTTAGACTTAGTTGTAGATGAATCTACAATGTGAATGTCGGCAGAAGTTTGAAGGGAAGAATGTCCTTTTGGTGAATCTGGTAAAGTTATTATAGGAGAAGTAATCTTGGAAGATTTCTTCTTAGTCTTATTAGTAGTAACTGAACCGATTACACCATCAACGACATGAGACCTTGAAGGAGTTGTTGTTATCTAACTAGGACGCGGTAAATCTGGAATTTTCTCGTAAAAAGTACCTAACTGTGTATATACTAGGTCAAGGTACTGAGCTTGAGCAATGACTTGTTATTCTGTAACAACTCCTCCTTTAGCTACATCTTTAGTGATTTTTGGTAGTAATGATTTTATAAACCATTCTGCCAAGATCTAATTCAGAATAAAAAAATTTACCAAATTTCTTCTACGTCTCCATTCATGTATGTGATCTGATATGTACATAGACGTAGATTGTTTTAGTGAATTTAATAATTCTATGCCATTGTCGTATCTGACTAGCAACTGAAAATGAGTTAAGAAGGCAGTTTCTGAGGCATTGAAATTGTTAAATGAGCCACGTGGTAATTCAATATACCATTTGGCTACTAATCCTATCAACGTTCTCTGAAAAGGTCTTAATCGAATCGAATCGTCAATCAAAGAGTTGGATGCACACCAGAGGTGATAAGTCATGACATGGTTAGAAGGATCCCCTCCTGATTTACCTTCAAACTTCAGGATATCACTGGGAAAATTATTTGGCACTGGCATCCAATATGGAAGATAATAGATTGGATCATTTGTAAGGCATGATAAATCAGGTAAATCCAAAGTTTCTATGAATGGCAACTGACAGTTAGGGTCCTGTTGATTAAATTGATAACCTTGTGGAACTATACCAGTTCCAGGAGGAGGATATCCAGGATATCCTGGAATAGCCTGTGCATTTGGAATCGGAATGCCCCCTAGATAGCCAAGATTAACCAGACCATACTGGGGTTGAGTAGGTATCTGATACGTGTACCCAAGGTATGGTTCATGATGATATGTTGGATTTTGTGCTAAAGGTCCATATTGATACGACCCTTGCTATGGTGGATAAACAAACTGAGGTTGGCTTGTTATAAATGTACTTGTACCAGGTTGACCTTTAGGCATCTGAAAAGTAGTCTAGACTGTAGGTCTAGATTGTGGGGAAAAAACCTGAGGAAACGGTACTGATACCTGAGGAGCTGTAGAAATAGGAACTGTAGATACTCCAGGAATAGGTGTGGTAGCTTGAACAGAAGTTCGTGCAACGGTTTGCATGGGATTTCTATGGGACCAGGCTGCTAAACTGTACTTGATTCAGGTACCTGAACAGTAGGTTGAAGAGGTTGGACAGGTTGTTGGATGTGAGTATAACCAATCGGTTGTCTAGGTTGATAGTAAGGTACTTGCATATTAGGTTGCAAATTCTGTTGAACTTGGGATGGATCCCACATTGTATTTGCTGCAAGATACAAAGGTCCCATTGAAGGTTGTGGATAGGAAGGACCATAACCAGGTTGATAATTTGGAACATATGTTGGATAATTAACTAGATAATTCCCACCTACATGAAACAATTGTTGTTCCGGGTAGAATTGCTACCCTAAAGGAGGTTTTGGACCCTGAGTTGGGTACCGACCTTGAGGTTTATATTGACCCCAAGGTATGTACTGACCTTGAGGTATGTATTGTCCTTGAGGTTGATATTGACCTTGAGGTATGTACTGACCTTGAGGTTGCCCCCTAGGCTGCAAATTACTAACTTGAGGCTTCCCCCCCAGGCTGTAAATTACTACCTTGAGGATCAGGGTTTGGAATGTTTCCAGACATCATATAAATTTCTTCTGCATTTACAGTTTTGGTATTTGATTCATTTGGACCAGATGATGGTGTTTTTTTTTCGGGAGAAGGAGCTGCTCCTGAGAAAGTACCAGAAAGTGACTGGTATCCTGTAGGGACAGACGGACCACCATATAGATATGTTTCTGGAGTTGTAGAAAACATCGATGACTCACCAGACATGATTAATGGAGGTTTGTAACCTCTTAGTATAGCGTAAAATGGAATTCAGGGTGGTGAATAGTTTAAACCAGTTATGTGTAGAAAGTCGGCCAACTAAGAATACCAAGGATTCGGCTTGAAAGGACTATAATAAATCAATTCACTTGGTCTGGGATCTAGAGTTTCCTGAGTTGAAGGAAGAACAACTTATTCTTCAGTGTCAGTAACTTCTTCAATACTAATGAGACCGGGAGGAAGACTTTATGTGATCAGATACTTCACTTTGGGTGAATCAGGATGATCAGGGGTTGGTTCAAAGAACGTAGAAGTAATCTCAGATATAATCGTTACATTCTCTGGTTCAGAAACTTCAGGTTCTGAATCTGAAAATTCACTAGTTGTAGAAACAAGTTCAGCGAGTTCGGAAATTGAAACTCTATGTGGAGTAATTTCTGCTTGAGATTGCAACAAGATGATGAGCTTAGTGGAAAGGAGTCGCCTTCACTAAGTGGGCCTGCAGACTATTTTTGGCGCAAAGTCTATTTTTAGACTATATCTATTTTTAGACATATGGATCATGTTCTATGAGTTGCAGGATGTTATTTGTGGATGGTTACTGCTTGAAAAAATAGATGACTTTTACGAAATATTATTAAGTGGAATCTATTTTTTAACTGCTGGCCTAAAAATAGATATGTTTCATTATTATTAGCTCTTAACAATATATTGACTTGGAAAACATTGATATTATTCTCTTGGAGCACTCCCTTGGGCTAAGGCACAAGATGTGAAGTTAAATAGCACGCGTGGCGAATTACGCTATTCCTAAGGGTTAAGTGTAGCTATTGCATGGATACTTCAGTTAGAACTCATGTGACAGAGTTTGGTGGAGTTGATTGAGGAAGTTAGTGGAGTTGTATTCAGTTTAACTAATCTAAACATAGTTGAGCTATTTGTATTCAGTTTAACTAATTGATACAATTATTGAGAGTGGTGTGAATTAATTATTAATTAATTCACTAATTATAAACTCATAAATCAACTAAAGAATGTATCAGTTAACTTCAGTGCATGGACAGTTTCAGTGGAGACCAGTGCAGAAATAGGTGAAAGAGCAGGTTAACTATCAATTGTGACTATACTGTTGCTATTTGCAACACACAGATAGGTGGAGAAGCCCATGAGGATTGCGCAGTACAAGCCTGGTGGTTTATCTATTTAATGAAGCCATCCCATAGCATTGATTACGCAATAGAGGCTGGCTATCAAGTGGCAAAAGATTGGAGCATGTGTTTTGCTAGATCTAGCTTGATAGTGTGTAGCAATTGAGGGTGTGCATGAGAGCTTGTGAGGAGCTTTTGTATTATGATTGTTACATGATCTCCATGACATATAATATACAGATAGTTGGGGTTTTCAGCTTTAAGCTTTCCCATTAAATATTGTGTTCATATGTGTGATTGTTCGTGGTTTTAATGTGTGCATGCAATTGATTTTATTTCTGCAATTAATGATCAATGGTAGAAGAGATTCTGTATTATGCATGAAGCTAAAATAGTGTGTGATCAGGAGAATCTTGGTGAATAATATCTCACTTATTCAAATTTCTACATGGTATCAGAGCGTTATTGATCATTGGAGCAATTGCAAAACATTGAAGCGGTTGAGTTTTGTGCTGGTGGAATTCGAATTTGCAGCAGTGTTTTCTTGGTGTCGAAGTTGAGATGTCTTTCAACGGATTGTGATTGGAGTATGCCCTTGAGGGAAGCTCGAATTATATTGCATGGAAGGACAATATGGAGGCGGTGCTAGATGACAATGGGTTGAAGGATTTCATAGATGCTGAAGTCCCAAAGCCTACTTCTACTGATGTTGCCGTACTTGACGCATGGCAAAAGAAGACATCAAAGTGTCGAAGGATTCTGTTGGAGGGCGTGAAGGATCACATAGTGTCCAACCTTCATGGTAAGGCTTCTCCATTCTTGATGTGGAAAGACTTGACATATTTATTCCAAAGCAAGAGCGACCAGAGGAATTTGGCGCTCAAGGATAAACTCAGAAACATAAAAATGGAGAAAGGCGACAGTATGCCCAAGTACCTCACAAAGTTCATCCAATGCAGGGATGAGCTGGGAAGTGTGGGGGTGACTGTTGATGATAAGGACTTGGTGAGCTTGGCTCTCCTTGGGCTTCCGAAGAGTTGGCACTCCTATCAGGACTCTGTCAATGGTCGGGAGAAATTGCCAGGATGGGAGCGAGTTTGGTCGGATCTTGTGCAAGAGGAGATAAGGCGAAGTACCAGGGACGGATCTTCATCAAAGAAGTCTAATGAAGAGAATTGCGCTTTGGCTACCAAAGCAAAGAAGGGGAAGAGCAAGAAAGCTTCTCAATCCGGTGCGAAAGGCAAGAAGCAGGACATGTCCAAGGTGAAGTGCTTTCACTGTCACCGACACGGACATTATGCCACAAATTGTTCGCAGAAGAAGAAAAATAAGCAGGCTGCTGGAACTGCAGCTGGAGAGGCCTTAGCCTCGCAGTTTGAGCTGGATTTTTCGCTGATCGCATGCTTGGTCTCAAGTGTGATGGGTTCAGTGTGGTTTCTGGACGTGCTGCGTCTTTTCACATACAGGAGATCGAGATTTGTTTACTGATCTGGATGAGAAAGATCTTGGAGTGCACATCGAGATGGGCGATGATGGTAGATACAGTATGACTGGTATCGGTACTATTTCCTTTGAGAGGGAGTCTGGTAAACCCTTCATATTGAAGGAAGTGATGCATGTTCCAGGATTGAAGAAGAATCTTATCTTTGTGGCGATGTTAGAAGACAACTGATATGATGTTGTCTTTAGCGAGGGAAAGGCTTTCCTGTGCAGTAAGGCAACTTGTGAGACCCGGAGGATAGGGGTTCGAGTTAAGAACCTTTATCAATTGCAGGTAGATGGTTGCACAGCAATGGCAGGCAAGGCAGAAGGAGTGGTGAGCCGGGATGATGGCGAGTTGTGGCACCGGAGATTAGGCCACCTTCACCATGGAGCTTTGAAGATACTGCAGTAGATTTCTACTAGGCTTCCTAAAGGCACTCTTGCGCAGTCATATCAGTGCAAGGGGTGTACCTTGGGAAAATTTGTGAAAGCCACCTTTCATGAGAAGGATAGTTGCACCACGACGATCCTTGAGAGAATTCACACAGACGTGTGTGGACCTTTCTCAGTAGCTTTGACAGTAAATCATAGGTATTATGTGATATTTGTTGATGATTTTTCTCAGAGTGCTGGATCTTCTTCATGCAGAAGAAGACAACACATACTCAAAGTTCGTGAGTTCGCAAGGCACCGGTGAGAAAGAACCTGGGAAAGGAGTGAAGGCTTCATGAGCGAAAATGCAGGTGTAGAATTCACCGGCGACCCGAAGGACTTTGCGTACGGGTAGAATTCTAAGAGAGCCTACAAGACCCCGACAAACCCGCAGGGAACGGGGTTAAGCGAGCCACAAGGTACCGTGAAACTGCATCATAAAAGCAATAGGCGATACGATGATCATGGCTCACTCATTCACTTCTGTGGGCGGAGGTACGCAACACTGTGGTTTATGTGCGCAACCGTTGTCCTCATAGGATACTTGGCATGAGTACACCCGAGGAGGCGTTCGCGTAGAAGCCTGATATTTCCCATTTGAGGATTTTTGGTTCACATGTTTACATTCATGTAACGAAGGATGCCAGGAAGAAGCTGGAGCCGACCGCAGAGGTTGGTATATTTGTGGGGTACACTGATACGCCCCACAACTATCGTGTGTATTTTCCAGACAGTCGCAAGACTGTTGTGCGACGGGATATCAAATTTCAGGAGGAGAAAGCCATGAAGTGTTCGCTTGAGAGGGAGCCACACTTCCATGCAGAGGAGGAGCTATTAGTTCTTAAGGATGAGTCTTAGACAAGATCATCAACAGATGAGGTTCGCGGAGGAGATCAGTGTTGCGCCAGCCGCCAACCACTGGAGGACAAGCGCACGTGGCTTCTCTAGCGACCGTTCAAGATGCAGAAGGTTGTAGTGAGCACCAAACATCACATGATCAGAGTAGAGACAATCACCTGACCGCACATCGGATACGGCTCGTGAGCAAGTGTATCGTGACAGAGCCATCCTCTTCGAGGAAGTTATGGAGGACCCCGCACTTCCGCAGATGCCATGGCGGAAGAGCATGATTCGATTGTCGGCCGTGCATGGGAGATTGTCCCAAGGCCGGAAGGGAAATCAATGGTAGGTTCAAGATGGATCTACAAAGTGAAGCAAGCAGCTGAAGGGAGTGTGGAGAAGTACAAGGCAAGATTTGTTGCCCGAGGCTTCTTACAGATTGAGGGAATCGATTATGAGGAAACCTTTGCTCCCGTCACAAGGTATTCTTCCATACAGACGATTCTTTCTCTCTCAACGTAGATGGGGTGGCACATTCATCAGATGGATGTGAAGACTACATTCCTCAACGGAGTGATTGAGGAGGAGATGTACATAGAGAAACCCGAAGGTTTCGAGATCTTCAGCAGGGAGTCGCATGTGTGCCGACTCAAGAGAGCACTGTACGGGCTGAAGCAAGCACCTCGTGCTTGGTACACTCGCATAGACAGCTACTTCACCGGGCTTAGATTCTCCAAGAGTGAGGCGGATCCTAACCTGTACCAGATTGTGGTGGAGGGGAAGCTGTTGATCATTGTACTGTATGTAGATGATCTGATTTTGACGGGTGATGAGCTGTTGATACTTTCATGCAAGGAGGACCTTGCTAGAGAGTTCGAGATGAAGGAATTGGGCCTCCTTCATTATTTCCTGGGATTGGAGATTTGGCAGCGCAGTGGAGGATTGTTTGTTTCTCAGGGCAAGTATGCCCGGGAGATTCTGGAGAGGTTCAACATGCATGGCTGCAAGCCTGTTGACACTCCTCTTCCTGGTGGTTGGAGGAAGGAGGACGCTACTTCAGCGGAGGTAGTGGATGCCACTGTCTATCGACAGTTGGTGGGGTCGCTTATGTATCTGGTCAATACACGACCCGATATATGCTATGCAGTTAACCAGCTTTCGCAAGCTACGGTTAAGCCTACCAATCTCTTTTGGAAGGCAGGCAAGCATGTATTGCGCTATATCAGAGGCACATCGGGATATGGTCTATGGTACAGACAGGAGGATGGAGCGAAGCTTTCTGGCTTCACTGATGCAGATTGGGCAGGGAGTCCAACGCAGAAGAGCAATATCCGGGAGGATTTTCGCTCGGTCGACGGGGCAGCTTTCATAACAGCAGTAGCGCAGATCCGTGGCACCCGCCCGGTGCGAGGCCGACAGGCAAGTTATGCTTGGCTACATGCGAGGCCATATGGATGAGGAAGCATCCCGTGCTCGTTGTCTTGCCTATGCCTTGTAGCTCATCGTGATTTATTGTGATAACTGTGTAGTTGCATCAAAACCCTGCTAATCCAAAGATTTCGCTGATAGATCTAAACATATTGACATCCGGTATCATCATATCAGAGATTGTGTGCAGCGGAAGATCATGTTACTTTCATACATTCCTATGGAGGATCAGGATGCTGATATCTTGACGAAGGCGCTCACCAGGAGAAAATTCGAATACCACAGGGGCAGGATAGGGGTTGCAGATAATCCTTATCTTCTTGAGAGGGAGTGTTGAGATTGCAACAAGATGATGAGCTTAGTGGAAAGGAGTCGCCTTCACTAAGTGGGCCCGCAGGCTATTTTTGGCGCAAAGTCTATTTTTAGACTATGTCTATTTTTAGACACATGGATCATGTTCTATGAGTTGCAGGATGCTATTTGTGGATGGTTGGTCAAGTCGGAAAAAATAGATGGACTTATATTTTTAGACATATTGGGCGGAATCTATTTTTAGATTGCCAGTCTAAAAATAGATATGTCGAATATTATTAGCTCTTAATAATATTTTGACTCTAAACATTATCTTATTCTCTTGGAGCACTTCAGTTAAGTGCACAGATGTGGCACAGGAGCTGACAGAAGGAATTACGCTATTCCTGAGGGTTAAGTGGAGCTATTGCATGGATACTTCAGTTAGAACTCATGTGACAAATTTTGGTGGAGTTGATTGAGGAAGTTAGTGGAGTTGTATTCAGTTTAACTAATCTAAACATAGTTGAGCTATTTGTATTCAGTTTAACTAATTGATATAATTAGTGAGAGTGGTGTGAATTAATTATTAATTAATTCACTAATTATAAACTCATTAATAAACTAAAGAATGCATCAGTTAACTTCAATGCATGGACAGTTTCAGTGGAGACCAATGCAGAAATAGGTGAAAGAGCAGGTTAACTATCAGTTGTGACTATACTATTGCTATTTGCAACACACAGATAGGTGGAGAAGCCCATGAGGATTGCGTAGTACAAGCCAGGTGGTTTATCTATTTAATGAAGCCATCCCATAGCATTGAAAACACAATAGAGGCTGGCTATCAAGTGGAAAAAGATTGGAGCATGTGTTTTGCTAGATCTAGCTTGATAGTGTGTAGCAATTGAGGGTGTGCATGAGAGCTTGTGAGGAGCTTTTGTACTATGATTGTTACATGATCTCCATGATATATAATATACAGATAGTTGGGGTTTTCAGCTTTAAGCTTTCCCATTAAATACTGTGTTCATATGTGTGATTGTTTGTGGTTTTAATGTATGCATGCAATTGATTTTATTTCCGCATGTGATGATCAATGGTAGAAGAGATTCTGTATTATGCATGAAGCTAAAATAGTGTGTGATCAGGATAATCTCGGTGAATAATATCTCAGTTATTCAAATTTCTACAAGTACGAGGTTGATCTACTTCGTATTCAGGATGAACAATTATAGATGTTTCTTCGTGCTTAGTGGATCCAGTCCCTGATATCTGTCCTTTTTTAGATTTAAGTCTTTCTAATTGGCTTGGTGTGTACTCAAGGGGTTTCCCCTACATTCTGCGTGATTTTCTAGGTAATTCAGCCACGATTAAAACTTTTAACACACGAAATCAAAGAAAATTTCAACAAAATGTCCTAAAGCCTCTAAGGAAACAACTAAATTGATCACATGCCTATAAAATCTAAGAGATTAAATCACACAGAAACAGTAGATTCCCACACTAAAATCACTAGTTGGTGGTGAAATCCAACATCGTAGAATTTTAATGTAGAAATTGCGGTTGGAACAGTTACCCCGACAACCTACTTAATGAAACAGACCAGTGCAAGTTTCTCCACTTAAACCATCTCAAGTGAAGAGAACCCTTCTGACAGTCCAAGTGAGTCTAGCAGACGTCTCTTCCAAGTATAGTGGGACCTCCCACCCACCATCACCTTGGGAAAGAATCCTAAAGTTTATAGCCACTAAGGTCGCCAATTGGAACAAATATACCTAGGGGAATAGTATACGATCCGATATACACACAAGGGCAGAGTAACTAGCTCAATCCCCTTGAAGGCTCCTTGACATAATCCAAGGTTTACCGACAAGTGACCCCAAGCTCCTCCACAATGGTCTATCCAAGGTTTGTTGTTTGTAATATATGCACATCTACTATCTTTCCCAATGAGTTAGGTATGATTACCTCACTAGTTCGAACATGATCTCATGCTTAACTCTTTTAAGAAGAGCTCCCAGAACATACATGCTATAATTGGATTTTCCTACCACAAGATTACTACTTGTTTGTTTGAACTGCCTTGGAATGTTAACTACAACCTATTCCAAGACACTAGCCTGAGCTATGTTGGTGAATAGAGCACTAGAAAATATAAAATTTCTAGATTGATTTTAATTAAGCGTTACTTTTAGTTCGCCTGTTTCTAAGGTGAAAAGGTATGGAAGTGAAACTTCGATGATGTTTAATGACCCGACTCAAAAATATGCTAAAATGCATCTATATGAAAAGAAACTCATTTCTTTTCAATGAAACCTATTTAGAGGAAAGATTTGGGAGATTTCAATAACTTCAAAACATCAATTATTTCTTTGATAAATAAGAAACTTTGAAAAGAAGAAAATTCCATGAGAACTCAATTTCACAGAAAAAAGATCACTTGTTCAAAATGAAATTCCTTTTATCATTCAAATCAGAAACTAGAATCAAAGTTCTTCGAAAAGAAAACTAAAACTCTTATAAACAGAAAATTCAAAACCAAAAGAAAACTCTAATTTTGAACTCTACCTAAATGGTTTTGAGGATGTTTATGTTTAGTTTGTAATCTAACCAAGAACTTTCTGCTTATCTCAGCAAGAAATCAAAAACATCCAATAATGGTTTTAAGTGAAATTCAGACCATATCAAGCTAAAAGGTTTTCTAAATTTTCAAATGAAAATAAAATCAAATTTTCATAAAAGCATGAGTTGCCTCAAGTTCAATGGCTCAACAAGAAAATGATGACATACCAATTAGCTGAGGTATATAAAAGTTTCTAATTCAGAGCAACCAGAAGACAAGGCAAACACTTACTCATAAAATGCAAATCAGCTGAAAAGATCCCTTCAAACACAGAAAATGCTGAAAGAAACTCACACAGAAGTCTTTGATAGTCAAGATAAGTTGGGGTAATAACATAGAATCTAGTAATTAGATTCATAAAAGTAGATTTTTTATTTTTTCAAAAATTTTCCAAAAGTCTGCAGTTTTTAATGGATCAAGGTGCGGTACCGCACTATTTTTCACTAAAATCTGCGGAGTCTACCGCTCTATTTTTAAACAAAAAGTGCGGAAAATCAAATAAAAATACGGATTTACAGTCAAGGACCCTAATGAGTCATCTACCCAACCCACTTTTAAACTAATAAAAATCAAATAAATATATCAAAAGTCAAAATGAAAAAAGAAAAAAGAAAAACTAAGTTCATTCATGTTCCCCAGCAGAGTCGCCATTTTGTTATGCGGATAAAATCCTTCTTGCGGACAAGAACGATCTCCCCAGTATCCTAAGGATATCTAGAAACAAACAACCAAATGAAAACCATTTTCTCAGATCATTTGTGATTCAGAATTGTTAATTAACTAAGTAAGAGGAGATGCTCCTACCTAAAGTCCAATGCTTGCTGTAATATTCAATCCAGTCGCTCCAAAAGAGGTCAATTCAGCATGTAGGACCTGCAATCAAAGACAGGAAAAAGGATTAAAAGCACTTGCAAGATATAATAATTCAGAAACACTAATATATCTCAGTGATCAAGGAATCCAAGAATTAAATTACTCAAATAGATACATGAACAACTTAATTAGAAAATAGAATCTATTTGTATTAACTTGTATGATAAGAAGTAACCTTACAACCTTGCCGCCTTGATGTCATACAGGTTCTTCTGGGGTCCTGAACAACCGTTTTCCATCAGTTTGACAAGCCTTCTCCTCTCTGAACTAGCATGAATCTATGGACATGAGTATGTTATCATTCTCATGCCAATGATGCCAAGTAAAGAGAGTATGATTTCTTCATAAATTAACCTCAAAACAACCAAGTTCTAAGTACCCTTGAGACTGAAACATGATCTCAATTTATAGCAGAAGGGAGGTAGTTTTAGTTCCAATAAGAAAGGAATAAATTCCTTTCATGAAGGGATTAAGCCCCAAATACCAAGTGATAGACTCCTTTAATGAAGGGATAGAGGTTCATGAATGAAGGGATTGAAGCTCGACCAGATTACGCTTCTAGAAGCCTCCAGCTGGGAGAATATTCGACCAAATGGGCTTCTAGAACTTACTTTTTCGTTAATTTTACCTTTTATGGGGGTCCGCAGTTTTAATAAGCATAACATGCGAGATGTGCCGCGGGTTATAGAGCAAGAAACTACGGTACCGCAGGCAATGACTAGGAAAAGTGTGGAGTTAAGACTTGGTTTAGGAACTTTATGGTTTTGGACCTATAAGGGAGCATAATATAGATAACGATGAACCCATATAGACAACTAAAGTTCATGGTGAAAATTTTTAGTGTAACAGTATGCCAAGCTTAGAAAATTAAATTTATTTCAGACAGAGGTACATTAATTGGGGCATGTTGTCTCTAAGGAAGATAAAGGTTATTATGGAATGGGAAGCTCCTAGGAATGTGGATGAGTTAAGGTCATTTTTGGGGTTAGAAATTTATTATAGGAGCTTCATTAGGAAATTCTTGCGGATTTCCCATCCTATCACATCCTTGTAGAGAAAAGGTAAGAAATTTGAATGGACAAAGGAATGTGCAACAAGTTTTGAGCAGTTGAAGCAGTTGTTGGAAAATGCTCTAGTTCTCAATATTCTAGATCCGGATAAAGAGTTTGTGGTGCATAAATATTCTTGCAAGAGAGGCATTGGTGGAGTCCTTATGCAAGTGGGATAGGTGGTATGTTACAAATCAAGGAAAATGAATGAGCACGAGTAGAATTACGTGACACTTGATCTTCAGCTAGCAACGATCATCCATGCATTAAATATGTGGAGACAATATATTCTTGGCATGAGGTTTGTATTGATGAGCGACCATAATGGATTGAGGAACTTATTTGATCAATCAAATCTGAATTTCGGACAAGCTATATGCTTGGCGAAAATCAGTGAGTTTAACTTCGAGATCAAGTATATTAAGGGTAAAGAGGACATGGTTCCAGATTCTCTTAGAAGAAGAGTACAGGTAAATCATATAGAAATTATGAGTTCTTATGGGATATATTTATAGGATCAGATCTTGCAGGCATGACAACAGGATGAAAGGTACACGGAGATTAGGCACAGGTTACAGGAGGGTATAAATGATCATGATGTGGACTATCGTCTCACAATGGATGGTTTGGTTAGATTTAGGGATATGATCTATGTGCAGGACAATAGTGAGCTCAATAAGCTTATATTGAGGTAATTTTGTGCTAATCCATATTCAGTACACTCGAGATATCAAAAGACATTGACAATGGTGAAGAAATTCTACTATTGGCTGAATCTAAAGAAGGCAGTGATAGAGTTTGTGGCTAGATTTTTGGATTGTCCACAAGTGAAAGCATAGTGTAAGAATCTAGGTGGTTTACTACAGCCGATCCCATTTCTAGAGTGGAAATGGGAGGTCATTTCTATGGAATTCATCATAGTTTTTCCTAGGACATCTAGACAACATGATTCCATCACGGTTCTGGTCGAAAGGTTGACAAAGATAACACGCTTCATTCCAGTAAAGTGTACGTATTCAGCTAGTGATGTGGCACTGGTCTTCATCAAAGATATAGTGAGGTTGCATGGTGTATCGAAGAATATTGTGTCATACAAGGATGCCAAGTTCTCTTCTAGGTTCTGGAAATAGTTATTTGTAGGTTCAGGTATAGATGATCAGGTGCTCAGTTTTAAATTAAAAAATGGAAGTTATCATAATCTTTCAAAACCTAAATGACTGTGCAGTGCTCGTCACTAAGAATCTGGCGCACTTCGTTTCAAAAAAAACTGACTCCGTATGTGAAAGTTAAAGCCTGTTATTCGTTTTCACAAACAACTAAAATCTGTGCAGAAAAGACAGAATGGTGACTGGGCATCCTAGTCAGAAAAAAAAAAGAATATTCCTAGAATATTCCTTTAAATTTCCAATGACACTATGACAAGTGTGACTTCGTGACTAGTTGTTGAGTTGGGTGATAGGCTGTTGGGATGAGCCAATGGGAAGAGAACACGTGGTGCAGCCAAGGGCCACCACGTGCCCCCTCCCAAAGGCTGAAATTTGGCTAAGTCCAAGGTCAAAGATATACATATATATTGGAAAAAATTTCTTCAGAGGATGGGCAGACATCGGAGTTGACCCCGCGACCTCCCCCAGAAAAACAATAATACTTACCATTATACTGCGCCAAAGGTTCTTAACATACAATGTCGCCGACGTATATTTCAATTAATACATATTGCATGGTGGGGGTACGGCGGGGGCCAGCCTTGAAGGGCCAACCCCTGGCCCATGTGACTTGAGGCGGAGACCACGACGGAGCGCTCAACTAACCACACCATTAGCATGCTCAACCACGGCTTATCACAAATTAATCTATGCTTATCTCATTTAAAATGAGCTTATCTTGGCAGCAGAGTTGGCAGAGTCCTCCATTTTCGGTGAGACTCCAAAATTAGCGTAATTAACTGGATTTCTCTCCAGTTTTGGAGGATATTTCCTAGGCCAAATTGATCGAGCCATAACGTTTTCAAAATTCGATCAGTTTTTGCTCAAAAAGAGTCTATCCTAGCAGATTTGGACATTTTGAGCATGTTGGAGAACGTTTCTGGAGTAGTAGAGGATTGTAAACAACACTTTTTTTCCATTTTGAGCTAATACATAGGCCCAATCCATGGAAGTTGGACCAAGGAGGTGTAGCCCAGGAGGGGTGAACTCCTTCATCAAAATATTGTGTTAATGGATCATTTGATGGTTTGTTGTACATTTTATTGTTGTTGTTCAATACTTTTTTTTAATGTTAAAATTCTCATGAATTTAACATAAAACTTGACACAATTACCTGTTTAACACTCACAAACACCACAAGGAAATCTATGCACATGAAGCAAATGATCAACAATTGTTTATAAATATAAATATTAAATTAGCACAACAAAACTAACATTCAGATTCATATCAAGGTGGTATCATAGCAAAGGTTATTTGCTTGATATTTTCTTGAGTTTTGTGCAAGTAGGGTTTTAATGGTTGCAAATTTGTGATGCTTACAAGGTTAAAGTTGCAGAGAGGAGAAGGGAAATTTTTGGTTGCTAGTCTTGAAGCTAGGACCAGAAGAAGCAGAGCCACAAGGCCACCATCTCCACCCAAACTTTCACTCCTATTTGCACTTTAAACGCCTCAAGTTTTATATCTATCTGATAATGAGGAGGTACAAGAAGTACCAGAAGCTGAGCTTGAATCCATAGCCATCATTTCAAGTGCATAAGAGATTGAAGGTATTTTAGAAGAGGAAGCATTCAAGAAGGATTTCTATGACCTAAATGAAATGGTTAGGGTCCTCTATGAAGAGAGGAGCACCAGAATGGTTGGAGGGAATTCTAAGTCTCCACATGGAGAGGGAACCTCAGAAGACAAAAAGGATGAAGAGAAGGATTCAAAAGTTAGTGGAGGAAAGCCTCTTCCATATCCACCATCTTCATCATCATCCTACTCATCACCATCATCATAATCTTCCACTTCCACAACAAAAACCACCCATACTCACTCAAAAACCCCAAAAGGAAAAACTCCCTTACTCAAATTGGACATTAAGGTTGAACTTCCCATGTACAATGGTGAGGTAAATGCAGATAAGTTGGACAATTGGATTCATCAATTGGAGGTTTATTTCAGAATTCAAAACTTTCAAGAAGATGACATAAATATCCATTGGCTTCATTGAGGCTAGAAGGAGCAGCACTAGTTTGGTGGGAAGCAAAGACTCAAGAGGAAATTTGAATCCATGGTGAGATATCCATTTCTTAGGTTGAGTTTATTTCTTCAATTAAGAGATAGTTTTATCCTTTAGCTTGCATGTAAAAATCCATTATGAGTTAGAAAAATTTTAGACAACTCAAGGGTCAAACAATTCAATATTATACCCAGGAGTTTAGGAAAAGGGCTTTTTTGTTAGGTGTAAACTTGAATTCCCAAGACACTCTATTGAAATACCTTAGGGGTTTGCATTCCTATTTATGTTCAATCCAAGAAATTTAGACGGGGTATGTGTGCAAGCCATGCACCTTGAAGCAAGGGGAAAGAACATTCAGGAAGAGGGTAGTAAGAAGAAGCCATTCAAGGGTAAGGAGAAAGATAGGGGAGGAAAATGGAAAGGAAAGAAGAATGCAAGTGTTAAAAAATAAGGGGATAAAACTAAATGCAAACATTGTTCCGAATAGGGGCATGATGAAGCCCACTATTGGAAACTACATCCCGAACTAAGGCCTAAGAAACCAAATAATAAGGGGAAACAAAATACGACTGCTACCACACAACATGATCTTGGATCCGATTCCGGTGATGAGACCAAGATTACAGCCATGGTCACAAAGGGAAAGGAAGTCATAACAAGCACTAGTTCATCAAATTGTCACAACAACACTCCAAATGAAGAAACAAGGATAGAGTTGTTCCATGTAAGGGTGATCTCAAACCATACAAAGATTGATGCATTATTTGATAGTAGGTCACAAGTGAATTTAATCTCAGAATACTTGGTCAAAAAGCTCAACCTTAAAACTGTACCTCATCATAAGCCATATCCTTTGGGTTGGATTGTCAAGAATGCAAATTTACAAGTTACAAGGAAATGTATATTTAGGTTTTCCATTACTGCAAATTTTATTGATGAAGTTGAGTTTGATGTGGTTCCGCTTGACATTTTAGGAATTTTCTTGGGAAGCCCATATTTGGATGACAAGAAAGCAGTATTTTATCACCATGAGAACACATATCATTTACTCAAGGATGGGGTGGAGTATATTGTGAGAGCTCATCACAAGAAGCTAAACATTTATTTGGTTAATGCAGGGCAAATGAAGAGACTAGTAAATGCAAGAAAAACTTTTGTGCTTCTAATGATCAAGAAAAATAATGATATGAATTATGAATCTTTTGAAGGTTGTGATGAAAAATTAAAATCTGATTTGTTTGATGTGGTAATTCAACATCGCGAGGTGTTTCAGGAGCCAAATAGGCTACCTCCCAAGAGGGGAATTCAACATGAGATACAACTACAACAAGATGTTCCACTTCCAAACATTGGCATGTATCACATGTCGATAATGGAGAGCATGGAAATCAAGAACAAAATTCAAGAATTATTGAATAAAGGTATCATATTCCCATCTACTTCTCCATGTGGTTCATCGATTGTCTTGGTGCCAAAGAAGGACGAGATTTGGTGCATGTGTGTGGATTTCCATTCACTGAATAAAATCACAGTAAAAAATCGCTATCCAATCCCAAGAATTGATGATTTTATTGATCAACTGAGGTATGAAAATTATTTCACTAAGTTAGACTTACGAAGAGGTTATCATCAAGTTATAATAGTTGAATAGGACATTTGGAAAATCACATTTAAAACTAGACAAGGATTGTTTGAGTGGCTTGTTATGCCTTTCGGTCTTGCCAATGCTCCAACTACTTTCACAAGAGTTATGAATGATGTATTGAGACCATTTCTACATGATTTTGTCATTGTTTACTTAGATTATATTTTGATATTTATCAAATCAAGAGATGAACATGTGATGCATGTGAACAAAGCACTTAATGTCTTTAAAAAGGAACATTTGTTTTTAAAGATGTCGAAGTGTGAATTTGGAAATACTTCTTTAGTGTATTTGGGACACATTGTTGGAGGAGGTGAGCTGAAGATAGGCCCCTCTAAGGTTGAGGTCATTGTGAATTGGCCCAATCCCAATATAGTTACGGAGCTAAGAAGCTTTCTACGGGCAACACAATATTGGAGGAAATTCATTGCTAATTTTTCTTCGATTGCAACTCCATTACATGCATTGACTAGTGTCAAGAAAGTCTTCCATTGGGGAGATATTCAACAAAAAAAAATTGATTCTTTAAAACAAAAGATCAATTCAGCACCGGTATTGGCTCTTCCAGATCTTAGACAACCATTTGAGATTCAAACATATGCTAGTGATTACACCATGGCAGGAGTTCTCATGTATCATGGTAAGACCATTTAATTTCATTCTGAAATTTTTAATGGTGTTGTGACTAACTATCCCACTTATGACAAAGAGTTATATGGATTGGTACAAAGTGTAAAGAAATGGAAACACTATTTGATGGGGAAAGATACCATTATCCATACCGACCATCAATCGTTGCAGTACTTATAGTCACAATCAAAGTTGTAGCAATCACGACACTTCATATGGATGGGATTTGTACAAAAATTTCATTTGGTTATTAGGTGTAAAAATGGAATCTACAATAAGGTAGCTGATATGATTTCCCCCCCCTTACAAATCACTAATGGGTTATTGCAAATGATAAGGTTTTCTCTGCACATGATGATGTCATTAAGATCATATGAATAGATGCCAGTTAAGCCTTCAGTACTGAAAGATTTTTCTTACTTTGGAAGAAAGAAAGAAAAGATGGAACTTGAACGTAGTATTGAAAAAGGTTTATAGCCAAAACACTCACCACTATAACCACACTAGTTAGAATTCCAAAGCCTATAGAAGCATAACCATATATAAAAAAGGACAACACGTTAATCTAAGAAAAACAATTAAGAAATAAGCATGCTAGCATTAGGGGGAGGTTGGTCAAGATCATTTAAGGAAAGGTATTAACCAATAATCATGAGATTGGCATCAAACCTCTACTCCAACCAATAATCATGGGATTAACATCATCTCTATCCCATCCAATAATCAATGGATATGGCATCAAGCCACCATAAAAATTCATATACATCATTGGAAGGATATGAAGGCTTGCGCTCCTAAAAAATGGTCAAGCTAGTGTCAAGAAGTTCTTATCATTCTTGGGTAGGTGTGGGGGTCAATGCCACTCATGTTATTTTTTCTCCCACACTTGTTGATTGGTTAGGAGGTGGGGGCTACTATGACCTCTACAAGACCCAACACATTAGTGTATGGTGGAGCCATGTGACTTCCTACTCATGGTATAAAAGGCATACCCCAAATGTCTAGATGTTGTTAGAGGAGGTTCATTATAGAAATTGTGAGGCCTAAAATGGGTCTTTTAAGGAAAGTAATAAAACAATGGGTTCTTTTTTGTAGGGTGAATTTCCATTGGGGGATTTGAACCTTGATTTTTACAATTTACATATTACTTCATAACATGGAAATTTCTAATTACGTTTCCCCCCCATGGGAAATAAAATAATATTTAGATAGTAAAATAAGAGATGTATTTCCCAAAGGGAAATAAATAAAACTATTATTTTAATCATGTTTCAACTTATATCCTTACATGTTTACCCAATTTCAAGTGTAGGCACTTTTGCATGTGGAATAAAATTATGCATCCATTGAATACCTACTCTAAATGCTTTTGATACCCATAATGAAATAAATTGGAAATACATGGAAAACACGTTACAAAGTGAGTACTTGTTGGATGCATAGTTTTAATTCTACATCCAATGCATGCCTACACTTAAATTTGAGTAAACATGTAATGAGGTGAGTCAAAAATACAATAAAAGGTAATTCTCTTTCTTTTCCTCCAAAACTATTTACTTTATGGTTGATATCATCATAGTGAATTATATTGAGGTTTTTTGAATTGGATATTGATAACACAATTTTTGTTTTGAAGTCCATTTTTTATCTCGAAAATTGTCCTATGCATATATGTTGTTAATTTTCACATTGACTTCACGATTTGCAAAGACATACTGACATGGATTAATGCATCATTTGATCCAAAATTATGAAGGGAATGAAATGATATACAAATTTATAACCAAAGGTCCAAAACACAGAGATACAATGAAAATTGAATTCTATTAATAAATGGAAAATGTTGAAATTGTGTACGTGCATAATGAAAATAAACTAGCTTGAATGGTGGTAGCTTATCTCCAAGCTCAATGTTGGGAAAAACATCCTAGTGTGTGTTCATTTGGTTTATTATGGTTAAGGAAAATTGACAGAGGCAATGAAAAAGGCTTTGAAAAGGAAAGAGACATTAGTTAGAATTTTATTTATGAAAATAAAGGTAATTATGAGAAAAGGAAGGTGAAAGGTCACAAATTACACGTGAGGAGGAAAATGAAGTAAAATAATGGAAAATTGAAGAAATTAGAGGCCTCATTGATAAAAAAATTTATGAGGATTAGCTCATATACTTTCCCAGTTTAGCTTTGGAGCTCTATGTCTATTCTCTCTCTCTCATACTCTTGCACACTTAGAGCTTTCTTGGAGCACTCTAGCATTGGATCAAGGAAGGAAACGAAAGGAAAAAGAAGGCAAAGGAGAGCAAAGGTCAAGCAAGGAAGAGTTGGATCTAGTTGTTATAGTGGGATTACTTGTAGATATCGAGTTACATGTATGATTTCATTTCTATTTTTGGCATGCATGGTACATGCATGTGTGTATTTGGTTCTCTTTCTATAATTGGCATGGGTTTTTCCAGGTGACAGTGGTTTTAAACCTTTCCTTTCCATTTCTGGATAATGATGGTGTGATGGGTTCTTTTACTTGGTTGAGTTGGATTGACGGATGGTTTCGAAATTGAGTGGGGTGGTATCAAGGCCTAGGAATCCCTTGACCAGTAATGGTGGGACACACTGTAAATCCTGGTTATGGATACCCTTGTTAGGGCCTAGGAATCCCTTGACCGGTAAAGACAGGATACACGGTAAAGCATAAAGGGTGGAGACAAAAAAATTCCTCACAGTTTTAGGTGGAGAGATCCGAATGATCCAAACTTATGCAGGAATGCAATAAAATATAGGAATAAACATAAACACAAAGATGCTTTAGGAATAAAAACTCATTTCATTAATATCAAATACTGAAAATGCTTATAGACATAATGAAAAATAAACCAGCTCGGGTGATGGTAGCTTATCTCTGAGAAGAGATGTGGCAGCTACATGCCTCTGAACTGTGCTACAATGAGGCTCAAGGGCATTTTTATTATTTAACAACATGGGAAAACCATGAACAACCAAAACCCTAACCCCAAGGGATGGAATGCCAAGAATTTGTGGGCCCCAGTGGAGTCAGTTGGGTAACCAACTTCCCGAGATCGTAACTTGGTCATATTATCTTCGTTTGGCACGTACAATATATTTTCTAAAATATCTCTCTGAGTATTATAGGTTTTTCCACAGGCCCCTGCCTATCGCTATGGGTTTGTTGTGGACCTCAAAAAAGCGTCGTTTAGGGGGTCAAAACTGCTCTGGAGGTTTAGGACCCGAAAAAATGCTAAAAATAGTAAATGTTGCTATAAATAAGGAAAATGATGAAATCGACTAGAGGTATAGGCGGAATAGGTGGGTGTCCACCAATATCTACTTGGATCATTCCTCGCCCCTTAGGAAGCAATGGTCCCCATTGCGTGCAGAGCCTTCATTAGGTGAGGAAATTTATGTTGAATATGGTCTCTGGTGAATCACTTTCCCTAGTGAAGGAGTTGACTTGCTTTGAAAACTTGACGTAGCTGGACCCTTCGATGGCGGGTGTTCTTGATATGCGTGTCCATGATCCAATTAGTTTTGGTTTGTTCCTTTCAATCTGGGTTTAGCTCTATTGGTGTGAGTTGTTCTGCAATGTCAGATGTGTCCAGCAATGGTGGAAAGTAGGGCCGAAGGTGGTCCACATTGAACATTGGGTGAAAACTAAGGAATGGTAGAATATTGAGCTCGAAGTCATTGTTCCCTACTGACTTGGTGATGGTGTATGTCCCATATCAGAGCGGGTGAAGCTTGCGGTAGGGCCCAACGAGGCACTCCTTTGGTAAATTTAGCCAAACTTTGTCACCCACCTGGAACTTGTGTGGCACCCGATGTTGATCATCTCGCTACTTGTAATTAGCATTGGCTTTGTCCAATATGTCATGGAACTATTAGAGGATGTGATGAATGTGCTCAATGAAGTTGTTTGCCTTGTCAACTTCGGATTGGACATGAGCCAAATCTTCTTAAGTAGCTACAAATGGTATGGCTAGATCAATGGGACATAGTCGCTAGAATCCCAAGCCCACTTGAAAGGGGTTGTGGCCAGTTGAGTTGTGGTGAGCCTAGTTATAGTTGTTCTGGACATAGGGGAGACTTTCATCTCATGTGTGTGGATGATTCAAGTTGTACATGCGCAAAATGTATACGATCATCCTATTGACGACCTTCGTTTGGCCATCAATTTGGGGGTGGAAAGCTATGGACTTAATGAGCTTGGTGTCCAACATCAACCAGAGACTTGACAAAAATGTACTGAGGAACCTGGTATCCCGATCTGAGATAATGGATTGTGGGATCCCAAAGTGTACCTACACTCGTTCAAAGAAGAGTTAAGTAGTGTCTTTTATTGTGATATTCTTCTTTCAGACCGCCATAATGGTCATTTTAGAGAATCTGTCGATGACCACAAAAACATAGTCGTTATCAGGTTTGGTAGAAGGAAGTCCCGACATGTAATCCATGGAGATGGATTCCCAAGGTCAACTACGGGTAGGCAACAGAGTATATAGGCCTTGATTCTTGACGGTCAGTTTGGAAATGGCAGAGGCAATGCAATATCTAATGTACTTCCCAAAATCATGTTGAAGGTTTGGCCAATAGAAATAATTATGCAGTACTGCCATTTTTTTCTCAACCCCGAAATTTCTAGTGACCTAACTGTAGTGCGCTTCCAAAATCATATTAGCACGCTCACTTGAAGGAAAATAGAGGTGTCCCGGATGGCATAACAGTGCATCCTAGAGGTGAAAATTTGGAACTTGCTTACCTTCCAGGAGCGTCTGGTATGTGTTGCCAAATTCTAGATCAATTTTGTAGAGATGTGGCCAACCCAAAGTCTCATTCCCACAAGATTCAAGCACAATGTTTAACACTGCGATTAGCAGTCAGCTGAGGAAATCTGCAACGTTATTGGTGTTTCCCTTCTTGTACTTGATGTTCAAAATGGAACTATTGTAATTATGTGGACCATTTCTGATGGTGATCATTCTGCAACTTCCCTTGTATCTGTATGAACTGTAGGGGTCGCTGATATGTGTGGATGACCATTTCCTTCCCCAAAATGTAATGCTTCCATTGTTGGAAAACCTGCAAAATGGAATAATTTTATTTTTCATAGGTGGGATACTTTCATACTCTATCTGAAAGTGTCTCAATGTGATATGTGACTGGATGCCCCTGCTAAGTAATGCCCCAATATCATAGTCAGAGGCATCTATCTCGATCTCAAATGGTTGTTACAAGTCTGGTGATGTGAGCACTCGTGCAGACCAGAGGTGATGCTTCAACTCTGTGAACGGATTCTGCTGCGAATCATACCAAAAGAAATTTTCTTTCACTCCTACCTAGGTGACTTGACTCAAAGGCCAAGTTATATGAGAGAACCCCAACACAAACCTGTAGTAGAAATTGGCAAGACCCAAAAAGTTGCAGAGCTCTGTTAGAGTGGTTGGGGCTAGCCAATCCCGAATGACCTAAATTTGTGCTAGGTCCACATGCACGCCCCGCTCATTAATAATTTATCCCAGATATTGAACCTAGGTCATGCCAAAATTTAATTTCTCCAAATTGGCACACAAATTGTGTTTTTTGCAGTTTTTGGAGGACCTGATGAATGTGTTGGAGGTGCTCTTCTGAACTCTGGATAAAGATCAGTATGTCATCCAAATACACCACCACGAATGAGTTAGTGAATAGTCACAAGATGTCTTCCATCCACCTCATGAAGGTTGTGGGACCATTCTTCAACCCGAAATGCATGACCAACCATTCAAATATGCCCCCCTTGGCTTTGAAGGCAGTCTTCCACACATCATGGGGTTGGATTGGTACTTGGTGATACCAAGACTTCAATTCGATCTTGCTGAAATATTTGGCCCCCTTGAGTTGGTCCAGAAGGTCATCAATCCGGGAGATCAGATACCTATACCTGACAGTGATATTTTTCAGTGCCTGATAGTCAATATAGAGTCTCCAAGTCCCATCCTTCTTCTACACCAACATGATCGGAATCCCACAGGGTGATCAACTTGATCGGATGTGACCTTTCTGCAACAACTCCTGAATTCGCCTCTTGATTTCGTCATTCTCCATAACAAAGTGTTGATATATCGGTCCATTGGGTAGCAGTGCACCTGGGGTTAGACCAATGGAGTGCTTTACCTGAAAATGCAGAGGTACCCTTGCGGGTGAGGTGAATATGTCCCCATACTCCTCCACGACCTTGTCCATTTGTTGTTGTTGTGCAAAGGAGCTTTGTTTGGAGGTCATGGCTACAGTATTCTTTTTTCCCCAAGGGCAGATCATCAGAAAAATAAACCCCCATCTTTGGAAATGAGCCTACTACATTGTTTTGTAGCGATCAAAGAGATGGTGGTAGGCGATGCTACCTCTGGTATCCTATACAACTTATTTTCAAAAGTAAAAATAACAACATGAGGGTTAGACTCATACACAACATGTTGCTTCCACAAGTATGGTTGGAATAATAATACATCACAAACTTCAAGAGGAGAAATATCACATAACACCTCCTCCATGAAGGGTTAATGTTGTAGGGAAGGTGACAGTGTTGGCTAACGCGGTGATCTCGTCCTTGGTGAAGCCACCCGATGGTGTATGGTTGTGGGTGTGTTGTGGTCAGCAGGCCCAACCGCTTCACGACCTCTACTGAAATGAAGTTATTTTGGCTCCCATTGTCGACAATGAACTGTAGCGGGGAACCCTTCACCCAAATATGGGAATGGAAGAGGCGTGCTCCCTCCTCTGGATCTTTAGGTTCCTCCTTCTGGATCTTGGAGGTGGCAACAATTGTGTTGGGCTCTGCATCAATAATCTACTTCCCTTTGTCATAGCTCATGTTGGGTTTAGAATCAAAGGTGGAACATGCATGTGATTCAGAAGTCTTCAGCTCGACCACTAGTGTCTGCTTGACCCAACACTCACTTTTGTTGTGAGTGGAGCTCTTATGGAACTCACAACATTTTCCCGTGTCCTTATTTTTATTTTCTTTCAACTTTAGCGGGTTGTCCTAGGCTGCCCCGCCTTCGATTTTTCCCTTTTTTGCGGTTTGGGGGTGCCTTTACCTTGCTTCTAATTCACAGATCCAAAGTCTCGCTTCTTCTATTTGAATTTCTGCTCAATCTTGGCAAAATACCGGTATGATGCACCAAGCGAGGATATTTCAATGAACTCCATTTCCTCCTGAATGTATCTGTGCAGAGAACTGTGGTACTTCAATACCAAATGTTTCTCTAAATATTTGATACCCAACTTTGTGCACAGGGTTTGGAACAAATTCGTCAGCTCATGCACATCTTGATCCCGTTGTTGTCGTAGCATAGTCCATTGTATGTACTTGTCCTCTTAGCTCCCCACGGGATAATATTGTTCCTTGATGGCATCTCAAAAATAATTCCAAGTGGGTGTGCCCGAGAACAGGGAGGTTTTCCTCTAGTACTTTTTCTCACAGTAGGTTTCCCACCAGTCCTTGTTGGGGCCCTTGTTTTGGAAACCCATTTTGAATATTTTGAATTTTGAAAACGGGAGGGCTTTTTGGGTTGCGGCATGATGACACATGGAAAACGCGACCATGTCACAACTACAGCAAGTCGCGGAGCTATCGAGGTGGTGCAGAAGCAAGAGATAGCTGAAGAAAGCAGGTGCATGAGGATATACAGAAGAAGACAGAAAGCGGAACACGCATACAACAAGAGAGAAGCCGGAAGCAGCTAAAGAAGAACACAGAGAGGAACTAACAGTTGCGATAATGGGTGAATAAATAGCAGTCACCCGGCTGAAAGAAGAGATGTGAAACAGGAGAAGGAATGCAGAGCGACTGAAGGAGATCGGCTAGGATGTCTCTGTAGTTCCTAGGGTTCTCTCATTTACCTTTATGTTATGTAAGGCATATGTATCAGACTGAAAGCTCTCCTTGTGGAAGCTATGTAACCATGAATGTGGGTGAAGTTATCAATACAATTGCAGGTTGTTGTCCTATTGTGTAATTCTTATGCATGCATGTTGGTTATAATGATTTAAATTTTATTTGCTTAATACCTGCTCACTCTATGAATGTTCTTGCATATATCCTATGTTTATGCAATCAATTCAATGATAATTATGAGTTGCGGATCC
Source organism: Pinus albicaulis (assembly GCA_034641835.2). Lineage (NCBI taxonomy): Eukaryota > Viridiplantae > Streptophyta > Pinopsida > Pinales > Pinaceae > Pinus > Pinus albicaulis. The sequence continues at coordinate 424,021,557 of CM076570.1, read as the reverse complement.
TTCCCCTGCTATCGATCTATTCCCCTTCTGCATGTGGTTGCGGCACGCCTCGGGTAAGACTCTCTGCTCCCCGGAGTAGGGTGATAATGCCAGCGTGGTTCTAGACTACAACGGATTCCTTTGTTGGCCCCAATCCTTGAACCTAGGTCTTGCTGCGAGACCTGTTTCCTCGCCAACAAATGGTTCCGTTGCCGGGACCTGCATGTTATGAGGGGAATAAGATCATGGTATCAAGGATCTATGAAGGCGAAATACGGAGATGGTGGGATAACCATCTGGACCAGTTCGTTGCTCAGCAAGCGGAGTTGACGAATCAAAAGGGAAGCGTGCTTAAGGATCTTGTCCTTTTCTCAGATTTCGCCAGTGACACTTACGAGATCCTCTGGGGAAAGTTCCCTAGTGACCTCTATAATTGGTTGCGGAGGTTACAGACGAAGGTGCCTAGGGATAGCTCGCGGAAGATAAACCGCAAGTGGGTGCACGGGGATCTGGTGGCTCTGCATCGGTTGGACAATGAATTGACCCGCGCGGTGGATTTCTGGGTAGAGACCACTTTGAACGGGTATATTGTAGATTTTGCCGCAGAATGCTACCAATCCTTCTTGAAGGCTGAAGCTATATTCTGTTCCGGGTTAAGAGGGAAACTGCTCAAGGAGATTTCGCTGTGGATTAAGGCCCTGATGGTGGACGAAGGGCTGGTGGAATTTCAAAAGTCGAGCATGGAAGCGTAAAACCCCAGTGCTGGGGGAAGGGTTGAAGGGACCAATGCTACGTAAAGTGTGAACAGGGGAGTGGGGATGGATGTTGAGGCCGCGAGAAGGTTAAGGGAGCGACGTGCACATCGCCGGGCGCAGATCGCCGACAGGTGGCGAGAAAGGGTGATGCGGGAGTTAAGACGACGGGAAAACGACTGGGAGAATCAAGAGGATGCGCCTCAGCGGATAGGGATTATGGACACTCCAGCGGATACCCTGGAAAGAGAAGGGACCGCTATGGGAGTACGGCGGGTGCATGGGAGCCCGGCTAGAAGAAAAGGAGAGACGACAACTGACGAAGACGATGCAGGAGAGCAGCCTGAAGAAGGTTCCGATGGCGAATGGTACGTCGCAATGTAGTGGTTGTTTCAAGAGCGGGCGACATTCATCTCTCCAGGCGGCCCTACTTCCAACAATTTGCATGGCAAGGATCCCTTCCTTCCCCTGGTACTTTATCAACCTTTGAGTAATATTTTCGTTAAATTACAAGCATTAAGTCAATCGCACAGCAATTCATTGTCGACAGCGACATATGTCAGTAGCAGCGTCACTAGTAGTGTTGCATTTCCCAACGGTACAGTTACGCAACCAGGACCCAGCGGGTTTATCCTGGTCACCCCTTCACAAGCCAATATGGCTGGGTCATTCACCCGGTATCCAGAATTCTCTGGCCAGGGCAACGATGATGTAGAGCAACACTGGTATCTCTACGAAGCCATATGGCGGGCTCGGCAGACGCCAGATGTAGGGAAGCTAATAGAGTTCCAAACCACGCTCAAAGAGAGGGCCCTGCGGTGGTTTATCAAGTGGTCCGAGGCCCACCCTAATCCTGTACTTGCGGACGTAAAACGAGATTTTTTTCGCGAATTCAAACTACCCCAGACGGACCAACAGGGTCTGTCTGAGCTCTAGGATATTAAGCAGAAAGAAGGAGAGACCGCATGGGAGCTGATGCGGCGATTCAAGGACGCGACTGGGAAACTCAGCTACCCGATCGATCCAAACCATCAGAGGGACTGGTTCATCAAGGCTCTGCTTCCCTTGATACAAACCCCCTCACACAGCAGAAGATTGATAACTTGCAGGACGCTTTAGAACAGGCCATGAAGATAGAGGCCATGGTGGGCTACCCTCAGGAATATCGCGGGGGGCTGGCTCCGCAGGATCCTTCATTAGTGGGACTACAGCATCAGATCGCTAGTCTGACATAAAATCTCAAGGAAATGCAACCTATAAGACCAACCAGGCCAAAAGTTTGGTGCACTCACTGCCTGGTTGAAGGCCACGTCGCAACCGAATGTCCTAGGCTGCGTAGCACGGGTGTGGGACCCTTTGTTGCGGAAATACAGGGGGGTCCACCCATAGTGGGTGGCGCAGAAATGAGTCCGCAGGGTGTATACCTGCCGCAACAGCCCTATGCGGGGTTCCCACCTCAACCAAACACAACCGCTACGGAATACTGCGAGATTTTCCGGATGATGGGAAATCCTCCTCAGATGTGCCCGATACTACAAAAGTACTCCACGGTCCCAAACAACATATACTGTGAGTTTTTTGTTTCCACGACTCATAACATTGAGCAGTGCAGGGCTCTCGACGCACTGGCAGATAGATTGGACCGTCCCTCCTACAGGGTGAACGAGGCTTCCAGGGGAAGAGGCGGCGGTATGTGCGGAGGCCGCACAGGGGGCCGTGGTCCAGTGAAATGTTACAACTGTGACCAGGAGGGTCATGTGGCTCAGGAATTCCCCCTTCCCTGATGTCCTTGGTGTTCCCAGTGCCGCGTGAACACCCATGCAACAGAGGATTGTCTAGAACTCATCAAGAAGTGGGAGGAACGGGCACGGCAGAGGCACGAATTTGGTAAGCTCCGAGCCGCTAGGAACTGCGCCTCTGGCCATGCAGAAGGTAGCAATCGTCACGCGGGGTGGCAAGAAGACGGGAGAGGACGCTCATGGGAAGGAGCCAGTCCGGGCTATTCAGCCCGCGTCCCCGAAGCAACTGATCCAACCGGATGTGCAGAAGAAGTATTTCCAGGAGGCGGTGGAGGCTTTTGCGCAGCTGAGGGAGACCGAGGGCCTTGAGGTAACCCCGACGTCGGAGAACAGCGAGCTGCGGGGAACTTGATTGAAGATTGGCTACAGTTGTTCCTCAAGATTGTTCACGATGCTTCGATGCGGGACCAGCTCAAGCGTACTCTGCAGGACGCACTGCAGAAGGATACCGGGCTAAGGGACCTTGTGGACACAGCACCCCAGTACGTGCAGCATGTCAAGCGAAACAAGCGACGTACGGGAAAAGAGTTTCGGCTTAATACGCAGGTGGCGGGATTCCAGATCAACGACACTATGCTTGATTTAGGGTCTGACATCAACATCCTGCCGCAGAAGACGTGGGAGGCTCTTGGACGGCCACGGCTGACCTATTTGCCAATCCAACTCAGAAAGGCGAACCAGTACTGTATTGTGCCGATCGGCCGACTCGAAGGGGTCGAGGTCGACATTGCGGGGGTAAAGACTTACACAGACTTTGAGGTTATCGATATTATGGGGGACAAGAATCCTTACCCTGCCCTGTTAGGCATCGATTGGGCTTTTGAGAATTATGCCATCATCGACCTCAAAAAGGAGCTGATGATCTTCGAATATGGAGAAGTCCGGGTCACTCAGCCCCTCGACCCATATCAAGGCCCGCGATACACAGAAACTATGGACAACCGGGCGGATGCTCAGATGATGGACCACCTTTACCAGATGATTGCAGGGAAGCAGGAGGACTATATCAACCCGATCGCAACAGACTCTGTCAGCTGGCGCAGTGTCCAGAGCTCGGAGCTGGGCTCGGAGCTCGCGTGGGAAGATTGGCAGCAGGGTGGGTATGAGACTAGTACGTGGAGATGTGCTGCCATTGCCCGAGTCCGTTGGATTGGGGCTGAGTTCAGAAACTACCCCACCCTGTCGAACATGCAGGCTGTCAATACCTTTATCGCCAAAGTGGAGGATGTTGTACCAGAAGGACACAGGATACCACTTCTGGATGTTTCACTACAGTCCACGTCAGCAAGGTGGTGGAGGAACCACCGCAACACCCTGACGCAGTGGAGTTGCGTGGCGGAGGCGTTGCGGGCACAGTTTAAGGAAGACGAAGGCCCTCGGAGCAGGCACAGGTACAAAGGGATTTCTGATTCTTGGGACCACCTGAAGAGCTATGAGGAACAGTGGCAAGGTCTGGGATACCCGCAAGAGCTGTGGGTACACCGGTTCATTCACTCCTTAGATACCATTCCCCAGGCCTGGTACTTGGAAGAAGAGCGAAAAAGGGGCACCGGCTCCTGGCGGGAAGTCACAAACAAGTTTGTTCGGTGCTTCTCATTCGAGGGAGAAACCGAGCTGGTGACCGGGGCACTACAGGATATCAAGGGAGTACTGTTTTTCCGCAACCCCGAGCCCAATGGGGGCACGTCTGCACCACGTTTTGAGGCCAAGCGCGAGTTGGTTTTCCAACGGATTGACGGCGATCCAAACGATGACAGTTTGGAGGACCTCAGGCACTTATACTTCGAAGAGAAGGAAGGCGAGCGAAACATCAATGAAGAACCGACTACCGAAGGCGTCAATTTGCAGCCGCTAAAGAAAAATAAGTTGAACATAGGTACGGAGGACAAACCCAAGCTGGCAACCTTTGGGGATTACTGGGATGAGGAGGTGACAAAGGAGATTTTCAACCTCCTCCAGGAGTACGAGGACTTATTACCCTCGTCGGTTGCCGATTTGAAGGGCATCAAAGCTGACCTCAGAGAAATGTGTATTGTGCTGAAACTGGATGCCAGGCCCGTAAAACACCGGCCCTACCGGTTGAACCCGCGGATTAAGGAAAAGGTCAAGATGGAAATCGACAAGATGTTGGCAGCAGGTCTCATCTTTCCGGTGGAAGAAGTAGAGTGGGTGAGTCCCATTGTCATTCAGAACAAGAAGAACAAGGCGGAGATACGCGTCTGTGTCGACTACCAGAGTCTGAACAACGCCTGCATCCATGATCCGTTTCCAACTCCGTTCAGTGACGAAGTATTGGATCATGTTGCAGGAAATGAAGCTTACTCTTTCACTGATGGTTTTTCCCACTATCATCATGTGCGCATTGCAAAGGAAGACAAGACGAAGACGACATTCACCACTGAATGGGGATCATTCGCATACCACGTAATGCTGTTTGGCTTGAAGAACGCCCCAGCCGTGTTTTCCCGGATTGTCATCGCTACTTTTCGGGAGTATATCCACAAGTTCCTGGAGGTCTACATGGACGATTGGACTGTCTACAGCTTGCTGAAGAAACACGCCACCCTATGCGTATTATGTTCGAACGGTGCCGCCAACTACAGATTTCCCTGAACTTGAAGAAATGTATTTTTGCAGTCCCTTTCGACACGTTGTTGGGCCATGTGGTATGAAAGCAGGGGGTCTGCGTCGACCCCGCCAAGGTAGCGGTGATCGTCTACATGGAAGCCCCCGAAACGGTGAAGCAGTTGCAGGCGCTGCTTGGGCACACGGGATATTACAGGCGGTTCATCCGAAATTATGCAAAGATCACTGGCCCTTTAGAAAAGCTCCTACGGAAGTCCGAAGTATTCCAGTGGACGGAGGAGTGTCGGCTGGCCCTTGACACCCTGAAGGAAAATCTGGCGACGACGCCTATTTTGGTTCACCCAGACTGGGATAAGCAGTTCCACGTGCATATCGATGCGTCCAGTATTGCACTTGGGGCTGTCTTGGCGCAACCCAGGGAGACGACAGTTGACCACCCAGTCTACTTCACCAGCCGCAAGTTGTCCAATGCAGAGAAGAACTACACCACGACCGAGCGGGAGGCCCTGGAAATGGTGTATTCACTCAAGAAATTCCGCCACTACCTTCTAGGAGGCAAATTCAAGTTCTTCACGGACCACTCTGCATTGAAATACTTGGTGAACAAGCCTGTTTTGGAACGACGGATCTGTCGCTGGCTTCTACTTTTCTAGGAATTCACGTTTGAGGTGATTGTCAAGCCCGGGAGGTTGAATGTCGGGCCCGATCATTTATCCAGGTTGGAGACGGGGAAGAATGATGGCTCTCTCTATGATCAGCTACCGGATGCTGACCTCTTCCGAGTCGAGGTTGTCCCGGATTACTTGGCCGACATTGCCACCTATCTGACCACGGGGCAGTTCCCTCAGCACTACACCCCACTCCAGAAATTCCACTTGGTCGTCTGAGCTGCCGAAATACCAATTGATTGCGGGGAAACTATACAAACTGGGCCTTGATGAGGTTCTGCGTAGGTGCGTACCTGACCACGAACGCGACGCTGTGATGTGGGAATGCCACAGCAGTGTTGCGAGAGGGCATGTTGGGGAAAAACCCACCACGAGGAAGGTACTCCAGGCCGGCCTATGGTGGCCGACCGTCCACGTAGAATGTAAGACATTTGTTAAGAAATGCGATGTCTGTCAGCGAACGGGGGGCCCTCTCACAGGGACGAGCTTCCGCTACACCCAAAGCATGTGTTGCGGCCGTTCGAGAAATGGGCCGTCAACTTCGTAGGTCCCATAGCCTCGGTCGCCAGACACTCCAAGGCCCGATACATCATTACCGCAACTGACTACCTCACCCGGTGGGCCAAGGCAGCGGTGGTACGAGACTGCACGGCAGATACAGCAGCACGGTTTATCTTTGAAAACATCATCAGCAGGTTTGGCTGCCCACGAAGTTTGACCAGCGATCAAGGCACGCATTTCATTAATGACACAGTCAAGTCGCTGCTGGACACATTTATGATTCAGCATCACAAAAGCAGCCCGTACCATCCTCAGGCCAATGGTACTGTTGAAGCATTTAATAAAATTCTTGAAAAGGGGTTAACAAAGATCTGTAACGCACAGCGGGATGACTGGGATGAACGACTACCAGTGGCACTCTGGGCCTACCGGACTACGGTAAAGCGCTTGACTAACCAGACACCGTTCCAGTTGGTGTATGGCTGGGAAGCTGTGGTTCTCGTTGAGTTTATTGTACCAAGTCTTTTAATTGCCACATCCCTCATGTTTTCGGAAGAGGAGTCGCTTCCAGAACGCCTCCACGAGCTACAGGAACTGGACGAGTCCCGGTTCCTGGCCGAATTTCACCAGACGGTTCAGAAGGACAGGCAGAAAGCGTGGCACGACCGCCACATCAGTAACAAGACATTCCAGGTTGGCAGCAAGGTCCTTTTATACGACAGCAAGTTCCAGAAGTTCCCAGGAAAGCTGCAGATGCACTGGTTAGGACCTTACTTTGTCATCGAAATTAGAGAGTCTGATGCTGTTCGTTTGGCTTGGCTGGACGGTACTATTTTACCGGGATGGGTGAACGGTGCATGCCTGAAACCCTACCAGGAGTAAGTTTATTCCAACATTCATCAATAACTCTCACAACCGAGAGCACCCGTAGAGTAACGTAGTCGAATAACTCTCCTGCAACCGGGATGAGCATAGGTAGTGTTTTTCGTTCCCACATTATTTGTCAATAATCACTCTGTTGTGGGACCGCACCGCAACCGACTGTGGTCAGGGAGGGGCGCGTCCAGCGTGTCATCCCCGTAGGATTCCCAAATGTGTTAGTGTCAGTCTTGGTCATTTCAGTCAGTACTTGTGTCAGTCCATAGGATCGTCTAGATTTGAATCATAAGTTACCATAATTGGAAGTAACCTTGCCATAATCATTTTTCCATCATTCGCAGTTACCTCAGCCGTCGTGTCCACCCATTTCCCCATGCCACTGTCAACAACTGTGAGAATACCCATTGGCACGCAATTGATCGCACGATTATCGTAGAAAATAATGCCAACAGGAATTAACTCATTAGGGGATCTCATCAACTCCACTCGTGCCAGGTGATGACATAACTTGCATGAAAATAAAAAGCACGAGAATGCCAGACCAGTTCGAATTAGCAATTGCAACAGCACCAGAGCAGTTGAAGTCTCATAAACCATAGCACCAAGAGAGGACGCCAAGGCAAATTTTATAGGTCTATCAGCGTCGAGCCAAAATGCCGAAGGCCATCCCAGCCGTTACTGAACCAGAGCTCGACAGTCGAATTCACAAGACCAAGTCCCTGGTCGGGAAATATGATAATGTAGCCTTGATCGATGCGAACCTTTCAGATGCTGCCGAATTCCTGTCCCTCCATTGGCAAGTGTATATGGAGCACTACTACACCCCAACTGGAAACTCAACCAACCGAGTGTTACCAAAGTTCAGGGGCCTTCAGCAATCGTCTCTGATGAACTTAAGAAATCTTCCGGTCTTCGGGACCACAGGACCGGCTCTGCAATGCACACACTTCCTCCTCAGCCGCATCCAGAATGGGTCCTTGTGGCTGAACAAGGAAATTACCATTCATGCTGAGGATATTCATCGTCTCACAGGGCTTTCGCAGAATGGCGTAGATGTCTCGACTGCCTTTCAGACCTCCTCTAAGCGCGCACGGAAGTCGGGAGACGTGGACCTCTATGTCAAATATGGTACCCGCCGGGGGGGGAAAGGAGCCAAGATAGACCTCATCAATAAGCCCGAGATTAGGTTCGCCTTCTACCTCATTTCCAGCAAGACAATGAGGCACTACACCAAGGGCGAATGCACTTTGGACACTATCTCCATTGCAGAGCACTATGTCCAGGGCACCAAGCTGAATTGGTGCTCCTTCTTGTTAAAAGAACTGTTCGACGCGTGCGAGGAGAATTATAAGCGCGCTACTACTTTTATTTATGGCTATTTGATCGTTGCTTTTTCCATGTGGAAATGGCACACTCCCCTCGTCCGGTTCCCAGTGGAGATTTCAGAGGGCCAGCCTCTCGCGATGAAGTTTGTTCCATGGAAGGTGTCGGCTGATCCGAGCACCAAACAGGTGAATGCCGAAGCATTCCAGAGCCGGTATGGGTTAATGATGGACGTCGTAACCAGCCAGCAACGGGTGCCCAGAAACCTGCTATATGACTACAGCGAGAAAGTGTGGTTTGGGGTAAGTCACAGGCATACTTACCTCCGACCCACTTGCGTACTAGAGGACACCTTCTACATGACGCCATTGAAATTCCAGTTGGACGATGCCACCTTCCACCGTGAAGTCTGTTCATGGCTGGGGGTCACGAGGGACACCCGCGACGGGACCCCCAGGTACAAATTTGAGCGGATGTTTCCATTGCAACAGTCTGCCGAGACGGATGCGGCAGCACCACCACAGGAACTCCCCGAACCGCTCGTCCCCGTCGTCCGCCACTTCAATACACAGGTACGCAATTTCAATGTGGTGGCCTAGGTTATTTCCAGCAGTGCTGATCCGTTCCCTTTATTTTCTGAGTTTCACCTCACTTGCTCCACCTCGCACCCCCAGACCGCTCCTATCACCTCCCCCATCCCCACTATCCTGTTTACCTCTGCGAGTCCAATCACAACCCCGATGGGTGAGAAAAGCAAGCCCACAAATCAACCAAATTCCCCTTAAGCCAAGAGGGCCTGCACCACCGAGGAAAATCTGGTGGTGGACCTCACTGCTGAAGATCCACCACTACCACCGAGCACATGGGTGTTGATTCAAGAAGAACCCCTCATTGACCCATCCGAGTTCATCAATATTTGCCTTCCACATCCCTCCACCACACCGTCCACCGCTCCGTCCACCGTTCATCCGCCTACCACTTCATCTGCCCCATCCAATTCATCTGCCACTGTGTCCGACCCCATCATCCAGGAACTCCTTGGTGGGGACTGCGGGGCCGAATTTGACTCTAGTACTACCGCGGTAGTACCACCGGTGGACCCAGCGAAAGAACCCCACATTTCTCTTACTAGTATATTTACACAGCAGACACGCATTGTGTCCGACTCTGCTGAGGCTCAGCCTGAGCCAACGGTCCCTCCACAACCGAGCCACATTGATCAGCAAGAACGGCCGGATCTGAACATAGCTGACTCAGCGCACCCAGAGGCCACGCCACCATCCCCTACCGAGCATTCTAACCGATCAGTTGCCCGTGGGCAACCCTTGCAGGAAAGGAGGCCGGAACAAGGCGCTTCAGGGACCGCCAACTTACAGACCTGGGATACAGCTCAACTGTACTTCATTCAAAGGGAGGCCCAGCAAGCCCAAAGGCTTCATTCGGAGCTCCAGCAGCGGTGCGACGAGCAGCAGCAGCAAATTACCACGCTTACTGAACAGCGCGACCAGCTCTGAACGGCACAGGAGCAGCTGGAAGGACAGCTAAGCAACGTCACTCAGGTTTTTTTCGAACTATGGCCGCATGTCAGGGATCATTACCCTCAGTTGCCTCCCCATGTCACGACAACCAGCCTCGTCGCACAGGCGTTCCACCTCCGGATCGCCTACAACGGCCTACACAAGGAGAACCAGGAGCTTCACGCAGCGTTAGCCACACGACCAGCGCTACCCGACCCCGAGGTTGTATATTCCGCACAGATTGCAGCTAAGCGGAGCCAGGCCGCTCAAATGCAGGCGACCCTTACCTCTACAGCGCGCGAGGCTTACGACCTCCTGAAAAGTATTCAGGAGTGTTCACTAGCCCTTACAGTCAAAACGCAGCCCATTTCTGCGCAGCTGCAACAGATTTCAAGGGAAATTCAGGAGACCGTGGATCCCGTGCAGTTGGATCAATTATATGCTCAGGCGGATGAACTCGAATTCCAGATTCAGCAAACTGAAGCCAACTCAACGGTGGCCAAACGGGTAATTCGCGAACTCCGTCTGCCCATTCAATCCAGTGCCAGATCAATGCAACAGCTAGCCGCCAAGGCCGAGAACCAGCTTAACACAGTGTTCAGGGCCATCTCAGCGCACATAGAGGAGGCCGTTGTCACCAAGATCACTGAAGAAACGGATTCACTGATGCAGGGGTGGCAGTAGGCTGTGTCGGCCTTCACTGAGCTCAAAGCTACAACGCTCCGCAGAGTCCCAGAGTTGGGGCCCTTGTTTGAACAACCCCCTGGAGGCGCACAGCGAGAGCAGGAACAAGCTGAAGGCGCACAGCAGGAACAGGCACAAGATAAAGCCACACAGGGCGAACAGGGCACGGGATCAAGCGGGGCAATGGAGATAGAGACTGTCATTTGTGATTGACTCGGGGATGAGTCAAGAAACTGTGGTCGGGGCCTGTTGAGGCCCTTGTTTTGGAAACCCATTTTGAATATTTTGAATTTTGAAAATAGGAGGGCTTTTTGGGTTGCGGCATGATGACACATGGCAAACGCGACCATGTCGCAACTACAGCAAGTCGCATAGCTATCGAGGCGGCGCAGAAGCAAGAGATAGTTGAAGAAAGTAGGTGCATGAGGATATACAGAAGAAGACAAAAAGCGGAACACGCAGACAACAAGAGAGAAGCCGGAAGCAGCTGAAGAAGAACACAAAGAGGAACTAACAGTTGTGATAATGGGTGAATAAATAGCAGTCACTTGGCCAAAAGAAGAGATGTGCAACACGAGAAGGAATGCAGAGCGACTGAAGGAGATCGGCCAGTATGTCTCTGTAGTTCCTAGGGTTCCTCATTTACCTTTCTGTTATGTAAGGCATATGTATCAGACTGAAAGCTCTCCTTACGAAAGCTATGTAACCATGAATGTGGGTGAAGTTATCAATACAATTGCAGGTTGCTGTCCTATTGTGTAATTCTTATGCATGCATGTTGGTTATAATGATTTAAATTTTATTTGATTAATACATGCTCGCTCTATGAATGTTCTTGCGTATATACCTATGTTTATGCAATCAATTCAATGATAATTATGAGTTTTAGATCCTTCCCTTGCTATCGATCTATTCCCCTTCTTCATGTGGTTGCGGCATGCCTCAGGTGAGACTCTCTGCTCCCCGGAGTAGGGTGATAATGCCAGCGTGGTTCTAGACTACAATGGATTCCTTTGTTGGCCCCAACCCTTGAACCTGGGTCTTGCCGCGAGACCTGTTTCCTCGCCAACAGTCCTTGACATGGGGGGCAGCTTTAAGGAGTGAAAAAGATATATTTTCTCGATTGGAAAAGTCATGAAATGATAAATATCCTTCTAATAAATTCAACCATATATCTATGAAATCTGCATATATTTGGCCCTTAAATATGGGAATTTCAAAGTTTACTTGTACCTTAAAAGGAGTGGCACCTCCAGAGTGGCTGCTGGATGGAGGTGCGTCTTTGGTGGGTAGTCATTGAAGGATCTGGGAAAAATTATCCATCATCGCATTCCTTTGTTTCTCGAGGGCCTCCTCAAGCATTATTTTGATAGGATCTCCTACTCCCCCATCTTTATTTTCTTCCACCATGGGAGGTCATCGGGGTTTGCGAGGATGATCTTGCAAAGGTTCAACCAGATAGAGCCCTAACTCCTTATACCCCGACCTTGTTGGGGACATGCAAAGAAAAATCGAGAAAGAGCATAACACTTTGTTACCACTGATCCAAACTTATACAAGATCAAAATAAAATAAAGCAATAAACATAAATGCAGAGATGAAATAGGAATAATACTTCATTTCATTAATATCAAATACTAAAAAATGCTTACAGATAGAATGGAAAATAAACTAACTTGAGTGATGGAAGCTTATCCCTGAGAAGATATGTGGCGGCTACATGCCTCTGAACTGTGTTACAATGAGGCTCAAGGGAATTTTTATTATTGAACAACATGGGAAAACCATAAACAACCAAAATCCTAACCCCAAGAGATGGAACACCAAGAGCTTGTGGGCCCCTTTGGGGTTAGTTGGGCAGCCGAGTTCCTGGGGTCGTAACTTGGTCATATTATCTCTGTTTGGCGCTTACGATATATTATCGAAAATATCTCTCTGAGTACTACAGGTTTCGCTGTAGGCCCTTACCTATGGCTATGGGCCTGTCGTGGACATAAAAAAACATCGTTTAGGGGGTCAAAAATGCTACGAAATTTTAGGACCTGAAAGACTATTAAAAATAAAAAATGCTGCTATAAATAAGGAAATTGATGAAAATGACTAGAAGTCTAGGTGGAATAGGTGAGTGGCCACCAATATCCATCTAGATAACCGAAGGCATCCATGCTTGTTTAGGGCCTAGTGATTCCTCGACCAGTATATGGAGGGATTGTGGTAAATCCCGTAGTGTATGTTTATTGTTTGGCCTATGAATACCTTGGTGGGATACATAGTAAAGCGTGGATATATAGATGAGGTTTTTAGGCCTAGGAATCCCTTGAACGGTAATGGTGGGATGCACGGTAAAGCCCACTGAAGCCCTGGTTGGTTTTTTTGTGAGACCCAGATTCATGCTTGTAATATGGCACAGGGGTGATTGGATGAAAGAAAGGTTTGGTTCAACCCAATATATGGTCGGGGGGTACGTGGAAGTCCCTGACCTGGTTGCATTTTTTATATTTTAATAATATTTCTTACCTCTTTTTCATTATCTATAAATGTGTTTGTTATTATGCAGTTATAATGATTGTTTTATCATTATTGATCTAATGGTTATATGTTGGTTATAATCATTTATGACAGACTTGAGTTATGGCTCTCATCTTGTTTTGTTTTGTAAATGAAATGTTAATGAATGTATGACCAAATTAATGATATTGTAGATATTATGAGAGGGCATCTTTCCTTCTTGGAAATTCTCAGATAAGTATGAAGTCCCTATGGTTAGATGTGTTTATATGACCTGTAGATTACATGTTCATGATGTGTTTGATGAAATTTTTGTCATGGCCAGGCCTTGTCAGGTTAGGTCCTTGTTCAAGTTTTGCATGAGAGGCCTTGTAATCTTGTTATTTATCCTTTCTGAGAGTTTCATCAAGTTCTAGGAAGAGGCCTGAGTCGTAGCCCTGAAAAAGTGGCTCAGAATCTAGGGTTGTTGACACAGAAATACTTGGAAAAGTATGCAGTCACATGGACCTTGTTGTGCATGCGACTAGAAGGTTTCAGTCGCATGGAGGGATTTTCATGGGTGTGACTAGATTTATATTCTCAGAAATCATGTTGACTCAGGGGTTTGGAACCTAGAGTGGTTAGTTAGCTCTTGGGGGTCATGTAGCTTCTGAGGAAGCTCAGTTTGGTTTGGGTTTGTCGATTCCACTTCCTTAACTATACTTGGGGAGTTGAATCATATCATGGTAACTCTTCGTCACATGTTTACCCTGGTGGACCGGTTAACTTGGGTAAATGTGGGAGTAGGGTGGTTAGAGTTTCATACTTCACTCTCTAGCTCTATACTTCATTTTTTTGTCCTTAAAATTTGCAGAGTTATACGAGATAAAAATTATGGTAATCGTTGTTGTATAAGGGGAGCTTCATTGAAAGGAATCATGTTGTCAATGAGGTTATGGTTCGACAATTAAGACACTTATAACTTCGAATTCTTTACCATGTTGTCAAATTTGTCCCTTATAATCTCCTTGTATGCTTGGTAATGCTATTGTTATGAATAAAATTAATAATGATCTATTATATCTGTCAAACATTTTATTCATACCTACAAATATAATCATGGTTTCTTTTCCTCCCTTATTACTTGGGGGTGAACTTATCCTCTCTTTAAGTGTTTCTTACTTTAATTTTTGACTCTCTATGCTTTGTTTCAATGTATTATCCTTAACAATCACAAATTTTTACTAGCTAGACAATGATGGTTAATCATTTTTGCATAAAGAGAGCTTCATTGAAAGGAAAATTGCTATCAAAGGGTCATGTTTCAATGATGAAGACATTAGGCCTTGACCATCATTTAGATACTTTATTAATGCATGAAGAACCTTCAATAAATAAAACCCATTAAATAGTTAGTTAGTAGTCACTCATTGTAAAAAAGGTCCCATTTGTTTATAAGACCCAAATTATATAATAAACTTTCATTATAAGAGGTACCCATAGGTAATTAATATTTTCTCTAGCTAGCTATATATTTCGGTAGAAGGTTATGAAATTTTTTGTCAAAAATTGTTATTATATTTGGAGCATTTCTCTTGGATGTTGTCCCATTGAAGAGGCAAGTGAACATAGCTATTTATTTTTACTATCAAAGAGATCTTTCTCATGGTTTATTTCTTTTTTATCTTGTGTTCATGGGTTTTCACTACATTTTATGTGATTCTTTGAAGTTTTGGGGATAATTACGCTACAAATGTTATAAAAAAAATTTCTTTGACATGAAGTGGGACGAACTTTTGGGAAAAAATTACAAATTTTCTTGATCTTTTGAGAGAAATAAAGAGGCCAACAATATTTAGGTCGATTTTTAATTTTTTCTATGCAAAATTTGGAAAATCTATCCCGGGATTTAAACTCCTCTTGAAATAGTACCTAATTACAAAATATAAATCATCCAAAACAAAATTTAGAAATTGGATATACAATCGATTTAAAATCAGCAATTTTTTAGGATTTTTTTGGGGGATGGCCATAAATTTCACATATTAGATATATTTTAATAGATTACATAGATTTCAGTCAAAATTGTGTCCATATATCCGAAAAATTTGTGGAATTACAAATTAAATTCATAATAGCCAATCCGAGAAGTATAGCAAAAGTTGTGATCATTTTACATTTCCAGCTTCAAAACCTACCTTCCATAAGTTAATTTTTGGTTATTGAAGAGCTTTCTTGTGGGTTAGAAAACTTTTTTTTTATTTATCTTTTATTTAATTTTTGGAGACATGTTTTGGTGTCTTTTAATAACATAATTAGTTGTCTTTTAATGGGTAAAATAGAAGCAGGGGAAGAATAAATGCAAGAAATACAAGTGGAATCACATTGTTGGAAACCCTTGTAAACCTTTTTGGTACCCATTTGAGTAGTACCACATCAAACAATACCTATATATGAAATCTAAATTCTAATTATCCTTGGGTATATAGGAAATCCCCTGGATATACATGAAACCAACTTTAGATGACCTAATTTATCATCTTGTTGGTATAGTACATCAAGAACAACACTTAGGGAGACTGAGATTTCTAGTACCTATTCAATAAAGTAGTATGGTTAGGGGAATAGTTGAGCTTCCTTAGTTAGTGCCCTGAGATATCGAGCTAAGAAATTTTGTTGGACCTCACATATATGTAAGAGCTATAGGACTTGACATTCCCTTATCTTAGGAACCCACTAATTTTTTCAGTGATCTCACCCATGAAGGATAATACCATCAAACTACCTCATACTTCTTTGGACAACATGACTACATTACTACAGGGAGGTTGGAATTCATTGTAGGTCAACTTAAGTAACTTTAGAAGAACATGGAAGGGTTGGATGAGATTCTTTATAAGAAGCTGTTGGGTGGAAATATTGTCGTTTAATTCTGTTGTAGTACTTTCCCAACCATTTAATTTGTCAATCCGAGGTTCGTAGGCTTACGAAGCACATGCACTATATATGCAGGACCGAATTGGAACTAATCTAATCTAATCTAATCTAAATTACTGAAATCAAATTAATCTAGGAAGGCATTGAAACATTAACTATGAAAGCAGGAAATTGCATAAGGGAAAAGCAATACAACATGTGAAGAGTTGAATGAAAAACAACATATGTGAGCTCACAACAATAAAGCTATCTCAAATTACATTACAAGAATCAAATGACAAATCATGAAAGCATACAATAAAAGAATATGAATCAAAGTTAAGAATCCCCTTCTCCTAATTACAAGACTATCTCTCCAAACTCAAAAACTTATGAAAATGAAGAGAGAGCACTCTCTTATATACATGAAGAAGATAACCATCTCATTACTAAACACTCTCAACTATACTCCCATTATTGAGACATGATCCCTTTGAGATCACTCCACATCTCTCACATACCTTGGGCCAGATATGCCAACCAAATCCTCCCATGATCTCATAGGAATAGGCTTCAATAATTATTTCTGTAATATGGTGGGAGGAGATATTCCGAAGTCTCTTAGAATTAATTCATACATATACTCACTACAAGACTATGACTTCACACATTCTTGAGATATATATAAAAACATGTATGTTTTCTAATATTTAATCATAAACTCACTTATAATACAAAAATGAATAAAGTGGAAAATAAGAAGGTGAAACCCAAATGTATTTATGAAAATGATATAATGAAAGGTTAATGGGATGATGAAATGTAAGGAATAGTGAAGGGAAAGGTGGATGAAATACGACATTTCTGAGTCCCAACATCCCCCCCAACTGAACTTGTTGCATGTCCTCATGCAACCATGTATGGATCTCTTTGGCATATAAACTTTGGCTTTACATGATGATGTCTTTTTAATAATGAATGTTTCCAGGATATGCGAAGGACATGAGTAACAACTTACGTTTTCTTATGGTTGGTTCTTGTGTGACAACCATGAATACAAAGAATGTTGGTTCTTGTGTTAACAACATTCATTTCGTTTTCTGTTCTCTTTTCTTATGGTTAGTTCTTGTGTGACAACCATGAATAGAAAGAATGTTGGTTCTTGTGGTAACAACATTCATTTCGTTTCCTATTCTCTTGCTGCAATAATAATGTAAACACTCACTGGAAATCATAAGCTATCAATGTGCATAAGAAATCCCTTTTGTAATATTCATGAAGCATGCCAATATGTATATCAATGCATATGAAGCAAAGTGCAACAAAGTATCGTTGGAAAATAAATGTTGGTGAATGGTAAATGAGAAAAAAAATGGATTGATAGTGGTGGAGAAATGGAATCATGGTAGTGAATATAGTCCCCCCCCCCAACTGAATTGGTTGCATGTCCTCATGCAACTTGGCATGGGTCATGAAAGGAAATGGAGCATGATGAGGGAATTTTCCAAAATATTCAAGTCAGCATATAAGGAATTTCATGATTAAAGATTAGAAAACAACATACTTCCACTTACCCAAGAATGATGAACTATGTAATAGGAATGTAGCTGCTGCTGCTGCTGAATCATAAAAACGTGACTGGTGTTGTAGCTGCAACTGCTGTAACTGCTAGATCAGAGAATATGTGACTGTGGCTGTTAGAACATGGAAGGTTTTACTGCAGCAAGATCATGAAAATGTAACTGTGAATGTTGATGTTGCTGTAACTAGAACCTGGGAAATGAAGGAATCTGAACTGCTGATGCTGAATCATGGAAAAGATAAAGGCTGAAAGTGGAACTGTGGTACTCTCATAGATCAGAATTCATGCTGCTGTCATTGCTGAGGGAGTCGTGAAAAAGTGTATAGTCTTCACCTGCTACAAAACTTGATGGTACAAGTCTAATCATGTGAAAGAATGTGTCGGTGTCGAGCATGAAGAGAAATCATTGGATTACCAACCATTGATGCATGCCATTAACCAATGCGAGGAAAACTCACCATTGATGTCAATGAGTGCCAAGGTACCCGAGTACATCTTGTGAAATGCGAATAGAGGGGTTGAGTCGAGCCATTTGCAAGATCTGACGATCAAGGGACATTGATGTATTCCCATGATTGTCAGCGAGAGAACTTGCCATTAAGGCATGCAAGTCTCAAGGTACCCAAAATGAACTCTAGTCTATTTTCCAGATAAGGTGCTAAGGTCGATGGGGCAAGACTTGTTGAAAGGTGGGCCTTAAGGAATCCCACATCAGTCAACGCGAGTTTGTACAAAGAAATTTGGTAGGAATATAAATGGAAAGAACTCATGGGAAAGTAGTGTGGATCAGCATGGCGAGGAAAACAAGGCAATGTAATCATGGAAAGGGAATAAGTTTTATTCAGAAGGCAAACTAGAAGGAAAAAAAATAAACTGAAATGGATAGAGGAATGCATGCGATTCAGAAAAATAGGCGTGCATGAAGTCGTGAAAGATAAGGTATTGGAAAATGGGCTTCAACCCCAGGATGGTTAATCGGCTTTGAAGGAGAAATGTTACAGTGTCATAGCATGGATAACGAAAAAAGTGGAAATGTTGGTGTATCAGCATGGTCGCTGTGTAACAACAAACATCAAGAGGCGCAAAAAGTTTCTAGATAACAGCAAACGTCATGATGTTTATGATGAGTTACAACTCCTTCAAGTTGTTTATGAAAGCATGTTTCTCAAAAATTTCTTTGAAAATCACTTCAGCAGCAAAATGCGATCATTTCTGAAACCTGAAAAAAAACTTAGTACAAATCCTGTATGAAAACTTCGTGAGAGCATTGTAAAACGTAAGATGCGATAATAAGTACAAATGCGAGCAAAAGAAAGAAAGTGTGTGTTAACTTGTCCCCTGTGCTGATTTCATCATCGATGGCTGTCAAAGTGACTTCAAGAAAACAAATTAGTGTTAAGCGTAAAACAATGCGTTCGTATTGTTTTTAGGAATTTATTAAAAGGTCCATTTGCAATTTTCATGGTTTTATAATTGTTATGGTTTTTTTTTTTTTTTAATAAGTTGATAATACACACCAAAAGAAAAAGCAAAAAGAAAAACAAAACAGGAAAAATCAAAGTCAGATCTCCATTTCTTGGCATGCTTTGCAAAGTATAGCAATACTGTCTCGGCGCTAGCAAATCTTCAGTTTCTTGCTGATTCATGTTACTAAAGTTCTGAAAGTTAAATCAGTTTCTTAGAGTATGATTCGCATTGATTTGCTACAATAATCTCACTTAATTCTCTGCAATATTGGACCTGTACATCATCAGATATAGTTGAATATTCAAAGCATTCAATTGTAGCGTTCCTAAGTATCCAGTAACAATCATCAAGCAGTGACAGATAATCCAATCAGCGTTCCTAAGTTTCCTGGCATCATGAACATTAGTGTAAAAAATGGAGATAGTGAAGGCATTAAAAAAAACAAAAACGACTGTGACAAAAAAAAATCCAATATATGACATACCAATACCGTGGGTAATTTCCAATTTACGTTCGATACGAAAATCCTTTGTAAGTCAAACATGTATACGAAAGTGCACAGGTGTCGGCATGTCGCCTCTAGGCATAAAATCCTGAAAGCAAAATGTTGAAGTCTGAATTGGAAGTTTGACTCATTGATTGAAAGGGAGATGCTGTAGCGATCAAGGACACACATTGGTATCACATCTCCCTTGTAAAGAACCATACATGACCCTTGCAATTAAACAGCGAGAGATTGACAACACCGTTGTGGCAGAATCGGCCTAATTAAGGGTATTACTGCAACGGGCCCAGCTATGGTTTAAATGTGTTACATTTACATGCAATGATTTCTGGGTGTAGTCGTTGATGCAAGGATCAGATTTGCATTCTAGGTAGATGAAGATTTAGGCAGGCAAATCAGAGCATAGATATTGTTTATGTTAATTCATAAACAATAATTCCTCTCCTCGTTCATTATTTCAGGAAGACACCTGGCCTCCAAACAAGTTTACCTTTCAAGAATTCTGCATCAGTGAGTCATTCCCTTTCATCTCGCTCATCAACATGAGAAAGCAGTAAGGAGAATAGATCTTGCTCCCGATAAGCTTTTCCCTCCTGTAACACAATTTTTCTCTTGTGAAGAACATCATCAAGTTCTTTGCGAATGGCATTTGCTGCATGCTTCACTTTATTATATCGCGCACTGGGTAGATCTATGGGAGTCTACAGTAATCCTTTCTCCAGCACCATATAATGATGTGAAATCATTTCTACGTCGTGAGGGTCTATTATGGTAGCGAACAAGTCACAAGCTATAGAGAAAGCATAGTGTTTCATTACTGCATAATTCAAACAACAGCGTTGGATTCAAATGATATCATTCCAAAAAAATGATGCTTTCTATGCTTGGATCAACGTTGATAGCAATTTATTTCTCAATGCTAACAAGTCTGCGGTTCAAACGCTGATATCAGTGTCATTTGTATCGATTCATATGAATCGAACCCAATCAAATCATCCAATTCACACGTATTTGGAAGTGCAGATGCATATAAAAAAAATGCATTACCTCAAAGGCATCGCCTGAAGTGTAATAATCTGACTCAACCGATGTTCAATATCTTTTGACTGTTGCTTCAGGGCTGAAAATATTGTTGTTTTAAGAGAATTTCCAGCAAAGGTGTCAGCAGCACGAATGACAGTCAATTTACCACTTGAATGCATTTTCAAGGTACTCACCCATTCTCTCCAAGTTCGAACATGTAGTGGCCATCCTTCTTGTCGCCGCGCCATGGTGGTGAGCAAGTGCGGGAGTCCTCTTCTTTGGGCTTTGTATTGGAAGAGATAGACCAACTATTTTCTGAACCTGAGGCGGAGGGTTCTGCCCCGTCTATCAAAGGGGCGTTCTCCCCTTCATCTTTATTTTCGATACCAAAATGTTTCTGAGTAAATACCAGTGTTGGCTGGACCTGAAGCTGTAACGGAAGGACGTTCCATAATGATGTTAACTTGCGGTGGTTCCTGGGGTTTTCATTGAGCATATATGAGGAGGACGATGATATTTTGAAACACAAGCCATGGCGGATGCTTTATTGGGGCATTTTGACGAGTCTTCCAACCATATAATCGATTCAATGCAACCAGAAATGGTGTGTGCCACATTTTCAGAAGATTCAGTGACTTAATCGTTTGGGGCTCCAAACCAATATCATGTAAACCAGAGCCACGTAAGTTTACAAGACCACAAAACTACCATTTGCATTTATATGAACAATGGTATGAGATAATTACAGACTGAATAACATATGATGTGCAGGGTGACAAGGTTTACGTAGGAAGGAATAAGACTTGGATTTATCCAAATAAAGCAAGGGAAGGTAGAAGACCCTGTGTACATCAACTGTCTCATTTTTCCACCACCACCAATAGATGCCTATTCCCTGCCTCAGAAAGATAGCAAAAGTTGTTAAAATAATTCTAATAATATCATGCTATGGTTGTTTCACTACCTCTTTCGACTGGATATGCTTCCTCCAAGAAACGATGGAGAAAAACTCACAGCCAGTAAGGAAGGGATCCGTCTAATAAGCAACAACATAATCATTTAATCTCAATAAAGTATGCCGACGGATAGAAAATTTAGGAAAGCCAATCCATAAAAATAGTTATCTGACAATGATACTGATGGGATTTCGTTCCTATTATCTTGAGATGCCAAAGATAGTGTAACAACCTGTGGATTTTGGCCGATATTTTCAATCAATATCCGCATAGTATCCTAGTTTTTGTTATCGCAGGATAAAATCTGAGCTTTTGAAATATGAAAACAAATATTAAGCCTATATTTTTTTGTTGCTCATCATCTTGGTTTGTTGTTGCTAATTTCAGGTTTATGAACACTAGGCGGAGGGTTGGCATCGCTACGGCTCAACCATAAATGAATAGCTGGAGACAAAAACTTACATTTTCGCGCACAGTCCAACGAAACTCACAGGCCCCAAGCAAAATAATGAACCTGAGAAATTTCAGATTTAATTGTTTTTGCAGGTTTTATCATCTAATTGCTTGCTGCAGGTTTTAGTATGCCCAGAAAATGTAATCAATTGCAAGCTAGACATAGTTTCAACGACTGTTCAGATAAAAATGCTAGACACAGTTTCAGTGACTATTCAAATAAAGACTCAGTTTGTTTTTATTCAGCCTCAATTTAAGATTTATTAAAAAAAAAAAAAAAATTAGCAAATGGAGAAAAGAAAAAAAATGATTTGCAAATTAATGATAAAATCGAGTAGGCATATTGAAAAACAAATTATTATTAT
Source organism: Pinus albicaulis (assembly GCA_034641835.2). NCBI lineage: Eukaryota > Viridiplantae > Streptophyta > Pinopsida > Pinales > Pinaceae > Pinus > Pinus albicaulis. The sequence goes on along the minus strand of CM076570.1, from coordinate 423,999,115 downwards.
TTTTTTTAATTCTTGAAATTAGTCTAAATCATTCTAATTTTCTGATCCTTGTGATCGCACTATGCGCAGAGGAAAGCATACTTATTCTAGGTGAAAGCAAAATTGAGAATGAAAGAAAAAATTGAAAATGAAAGCCTACCTACTCTATACTAATTAGAATTTAAAAATTAGTTACGTGTAATTAAACTTCCAATGAAGCCTCTCACGTAGCAGTAACAACAATATATTCAATAACAATTGTTCAAATGAAAAATGAAAATATTCCAGAGTGAATGAGTCTAGTTGCTGAAACTGCAAATCAACTAAATAAAAATAAAAAGACGACTCTAATCGAGTACTTACCTGGAACCATTGTTCGATAAGGATTTGATAGGCACGATTTCTCTTACTTAGATCATGTTGTAACTCCTCTTCTTCTTCCTTGTTCTCATGTTCGAATGATTGTTCGTCATCAGATATGCAATATTATTCAGATGTTGAATCTTCGTTTGTTTCTTGGGGAGTAGTTGAACCTTTAATTCTTGTCAAGATCTCCTCTTCCAAGGAAGAGGAGATCTCGACTTTTGCTAGGATCTGAGTGAGTAGTTCCAAGCTGAAACTCATTGTTAAACCATGTTGAAAAAGGGATTCTTAGTGCACCCAAAACTTAAATCTAAAAATCTTAAATGAAAATAAACTACTTGCGTAAATAAAAACACTCATGCTGAAACAGATAAAAAAAACACTCTTCACAGTTGCAGAAATCAAACACACTTGCAGAAATTGAAATTCACACTTGCAGAATTTGAAAATCACACTTTGCATAAATGTAAACACACCCTACATGCCCTGACCCATATGAGGCTGAGCCCGTTACAGTATGTCGAACGATGCGTAGGCTATTCCCCACGTCTTACAACCCTGACACCTCGGAGTTAGGAACATGTCTAAACACACTTGCATGAAAAATCAAACTAAACTTCAATCCATCGTGCTTCCTCGGCAATGGTGCCAAAATGTTGGGTGAAAATATTGTCGTTTAATTCTGTTGTAGTACTTTCCCAACCATTTAATTTGTCAATACTAGGTTTGTAGGCTTACGAAGCACATGCACTATATATTTAGGACCGAAGTGGAACTAATCTAATCTAATCTAATCTAAATTACTGAAATAAAATTAATCTAGGAAGGCATTGAAACACTAACTATGAAAGCAGGAAATTGCATAAGGGAAAAACAGTACAACATGTGAAGAGTTGAATGACAAACAACATATGTGAGCTCACAACAATAAATCTATCTCAAATTACATTACAAGAATCAAATGACAAATCATGAAAGCATACAATAAAAGAATATGAATCAAAGTTAAGAATCCCCTTCTCCTAATTACAAGACTATCTCTTAAAACTCCAAAAACTAATCTAATCAAAATTAAGAGAGAGCACTCTCTTATATACATGAAGAAGATAACCATCTCATTCTCAACCACTCTCAACTACTTTCCCATTATTAAAAGACATGATCCCTTTGAATCCTCCACACATCTCTCACATATCTTGAATAAGATATGCCAACCAAATCCTCCATAATCTTCTCCTTAGGAATAGGCTTCAATAATTATTTCCTTAATATGGTGGAGGAGATATTCCAGAAGTCTCTTAGAATTAATCCTTCACATATCTCCTCCACATTACAAAGCTCACACATTCTTGAGATATATATAAAAACATGTATATTTTCTAATATTTAATCATAAATTCACATATAATACAAAAATGAATAGAGTGGAAAATAAGAAGGTGAAACCCAAACGTATTTATGAAAATGATATAATGAAAGGTTAATGGGATGATGAAATGTAAGGAATAGTGAAGGGAAAGGTGGATGAAATACGACATTTCTGAGTCCCAACAGAAGCTAGATGAGAATTTCAACAAATTTGAAAAGTTTTTGACTAAGAAGTTGACACTTGTGATAGCTCAAGGAATATATGAAGAAGAAAATTACTTTGTACATCAAATTGAGCCACATAAGGAAGAAAATTGTAACTCAAGACTATTTAGCCACTCATAACCATCCTTGGTTCCTGACAAAAATAGATTAATGAATTATAACATAGGGCACCATTCTCCTAAGGGCACTAGTTTGTTTTTTTCTATCAGAATGAGTTACCCACATGGAACTTACTTTTACATCCAAGAAATTACTAACAACATGATAAAACTTGGTGGGGGTCCTAATATGAAATGATGGAAATGTTAGGATTTACATAAAAAACCTATTTGGGTTACATCATATGGAGTTAGTTTGTTAAAGCTATCCATGCACATTATGAGAGAGATACTTAGTATTTGGAGTGGTTTACCAAGTTACACCAAATAGGTTTAGCCATCAATTTTAGGGAAAATTTTGAGAAATTATCCATCCATATAGAGAATTGAACATATTATTTCTACAAATAAATGCTTTATTAGTGCCCTCAAAGAGGATATTCGAGCACATGTCATAATGAAATGTCTTGGTACATGGTTTGAAACAATCGAAAGAGACCTAGAAATCAAGATGGTGATCGATGCACAAATAAAAAACTAAACATGTATTCCCCATACTCATCCTTCCCAAGGTAATTCCCCAAGCACAACTCCTACTCATCTCTTGGAAGTGCATATGTTGTATCCAATAGAAATAGTAGACCACCAATGTTGTGGACTTTGTTGTAGTTGTGATGAAAACTATGCTCTAGGTCATAAGTGTAAATAAATTTTTTTCCCAAATTATATGACCACAAAATCCCTCACTAAAGCCATAAAAACTGAAGAGACACCTAACTTACAAGTTTAAGACAACAACATTTGGACTTTTGCATATATTGAACGATTTCCTCATGAAGAACCCTAATATATTTACATTCAATATTGGGCATTTCAACTCCACAAACCTTGAAAGTCATAATATACATAAAGAATTGAAACGTTTTAGAGTTATAAGATAGTGATAGTACTAGAAATTTCGTCCACAAGAGAGTGGTATAAGAAAACCATTGGTTTTTACACACATTACACAAATTTCAAATCATAGTTGCTAATGGAGATATAATGAAATGTATGTGAAAATGTCAAAATGTCAAACTCTAGATGGGAGACTGTAAACTCAAAACCCATCCTAGATGGGAGACTACCATGTTGTCAAAGTTTACCCTTATCCTTGAATATTCCCCTCTTTTACTAGAGAAGGGAATTGAACAAATTGATATTTTTTTTTAACAAACCAATCCCAAAAAGTTAATATTGCAAGTCTTGCATACATGTTGAAATGTTTATACCTTATGGAAAATCAAATAATTTTGATCTATAAAGCCTATATGTTGGAGTATAACTTAATTTTTATGTTACCATTGAGGGTTAATCATCTAGGTACTTCAAATTTGGATGAAACTGTTAAAATTTTAGTGCATTATAAACAAACACATCATTTAATTTCTTAGAGGTTGATTTTCCTATTAATGGTTAAAAAACTACACTTCACTTTTAAATCCTTTCATGTTAGGTTCCATGTAACCAAAGGTTTTTATTTCTTACTATGTCTTTGGTAGCAACGACCAATGCATCACTTCTTACGTGGCACAAGACGATGTTTCCATAAAATGGGATTATTTTGGAAAAGTAAGGTTCAATACAAATCATTGTAGTGAGAACAAGCTTAAGCTGGCACAATATCATGAACAATCATTGCCAATAATTCTAAAGAGAGGTGACCGAAACAAAACCACTATACGATTGAAGAGTCTAATGTTCCTTTCAATGTACCTAGCAAGGAGAAGGATAAAACAAGCATGCTAAACTCCCTAAGGATATGCAAGGTAGATGGAAAAGTGAAAATTATGGACTAGTGACTATTAATTTAACTTAGGCCATGAGGGATTATAAGAGAAACATTCATGTGCAATGCATGGCATGCTTAAATAAAATTGAAGATCGAATTTTTAATTGTATTAATTTATTGAGCTAATAGATATCTGAAAACACAACTAAAGTTTTTAGATATCAAGCAAGAAATAAATTGGCTCCAATGAAATCAATCTTATGTCCTACATAGAGAGTAGAATCTAGAAAGCATATTGGATACATGAGGCTCCTTGATCATCTACTCAAGCATATTACAAACACCATCATAAAAAATGGGGAACATGGCTTGAGTTGTCTTGACTTATGGAGATAATAAATCAGGAAAGTATTGAAGATACTACATGAGTTCCTCCTCACAGTTGGAAGCATAGGGATAAGTTTCCTTTGGATTATTATGGGAGAGGAATGCCATCATTGGAAAATGATTAGAGAATAAATTCATAAGTTGAATAGGAAAACACGGAATAATTGTTTTATATTACAATTGATCTGAAATGATTTCTAGTTATTGTTGTGCTAGTATCATATCAGATATATTTTTCTCTTTGCATAGTTTTACTTATTCTTCATAGGTTTTTCTATGAGCATGTGATTGTCAAATCATTATACTTGGTGAAATTATGTGTTTTTCATAAGCTTAGAAAGCACAATTTTAAATGACTGAACAAAAGAAATTATAAACACAGCAAACACACATAACATAGCTTAACAAACATAATTTTGATAAAGGAGTTCACCCCTCCTGGGCTACATCTCCTTGGTCCAACTTCATAGTGTGTGCCTTTGTATTAGCTTCAAGTGTGCTCAAATTTTTGTTACAATCTTAAAATCTTCTTGGAACATGTTCCAAGAAGTTTAAAACATCATAATCTCCCATAAATGACTATTTTTTTGTTGAATTTGGACTTTGGATGCTCTGGCAATGGCCCCGACACCTCGTGGCCCCAACCTTCAAAAATATTCAAATGCACTAAAACACCTGTAGATGACCTTTTCTACCTCTGCAACATGCTTCATTGAGTTCACAGCATGTCAATTAGCCTAGAATGTCTCTTCCTGAGCTCTATTTGGGCGAAAATTGCATGAGTTATGACATAAACCACTTCTCCTAGGATTTCTCCACTAAAACTGGAGTTCCACTAGCTAAATTTCCAATTTTGGAAGTTCTGCCTTAAAAGGCGTCGCTGCTATCTCTACCGCCAAATTAATCCTAGATTATTTTAATGTTAAGTCGTGCTTATCTTAATGATAAGTGGACTTTAACACATAGTTAGCGCTAAGCGCAATTTACAACAATCATGGTTTAATTAACTGATAATCTGGGTTAATGCATAAAATCATGCGCTAATGACAGTTTAATAAACCCACCGTTCAATTTGCAGAGCTCCTAGTCGTGGCGAATGGTTAAATGGGTGGGGGATGGCCCACGGGGCTGGCCCCCTCCAGCCCCCAACTGCAGCGCTGTATTAATTCAAATCCATGTGGGCTCCCCTTATTATCAAGGAACAAAGGTGGGGGAGTTGGTAAAGAGCACGGGCGGTAAGCAGAAGGTCAGGGGTTCAAGCCTGACCTCCCGCACAAAATTTTGTTAAACGATATATATAGCTAAACCCACCAAACTTGTCAATGCCACCATAACAACTTCGTTCCACTACTAGTTAGCGATGTCTCCAGATATAACTAGGATATACCATATGTATCATTGCCTCCATATGTAGAACTCCTCCACCCAATAGTTAGCACGCCTCCATACTTAATCATGGTCAGAAACCATAAAACTAAAATAATCCAACCTTCCATGCCATGAGGGGGGCACGTGGCATGCCACGTGCCCCTTCCTTATTGGCTATAATTCCACCATAAAAATAATGCCATAATAGAATAATAAAATTCAACTTTAGACATAGGAAAATAAAAATTTCTCTTCCTAGTCATCATTGGAAAATCTGGTGGTGCCACTTGGCACAGTGTCATTGGTTGTTTCTGGAGGATATTCCTTGTGAAGCTAACTGTACCTGCCACATCATCCCTGTACCCGTTCTGCTCCTTTTTTTCATGTTTTGGAAAATGAACAATAGACCATACCTCACTCATACGAACTCGAATTTTGATGAAACGAGTTGCACTAGAATCTTGGTGACAAACTCTATCCGGTCATTCAGGTTCGAAGCATTTCTGAGCACTTACAATTTTTAGCTAAAACTAAGCCTTAGATCATGCCTCCCCACTAAAAGCCTTTTGGAACCCAAAAGATACTTATCAATTGTTCAGCAAGTGAGGGTACATCTCCCTCACTTTTCCAATCTCCAACCATTTGGCCTTTAAAGGATTTTGACCCTTAAGTCCCACTCTAAGGTATTCAACATTCCCTCTTCTTGAAGTTCTGATTCTTCTATCAAGTATGAGATCTTTTTGAAGATCATCAAGATATTCTAGCGAGAAATCATCTATTGATGGTAGCTAAACATGCTATCCTTGATCATCAATCAAAGGAGGCTCAAACAATCTCAAATTCTCAACATTAATGACAGAACAAATTTGCATATAAGGAGGCAAATCTAGCTTGAATGCATTTGTACCAATCTTTTCCAGAATTTTAAATGGACCATAATGGATTGGTTTGAGCTTTTTACCTTCCCCTTGCAATCTTTCCTTTCTTATTTACAACCAAACTTCATCACCAACTTAGAATTTATGATCAACCCGGTGTTTGTCATGCCTTGCTTTGTAGCTGCTTTGACTCTTTTCAAGTTTCTCTTGCACTGTGTGATGTACAGACTGAATTTTCTCAATGAAATTTCTTGCCTTATCTATGTCACTATGTCTGTCTATAGCGACATCTTTCTCCAATATGAAGTCGAATGGAGATCTTGGCAAGTAACCAAAACATGCCTCAAATGGTGATGTATTGGTGGAAGAATGTTTTTCTCGGTTGTATGCATGTTGTATGTAGTGCAAGTGTTCATCCCACAACTTGGGATGCTTGCTGCAATAAACTCTTAGAAGATGAATAACAGTTCTATTTACCACCTCTGTTTGACCATCTGTTTGTGGATGAAATGTTGTACTTTTTTTCAACTTTGTATCCATCATGTCCCATAATTTTGACCAAAAATTCCCAACAAATCGAGAATCTCGATCACTTACAATAGAAGTAGGAAGACCAAAATGGATCCGTACATTTTGAAAGAAAATATTAGAAGTTTTTTCAACTGTAATAGTTTTCTTACATGACATCAAAATATACATTTTTTTTAACCTATCTACCACAACATACAAATAATCATGACCTTTCCTCAACATAGGAAGGCCTCCTACAAAATCCATTGAGATGCTCTCCCAAGGATGAGAAGGAACCTAAAGTGGTGTGTACAAACCAAGCTTCCTATTGCTAAACTTACTTGTTGCACATAAAGAACATCCTCTAATAAAATGAAAAACGCTTTCATTCATGTGTGGCCCATAACAATACCTTTGGAGATGTGCTATTGTCTTGCCTACACCAAAATGTCCTGCAATCAATGATTGGTGCGCCTCCCTTATGACATTGTTTCTTTATCCCTGTGGAATACATAACTTTCCCAAGTGATATAACAAAGTGTTATGCACATGATATTCTAACTCTTCACTTTGGTTTCCCTTACTCAAGCTCTCATACACATCTTGAAAATCACTATCATTTACATATTGTTGAATGTAACTTTCATGCATATAGAATTGTGCTTGAGAATAATAGTTGAATTTACAATAGGCCTAGAGAGCATATTAGCGACCTTATTATAAATTCCTTTTTTGTACCTGATAACCAAACGAAATTGTTGTAGAAAACCCATCCACCTGAAATGACTTGATTGCTGCAAATTTGACTGTGATTGTAAGTACTGCAGTGGCTGTTGGTCGGGATGGATTATGGTCTTTTTCCCCCTCAAGAAATGCTTCCATTTCTTTACACTTTGTACCAATGCATATAACTCTTTATCATAGGTGGGATATTTAGTCACAGCTCCATTAAAAATTTCAGAATGAAACGAGATAGGCTTAACATGTTGCATGAGCACTGCTCCCATAGCATAATCACTTGCATCTATTTGGATCTCAAATGGATGTCTAAGATCTGGAAGTGCTAGAACCAGTGCTGAACTTATCTTTTGCTTCAAAGCATCAAATTATTTCTGCTGCAAATCTCCACAATGGAAGACTTTCTTTACACTTGTCAATGCATGTAACGAAGCTGCAATGGAAGAAAAATTAGCAATGAATTTCCTCCAATACTGTGCTGCCCCTAAAAAGCTTCTTACCTTGGTAACTATATTTGGCTTGGGCCAATTCAAAATGACCTCAACTTTGGAAGGATCAATCTTCAACTCACCTCCTCCAATAATGTGTCCCAACTATACCAATGAAGTCTTACCAAATTCACACTTTGACATCTTAAGAAACAGTTTCTATTTTCTCAAAAAATCAAGTACCTTGTTCACATGCACGACATGTTCTTCTCTTGATTTGCTGAATATGAGTATGTCGTTTAAGTAAACAATGACAAACTGTCATCTAGAAATGGTCTAAGTACATCATTCATTACCCTCATGAAAGTAGCTGGAGCATTAGTTAATCCAAATGGCATAACTAACCACTCATATAATCCTTTTCTAGTTTTGAAAGAAGTTTTCCAAATGTCTTATTTAGCTATCCTAATTTGATGACAACCACTTCTCAAGTCTAACTTAGTGAAATCCTTTGCATGTTTCAACTGATCTAGAAAATCATCAATGTGTGGGAGTGGGTAGCGATTCTTTACTGTGATTTTGTTCAATGCATGGAAATCAATACACATGCGCCAATTTCCATCCTTCTTTGGAACCAAAACTATTGGAGAACCACATGGCGAATTATATGGGCATATGATACCTTATTTCAACAATTCTTGGATTTGATTCTTAATTTCCAAACTTTCCATAATACACATGCGATACATACCAATGATTGGAAGTGGAACATCCTGCTGCAGATTAGTCTCATGTTGAATTCCCTTCTTGGGTGGTAACCCCTTTGGTTCTTGAAACATCTCGCCATGCTAACTTACCAAATCAAACAAATCAGATTTCAATTTTTCATCACATCCATGAAAATATTCATAGTCAACATCATATTTTTTCTTGATCATGAGAAGCACAAAATTTTTACTTGCATTTACTAGCCTCTTCATTTGCCCTACATTAACTAAAGGAATATTCAGCTTCCTATCATACAAATATGGACTACCCAAGATAATCCCTGAAATGTCAAGTGGAACCACATCTAACTTGACTTCATCGTCAAAGTTTGTAGTAATAGAAAATCTAAAAATACATTTCCTTGTAACATGTAAATTGGCATTGTTAAATATCCAACCCAAAGGGTATGGCTTATGATGAGGTACAATTTGAAGGTTTAGTTTTTTACTAAGTCTTCTGAAATTAGGTTTTCTTGTGACCCCGTATCAAACAATGCATCAATCTTTGTATGATTAGAAATTACTCTAACATGGAATAATTATATCCTTGTATCTTCATTTGGAGTGTTGTTGTGACTGTTTGAGGAACTAGAACTTGCTATGGCTTCCTTTCCTTTGTTAACCATGGCAACTATCTTGGTTTCATCTCCTGAATTGGATCCAACATCTTTTTGTGTAGTGGCAGTTGTCTTTTGTTTCCTTTTGTTATTTGGTTTCTTTGGCCTTAATTCAGGATGTAATTTACAACAATGCGCTTCATCATGTCCCTCTTTGGAAAAATGTTTTCATGTAATTTTCTCCCCTTCTGTCTTAATACTTGCATTCTTCTTTCCCTTCCATTTTCCTCCCTTACCTTTTCCCTTACCCTTGAATGGCTTCTTCTTACTACCCTCTTCAAAAATATTTTTTCCCCTTGCTTCAAGTTGTGTAGCTTGCACACATACTTCATCTAAGTTATTTGGGTTAAACATAAGGATAGTGTGTTTCAAGTAGGAATGTAAACCTCATATATATTTCAAGAGTGTATCTTGTGAATTCAAGTTTACTCCAAGTAATAAAGCCCTCTTCCTAAACTCTTGTGTATACTCTTGAACAGTTTGGCCTTTGAGATGTCTAAATTTTTGCCAACTCATAATTGCTTTTTGCATATAAGCTAATGGATAAAACTGTCTTTTAATGGAAGAAATGAATTCAACCCAAGAAATGGAAATATTACCGTGGTTTCACATTTCCTCTTGTGTCTTTGCCTCCCACCAAACTAGTGTTGCTCCTTCTAGCCTTAATGAAGCCAACTAGATTTTGATATCGTCTTCATGTAGATTCTAAATTCTGTAGTATACTTCCAATTGAAAAATCCAAATTTCTAGCCTCTCAGCATTAACTTCTCCATTGTACGTGGTAAGTTCAAATTTGATGTCCAAATTGAGTAATGGAGTCTTTCCTTTTGGGATCTTGGAATGAATTTGGGTATGAGTTTTTGTGGTGGAGATGAAGATGATGATGAGGGTGATGAAGATGAGGATGGTGGAGAGGGAGGTTGCTTTCCTCCACTACCTTTTGATCTCCTCTCTTCCTCATTTTTATTGTTTGAAGATCCTTCTCCATGAGGGTGCTTTGAACCTTCTCTAGTATCCTTTGCCATGAAAGCTTCATACATAACTTTCACCATCCTTTGCATCTCTTTGAATTCTCTCTTAACATCCTCTTCTTCATAATGTTCAAGAGTCTCTCCATAGCCTGACATTTTGGCTTTGGATTCAAGCTCAATCTCTATAGCTTGTACTTCTTCAATCACTTCAACCTCTTGTGCAATTTGTTCCTCTTCTATCTCAACTGATGGAGATGGAATTTGAGGTGCTTCAAGTGTTGCCTTGAGTGGTCCTTTGGGTGAGGATGATTCCTTCTCAACCTTCTTCCTTCTTGTCCTAATCTCAGGACTAGATATCAATAGCTTCCCTTCTCCTCTCTGCAATCTCAACCTTGTAAGCATCAGAAAAATTGCAACTATTAAAACCCTTCAAGTAAAACAAACAAGCAACCTTGTGCTCTGATACCAACTTGATCTGAAATTATTTCTAGCTATTGTTGTGCTAGTATCATATCAAATATTTTTTTCTCTTTGCTTAGTTTTACTTATTCTTCACAGGTTTGTTTATGAGCATGTGATTGTCAAATCAGTATACTTGGTGAAATTATGTGTTTGTCATAAGCTTAGAAAGAATAATTTCAAATGACTGAATAGAAGCAATTATAAACATAGCAAACACACATAACATAACTTAACACACAGAATTTTGATAAAGGGTTTCACCCCTCCTGGGCTACATCTCCTTGGTCCAACTTCATAGTGTGGGCCTTTGTATTAGCTTCAATTGTGCTCAAATTTCTCTTACAAGCTTAAAATCCTCTTGGAACCTATTCCAATGAGTTTAAAACATCATAATCTCCTAGAAATGACTATTTGTATGTTGAATTTGGACTATGGATGCTCTGGTAATGGCCCCAACACTTGGTGGCCCTGGCCTTCAAATATATTCAAATGCACTAAAACACATATAGATGACCTTTTATGCCTCTGCAACCTGCTTCATTGAGTTCCCAGCATGTCAATTAGCCTAGAATACCTCTTCCTAAGCTCTGATTGGGCAGAAATTGCATGAGTTATGACAGAAAACACTTCTCCTAGGATTTCTCCACTAAAACTAGAGTTCCGCTAGCTAAATTTCCAATTTTGGAAGTTCCGCCTTAATCGGCACCGCCGCTATCTCTGCCACCAAATTAATCCGAGATTAAATTAATTTTAAGTCGCGCTTATTTTAATGATAAGTGGACTTTAATACAGAGTTAGCACCAAGCACAATTTACAACAAATCATGGTTTAATTAACTGATAATCTGGGTTAATGTGTTAATCATGCGCTAATGATAGTTTAATAAACCTGTCGTTCAATTTTCGGAGCTCCTAGTCGTGGCGAATGGTTACATGGGAGGGGGATGGCCCCCTCTAAACCCCAACTGCAGCACTGTATTAATTCAAATCCATGTGGGCTCCCCTTACTATCAAGGAACAAAGGTGGCAAAGTTGGTAAAGAGCGCGGGCAATAGACGGAAGGTCAGGGGTTCGAGCCTGACCTCCCACACAACATTTTTCTAAACAATATATATAGCTGAACAAGCCAGACTTGTCACGCCACCATAATAGCTTCGCTCCACTGCTAGTTATCATTGTCACCAGATATAGCTAGGATCCACCATATGTATCACTGCCTCCATATGTAGAACTCCTCCACCCGATAGTTAGCACGCCTCCATACTTAGTCATGGTCCGAAACCGTAAAACTAAAATAATCCAACTTGCCATGCCATGATGGGGGCACGCAACATGCCACGTGCCCCTTACTCATTAGCCATAATTCCACCATAAAAATAATGCCATAATAGAATAGTAAAATTCAACTTTAGACTTAGGAAAAAAAAAGTTTCTCTTCCTAGTCATCATTGGCAAATCTGGTGGTGCCACTTGGCACAGTTTCATGGATTTTTTTTGGAGGATATTCCATGTGAAACTGACTGTACATGCCACATCATCTATGTACTTGTTCTACTCCTTTTTTGCATGTTTTGGAAAATGAACAACAGACCATAACTCACTCATACGAACTCGGGTTTTGATGAAACGAGTTGTGCTATAATCTTGGCGACAAATTCTATCCGGTCGTTCAGGTTCGAAGCATTTTTGAGAAATTTCAATTTTTAGCTAAAACTAAGTCTTAGATCAACAATTTACTATCATTTGAAAGACAACAAACAATCTAATTCAATGTATTTTTTCATCCAAATGTCTTTCTTGTCTTTTATAAAAGGCACATATAACATAGAGAGGAAAGAAGATTATGGTATTTCAACAAAGAGTGATGTAATCATTAATGAACAACTAAATATAAATTTTTGCTTTAGAAATACTTTGTAAAATATGTAGAGTGTAGGAATTATACAACATGCATGTATATTTTGTATTCAATCTGATCTAAAAATGTACTAAAGTTAAATACTAAATCGCTTCTACAAATATTTTGCACAATTAAAAACACAATCGCCAATCACATGAAGTAAAGAAGAATCAATTCAAACACAACACAGATAATTTCTCGGGGAAAGCTTGTTGCTCAAAACCCCACTATCTTATATTGTATATTCAACATGGATCATGAAAAAATTACATAAAAAACTCTTCTCATTATAGCCCTCCAATACTAAACTAATTGTCTCACACTTTCACACATAAAAATGACCAATACTTAGCCAATTTACAACCTCCAGAAAACTTGACTTGCTTGCGCAATACTTGATGAATGAAATCCCTAAAAGATAGGAAATTTGGCCTTCCTTGACTGTGCAAGTATCATGGGCACTCCAATGGGTGTTTAGTTGCATGGGTGCAACCCAATAATCCTACAACTGATAGTTAACTTCCCTTTCACCTAGATCTCAACTGGGTCTCCACTAGATTTGACATGCATGCAACTAATAATGGTAAATCCTCAGTTGCATGTGAGATCACTGATTGTGAATTAACTAATATTTAATTCACTTGATCTCTCACTAGTGTATCAAGCAGTTACAACTAGAACAATTGAGTTTAACTCACTTAACTGAGTTAAACTGATTACAACCTACATTAACTAATGCACCACTACACTTCGAACTCTGTTACAACTAGAATTAATCTACTTGCCTCACCAACTACCTCTAACTCGAAATCCATGAGCTAATTGAGTTTATCACTCTCAGTTAACTAGTACAACTTATTTTTGAGACTATATTACATTTTATTGTCCATCTTAATTAAGGGATAACTAAAATAGACATGCACTAAAAATATCCATATGGGCCCCACCCTAGTGAAGGTGCTTAATGCACTAGGCGCGGGTTCTGAAATTTTCTTGTTGAATCTCAACACTCCCTCTAAACAAGAAAGGGGTTATCCTTCACCCCAATCCTGTCTCTATGGTATTCGAATTTTCTCCTAGTGAGTGCCTTCGTCAGAATATCTGCATCTTGATCTTCCGTGGGAATGTACTGAAGCAACATTATCTTTCTCTGCACACCATCTCTGAGATGATGTTACCATATATCTATGTGCTTGGACCTATCATGAAACACATGATTAATCGAGAGTTTAATGCAACTCTGATTATCACAATGAATCAATGTCGGATACATCTAAGAACCAAACACACCAACCAAGATATTTCTCATCTAAATAGCCTCACATACAGCTTGACTTACTGCCATGTATTCTTCTTCTGCTGAATTGAGTGCCACAAATCATTGTTTCCTGTTGTACCCGGAAACTGTTGTTGATCCTATGCTAAAGATCCCTCCTGATGTGCTATTTATATCTGATGGACTTCCCACCCAATCTACATCCGTGAAGCCTTGAAGCTTCACTCCCTCTGATTTTCTATACCAAAGACCATACTTTGATGTGCCCCTCAAGTATCTCAAGACATGCTTCCCCACCTTCCAAAAGAGCTTGGTAGGCTTAACCATAGCTTGACTCAGCTGGTTAACTCGATAGCAAATGTATGGTCTGTTGTTCAATAGATACATCAGCGAACCAACTAACTACCTTTAGACAGTAGCATCCACTACCTCTCCAGAAGTAGCATCCTCTTTCCTCCAATTTCCTGGAAGAGGAGTATCCATGGGTTTGCAGCCCTCCATTTGAAACTTACCCAGTATCTCCTTTGCATACTTTCCTTGAGACACAAAAATTTCACCATCCCACTACCATATTTCCAATCCAAGGAAATAATGAAGGAGTCCCATGTCCTTCATTTCGATCTCCCTTGCAATATCCTCCTTGCATGAGTGTATCAACTACTCATCACCAGTCAAAATTAGATCATCAACATAAAGAAAATTAATCAGTAGCATACCCTCAACCAAAATTTGGTACAGGTTTGCATCTGCTTCATTTTTGGTGAAGCCTAGTCTGGTGAAATAGCTGTCTATCCAAGTGTACCAAGCACAGAGTGCGTGCTTTAGCCCATACAATGCTCTTTTGAGTCGACACACATGTGACTCATTGTTGAATATCTTGAAACCTTCAGGCTGATATATGTACACCTCTTCCTCAATGATCCCATTAAGAAACGCAATTTTCAAATCCATCTGATGAATGCGCCAGCCCATTTGTGCTAAGAGTGCAAGTATGAATCTAATGGAAGAGTACCTTGCAACAGGTGCAAAAGTCTCATCATAGTCGATCCCTTCGATCTGTGAGAATCCTCGAGCCACAAATCTAGCCTTGTATTTCTCCACACTCCCATCTACAACTTGCTTTACCTTGTAAATCCATCTCGATCTAACCACTAATTTGTCGACTGGTCTTGCGACAATCTCCCATGCATTGTTCTTGACAATGGAGTCATACTCCTCCACCATTGCATCAACCCAATTTGGTTTCTGCACTGCTTCCTAAAAATAAGATGGTTCAGTCACAATACATTTTTTCATAAGAGCCATGTATCCAGTAAATCAGTCAGGAGACTGTCTCTGTCTGCGCTGTGAAGTAGGGACTCCTACATTCTCTGCATCATCAAGTCTCAATCTATCAGCTTCCTTTGTGCGCCTTCTGCCATTTCTGATGGATGGATATGCATGAGTGTTTTCCTCCACTCCATGAACCTCCTCATGTGGTTGATCCACATCTTGAGGCTCATCCTTGGGAACCAACAGTTCCTCCTCTGCATGCAAGTCCAACTCCCTCTCAAGGGACAGCCGAGTGGATTTCTCCTCATCAAAATTTATATCCCAACGCACAACAGTCATTCTGTTGTTTGGAAAATACACTCGATAATTATGGGGTGTTTCAGTGTACCCCACAAAAATCCCGATCTTAGCTGCCGGATCTAGCTTCTTCCTAGCATCCTTGGTCACATGCAAATAAACAGATGAGCCAAAAATATTGAAGTGTGAAACATCATGTTTATTACCAGCGAAAGCCTCTTCAGGTGTACTCATGCCAAGTATCCTATGAGGACAATGGTTCTGCACAAATACTGCAGTGTTGTATGCTTCTGCCCACATATGCATCGATAGACCTTGATCATGCAACATCGCTCTTGCTGCACCCACGATTTTTCTCTTCTTTCTTTCCATGACCCCATTCTTCTATGGGTTATGAGGCGCTATCAGTTCTCTTTGAATTCCTTCTTTCCTGCAGAAGTTTTTGAATTCGTTAGAGATGTACTCTCCACCATTATCACTCCTAGGAGCCTTCATTTGCTTCCCCGACTCTTTCTCCACCAGTGCCTTAAACTCAAGAAACTTAGATAATGTCTGATCTTTCTTCTACATGAAGAAGATCCAACACTTATGAGAAAAGTCATCAACAAATATTACATAGTACTTATGTTTTTATGTCGAAGCAACAGAGAATGGTCCACACACGTTTGTGTGAACTCTCTTAAGGATCCCCGAAGCTCGGTTCTCCTTCTCATGAAAGGTGGCCTTTACATATTTTCCCAGAGTACATCCCTTGCATGTGTTTGACTGCGTAAGTGTACCCCTGGGAAGACCAGTAGAAATATGCTACATGACTTTCAAGGCTCCATGGTGAAGATGAACCAATCTTCTGTGCCATAATTCACCCTCATCTCGGCTCACCACTTGATCCGCCTTGCCCATCATTGATACATAGCCATCTACCTCCAGCTTGTAGATATTCTTACCTCAAATCCCTATCCTCTTGGCTTGTCCTGTTGTTTTGTGTTGCAAGAACGCTTTTCCTTCACTAAAACAACATCATAGCCTCTATCATCCAACATTGCGACTAAGACTAAATTTTTCTTCAAACCTGGTACATTTTACATATTTTAATTGAAAGGGTTTACTTGACTGACTTTGGAAGGTAATGGTACCAATCCTGGTAGCACTGTACTTCCCTTCATCACCCATTTCAATATGCATCTGGAGATCCTTCTCCTCCAAGTCACTGAAAATTTCCTTGGCTCCTGTCATGTGAAAGGAAGCACCACTATCCAAATACCACACAGACCCTAATGCACTTGACACCATGCATGCGATCAATAAAAATTCAAGCTCAAATTTCAAGGCCAAAGCCTCACCAGCTACAGATCCTCCATCCTTCTTGTTCTTCTTCTTGTGGACAGTTAGTAGCAAAATGCCCATGCTTGTGATAGTGAAAACACTTCACCCTGAACATGTCCTGCTTTTTGACATTCTTGGACTCGAATTTGGAATGAATTTTCTTCCCCTTCCCCTTGTTCGCCTTGGTAGCCAAAGCACAATATTATTCATCTTAATTCTTAGATGAAGATCTATCTTTGGTGTTCTGTCTGAACTCCTCCTGCACCAAATCTAACCACAGTCGTTCCGAATATGGAAATTTTCCCCTTCGATTGATAGAGTCTTGATAACTGTGCCAACTCTTGGGAAGTCCTAGGAGAGCCAAATTCGCCAAATCATCATCAGCTACTTTTATACCAACGATCCCCAGTTCATCCCGACATTGGAAAAACTTTGTTAGATATTTTGGTATGGAGTTGCCCTTTTCCATCTTGATTTTCCTGAGTTTATCTTTAAGCGCCAATTTCCTATGGTCGCTGCTGCTCTGGAATAGATCTACAAAAGTCTTCCACATTGCATATGGTGTAGATTTCCCATGGAGGCTTGAGATAATGTGGTCTCGTACTCCCTCCAATACAATCCTCCTTGCCTTTGCCACTTTCTTTTGCCATGCATCAAGATTTGCAACATCTGTCATAGTGGGATTAGGAACATCATTGTCAATGAATTCCTTCAAGCCATTGTCTTCGAGTACTACCTCCATCCTGTCCTTCCAAGAAATATAGTTTGAGTTACCCCCGAGTGCATACTCCAACCTCAAGCCATTGAAAGCCATTTCGATCTTGAATCAGTTGTAGCACCAAGAAATCCTTTCTACAAATTCGAATTCTATCCAGTCACAAAGTTAGCTCCTCCTTCACAATTGTGATTTTCTATGCTCTGATACCATGTAGAAATCATACAACATGCATGTATATATTGGACTAAATCCGATCTAAAAATCTACTAAAGTTAAATACTGAATCACTTCTACAAATATTTTGCGGAATTAAAAACACAATTTCCAATCACATGAAGTAAAGAAGAATCAAATTAAACACAACACATATAATTTCCTGGGGAAAGCTTCCCACTCAGAACCCCACTATCTTCTATTATATATTCAACATGAATCATGAAACAATTACATACAAAACTCTTCTCACAAGATCCCTCCAGTACTCAGCTAATTGTCTCACACTGTCACACATAAAACTGACCAATACTTAGCCAATTTACTGACTCCAGATAGCCTGCCTTGCTTGCGCAATCCCTGATGAATGGAATCCCTAAAAGATAGGAATTTTGGCCTTCCTTGACCGCACAAGTATCATGGGCACTCCAATGGGTGTTTGGTTTCATGGGTGCAACCCAATAATCCTACAACTGATAGTCAACTTCCCATTCACCCAGATCTCAACTGGCTCTCCACTGGATCTAGCATGAATGCAGCTAATAATAGTAAATCCTCAGTTTCATGTGAGATCAATGATTGTGAATGAATTAATATTTAATTCACTTGATCTCTCACTAGTGTATCAAGAAGTTAAAACTAGCACCACTGATTTTAACTCACTTAACTGATTTAAACTGATTACAACCTGCATTAACTAATGCACCACTGCACTTTGAACTCTGTTATAACTAGAATTACTCTACTTGCTTCACCAACTACCTCTAACTCGAAATCCATGAGCTAACTGAGTTTATCACTCTTAGTTAACTATTAAAAGTTATTTTTGAGACTAGATTACATTTTATTATCCATCTTAATTAAGGGATAACTAAATAGACATGCAGCAAAAATAACCCTATGGGCCCCACCCTAGTGTAGGTGCTTAATGCACTGGGTGTGGGTGCTGAAATTTTCTTGTTGAATCTCAAAATAGAGTAACTAGTATTTTTAATTATTATGTTTAATGCTTTGTAGAACATAAGGATTGAAATAACAACTCTAAGAAGTGAGGTTGGTCCAAAGCAAAATCCTTGAATAAAACAATCACTCGTAGTTGCCTAATGTGAGATCTATAACAAATTATGAAAAATATGTAAAAACTTAAGTTTGTAGTTGGTTCGGGGTATATATATATATATGGTAATGGAATTGGTTTGTGATGATCTAAAGCGTCAAAAGAGCATTGGTGACATTCAAATTGAGAATACTATTCAACTTATTATTAAAATGCATGTGATTGATGTTGAATTTCCACGATCTTGGGTCTAGGATATAATCTTAAAATATCTGACACTACAAAACCAAGAATCTCAACAAATCTACTTAGCGCAACACAACAATACAATGCAGTAAACCAATCACATGCACAATAAGAACAATAAAAACAATATATGTAACCCAACTTCCTTATATTATCAACATATAATACACATTCTAGGGCTCCCGTACAAGGGATAATGGCCCTCAAATATCCACAAGTACATGGATACAATATACAGTGACAATCTCACTACTCTAGTGCACAATCATAGCCTCTATGTCGTATCTCGTCCTGTCAGTCCTTCGCTTCTGATTTTCTCTCTAAATTCCCCTTAGTCCATCAAGAGACAACACATAGAGTCTCCAGAAGGGTTTCCTCCTATCACTACTGCAAGTCACTTCTACTTCAATGAACATGGGTTGATCCAACCTGCTCTTCTAGGCTAGCCAACACCTGAGCTCCAATATGACGACTAGTATTCCACTAGTCCATCTAGGTATTGCACATTAGGCTTCACAAATTCACCCAAACTTTAGCTTTCAAACTCCCTTTATGAATTATTGTCAAGGGATGCTTTGGACACTTCCTTATTGTCGTCCACCAACCACTAAGTTCCCAATACATCCACTGTGAAATCTTCTCCTAGGAGGGGCTTCTAACCACCAAGTCAAGCCATCAATTTGTATCTCACAGGCTGCAACAAAACTCTATCTAGACGGATCCAAATACTAGGATCCAATACCTACAATAATGTACCAAAGTACATACCTTTTTCTCATTGTTTAAGGGTTTGTCCTTCTGCTGTTGACTTCAGCCTAGCTAGGGAAAATTACAATCCATTCTTGCCCTAAACTCTTGCTTAGAAATCCCCCTAACAGTTGCAGGTTCCCTTTCTTAAGAATTTTTCCCTATGCACTTAAGTTCTCGGATGCTTCTAGCCCTTAAAACATACTTCAACCCTCACCTTAGGTTTGCGGCCTACTTCATATCACTTGTATAGGACTACGACTGCCTCTTATGAGGTCTTTCCTCCCACAAATTCCACTAAAGCAGGCCCTTAACTTCTCTTCTCACTCCACATTCCTGCTAGATAACCTCGACTTACTAAGAAATCATGAAAATTCCATAGTAGGCCCTTCTCTCCTTCGTTGGTCCTTCCTTATTTGCCTGCAGCCAAGTTAGAGATATATTTTCTCTTCAACGAGATTTCTTCTTGTGATGTGTTGCTCACTTGGATGTATGAAATGAACCTTCCTCACCTTCTATTTATACTCATATGAAGGGCTTCACCAAATTTCCTAAGAGACATTTCTTTTGGACTTAACCACTTCAAGCCTACATGACCTGAATGCCCAAAAATTCATTGTCAACTTCAAAAATTCATATCTCATCAAGGATATATCAGAATTTGATGATTCTTGAAGCGTTGGATTCTCCTTGCCATCCTCTATCATCTCCCTCCATCACATTTCCAAAATTATTCATGGTTTTGGACCAAACATCGATGGGTGCAAAACCAAAAACTTGGGTTCCAAGCCCACAAGTGACTCTTGTGGTGCTCAAATCTCCAAACCCCAAACCTTAGGGCTTCGAGTACTGCCCAAGATACTAAAAAATAAACACTCTCTCTTAGAGAGGGAGGTGCTTCAAAGACTAGGAAGTATCTCATCATCATCATCACTACTCACAACACTCCCCCATTGACTCCTGGCACTCACAACGGCAACAATCCATGTAGTAGGAACTACACCTCTCTCTGAAGTGTCACTGTCACTAGAAGCTTCATGCTTCTTATTATTTTCTTGTATCACTTTCCAATCCTTGGATGATTCCTTCTTAGCGGCTGTAGGAGAAACCTTTCTCCCCATTGACCATGTTCTCTTCTTGGGCTGCAAACTCCCTATAGAACTTGACTCCCTCTGAGCCTATGGAACCTGAAACTTCTTCTTTGGAACATGTACCTTCTCCTCTAAAGCATGCACCTGCACGTGCTTCTTTGGAACCTACACCTGATCCTCATGCTTCTTCTTTCCATGATCCATAGGCTTTCCCGTTAGATTTTATAAACCATGCTCTCTAACTCCAAGCACAATACCTGCAGTGCTAGAGCCTCTGGGTATGAGTCTTGCCTTCCCATCCAGGAATATGACCTCAAACCCCTTATTCTTGATCATCGAGACAAATATCACACTATATCTGAGTCTTGGTACAAATAACACATCCTGGACCCGCATCACCCATCCTGTCTCCATCCCAAATGACACAACTTACGATCCTCGGATCTCCTTCTGACTCTTGTCACCCAACACCATGTGCAACTTTGAGTTCCATTTAGCTAGAGTCTAAAAAACCTCTTGTGACCTTGTCATATGTTTTGTCGCACCACTGTCCACGTACCATCCATCTTCATCGATAGTACCCTATGAGAAATGAGAGATCATAGCAAAGTCCTCCTCCTCCAATCTCCTGGCAAGAGCATCTATCTCAGCAAAAGTGACTACACCAGAGACCTGCTTCCCTTTCTTCTTCTCGTCATCTCTAGTCTTCTTCATCGAACATCTTGACAAAAAATGACCCATCTCGCCACAGTTGAAACACTTGATCTTACTCAAGTCCTTCTGCTTACCCTTCATTCGTGCTACAAGTGCCATGTCATCACCTGCCCTTTTCTTCTGATGAATATCCTCACCTCGTAACTCTTCTTGAATGAATTCGTCCCACAACCTATTCTAGTCTGAGAATTTATCCTTGGCAATGATCCTTTTGATGAATGGCTTCCATTATGAAGTAAATCCTTTCAAGGCGATCCTCACCATATCAATATCTGAAATAGTCACACCGACGATAGCAAGCTAATATTTGACCCGAGACAACCTCATCATATATGAAATCACTCCTTCACCCTGAAATATCTTGGTGGACTTCAACTTGTCCTCTAATAGAAATACATAGTTTTTATTCTGGAACAAATTATGAAGATCCATCCACATCTCATGAGAGGAGTTCTTCTCGGAAAAATGTGGTATTAGGGAATCCTTCACACCATCTAGGATGATCAATCTCACCTTCAAATCCAATTTGTTGTACACTTTCAACTCCTTAGGGTTAGTCGGCTTCTTAATGGCTTTCTCGACAAAATCCTAGATCTCGTTAACCCGAAGACTAACTTTATCCTTTCCTTCCAGGGAATATAGTTGAATAACACTTCCAACCTGTCCTCATACCAAAGACCAACCTACAACTTTGACATTGTAGTGAGATTTTCTCCTACAACATGACCAACACCCTCTTAAGTTGTACTTCGCTTGTGCACTCTTTGATTCACTGTTTCTCAAAGTAGCTCAGACGCACTCTAATACCATGTTGAATTTCCATGATCTTGGGTCTAGGATAGACTCTTTGATTCACTGTCTCTCAAAGTAGCTCAGACGCGCTCTAATACCATGTTGAATTTCCATGATCTTGGGTCTAGGATAGAATCTTAAAATCTTTTATGCTACCAAACCAAGAATCTCAACAAAGCTACTTAGCACAATGAAACAATACAATGCAGTAAACCAATCATGTGCACCATAAGAACAATAACAACAATATATGTTACCCAACTACATTATATTATCAACATATAATACAACAGCCTTGGGCTCCCGTATAAGGGATAATGGCCCTCAAATATCCACAAGTACAAGAATACATTATACAATGAAAATCTCGTTGCTTTAGTGCACAATCATAGCTTCTATGTCGTATCCCGTCCTGTCGGTCCTTCGATTTCGATCTGCTCTCTAGCTGCCCCTTAGTCCATCAAGAGACAACACATAGAGTCTCCAAGAGGGCTGCCTCCTATCACTGCTGCAAGTCACTTCTTCTTCAATGAACACGGGATGATCCAATCTACTCCTCTTGGTTGGACAACACCTGAGCTCTAATATGCCTTCTAGCAGTTCACTAGTCCATCAAGGTAAAGCGCATTAGGATTCACAACTTCACCCAAACTTCAACTGTCAAACTCCCTTTATGACTGCTTGTTAAGGGATGCTTTGGACACTTTCTTGTTTCCCTCCACCAACCAGTAAGTTTCCAATACCTCCATTATGAAATATGCTCCTAGGAGGGCTTCTAACCACCAAGTCAAGCCCTCCAATTGGCTCTCACATGCTGCAAAAAAACTCTATCCAAACTGATCCAAATACGAAGATCCAACACCTACAAGAACATACCAAAGTACATACATTTTTCTCACTGTTTAAGGGTCTATCCTTCTGCTGTTGACTTCGACCTAGCTAGGGAAAAATATCAGTGCATTCCAACCCTAAACTCCTGCTCAAAAATCCCCCCTAACAGCTGCAAATTCCATTCCTTAATAGGATGTCCCTACGCACTGAATTTCTAGGATGCTTATATCCCTTAAAACATACTTCGACCCTCACCTTAGGGTTGCAACCTACTTCAGATCTCCTGTACAGGATAAGGCAACCTCTTATGATGTTTGTCCTCCCACAAATTCCACCAAAACGGGCCCAAACCTTCTCTTCTCACTCGACCTTCCTACTAGACAACCTCGACCTACCAAAAATTCATGAAAATGCCACAATAGGCCCTTCTCTCCTTTGTTGGTCCTTCCTTATTTTCCTATGGCCAAGTCAGATATATCTTTTCTCTTCAACGAGCTTTCTTCTTACTATGTGTTGCTCACTTGGATATATGAAATGAACCTTCCTCACCTTCTATTTATACTCATAAGAAGGGCTCCACCAAATTGCCTAAGAGACATGTCTTTTGGACTTAACCACTTCAAGCTTACATGACTTGAATGCCCAAAAATTCATTGTCAACTTCAAAAATCCATATCTCATCAAGGACATCTCAGATTTCGATAATTATCGAAGCGTTGGATTCTTCTCGCCATCCTCTATCATATCCATCCATCACATGTCTAAAATGATTCATGGTTTTGGCCCAAACATCGATGAGTGAAAAACCCCAAACTTGGGTTCCAAGCCCACAAGTGACTCTCGTGGTGCTCCAACCTTCAAACCTCGAACCCTAGGGCTTGGAGTACCTCCCAAGCTACTAAAAAATCAAAATTGACAAGCATCTCCTTAACTTATCAACATTTTAGCCAAAATATATTTTGTTTTGCCTACTTTTCCATTCTATGTTGTAAAGAATGCATTCAAAAACCATAATTATAATGTGTTCAAATTGTTGACAAGTTTTGTTGCAATATACTTGAAAGGGTTAACATACAAAAATAAGTGAGAGAAATCAAGTTTAAAAATATTGATTGAAGTGAGTGTTTGTATTTGAAAGTGATTATAATTTCAACATTAATGTCACCAAGTCCACAAAGACAATGCATTATTATCCCATTTTTTATTTTTATTTTGTTTATCTATCACATTAACATTGAATCATTTCCATCATATGGTGATTACAACTGAAAGAGTATAAAGATAAAAAAGGAAACATTTAAAAGTATTTCTATGAAAGGTTTTATTTTGTTTCTAAGATATATTTTATTGTTAAGTCTTGAAATCCTTTAATAGATTTGAATGAATTGAGTGAGTGTATTTTGCAGTAATCAATAAGCATCTATTTTGTAATGAATTTCTTAATGAAGTTAATAGAATTAAACAAGGAGACAATAAAATTTTGGAATGCTTTTGATAAATTAGTCTATGTTGTTGCTTTATTTTGTCTTTTTAAAATTGAGTTAAATTTTTTTGTTTGCTTTTGTTGTTACTATTCATTCTATTTCTTTCTATTATTGGTAAATGGATTATATTAATCAATTATTCATGAACCATCCAAAATAGCTCCTATTTCTCAATAAATAAATCTTTTATTGTTTATTCAAAAACCATTCATAAAACTCTTTATTCTCTCATATGTTTCCTCCTAACAGGTCACAAGTTCAACAGTCAAATCCCTAACCTTAGTAAATTTTAGTAGATAGTTAATAATCTTATTACTTTTTCTTTAAATATATGTATGTTTAACTTATATATTGATTATTGTTATCATTAATATTAATAATAAAGTTATAATGAAGTAAATATTTTGATATTTACTAGTTATTTAATAGCTATTTAATTTACATCTCTAATTAACATATGAAAGATAAAAAAATGCCATCTATTAACATATATTAACCACATTTATATAATAACACTAATTTTTTAACTTCACAAATTTAATATATATATGTATATATATATATATATATTTCCCTTACACAATTAAAAATAAAAATAATTTCAATGAATAACAAACTAAGGTGCATATATCATAGGATAGCAAAAAATCAAATAACTTCACATAAAATTAATTTGACTTGTCTATTTCTATTGTTCACAGTTCGCTCATAAAATAACTTCAAATAAAATTAAATTGACTTGTTTTTATTTTTATTTCTATGTTTCACAGTTCGCTCATCTCTGGTATCATTTGTAACGCAACGTAATGGACATCCTCTAAGGTGCAGAATCCTCTCCTTTCATCAAAATTTTACTCTGCATACAATGAACTTAATGTTTAGATGCAAATTCCATTCACATGTACCTCTCTTGCTTACCTGATTGGTACAATTTGTTTCTGAAAAACGCTGAATCAATCATGGGTTTCTTCATTACCGATGCATTTAAATGATGCCAAATCAAGGGATATATCATATAAACCCTAACAAATTGGAACCCAGGATGTGTGAAAGCAAAATATCACATATCTTAGTACCAAAACGCCAATCCCAACTCAATCGATGCCCGTACACACTCAATGTCTAACCAGCGGGGAATAAGGGGCACTCATGGCGGCCCCTTATGCGCCACTGTACAGCCCAGTGGCTCATCTTCGGAATCTGAAAAGCCAACGAACCCGCGGGCGACCCTGTTAAACAATTCACCGCTCCAGGCCCGACACCTTCCGCGTCCCTGGATCCACTACGTGACAGAAAACGCTTTCCATTCTTCACCGCCCCTGGTAAACAATTCACTACTCCAGGCCCGACACCGGGAGATGGACACCTTCCGCGTTCCTGGCACCACTTCGTGACAGAAAACGCTTTCCATTCTTCACTGTACATCAGAGACTTTCAACCGCGGTTAAGATACTTTCAACCCGCCTTGGTATACTGGACCGGTACAGTGCGAGACCTATATCTGTATACTCTCTGCTGCTAAGTCCATAAACATGACACTGAACTCTTTATCAGAAATCTGGTTATAGTAAGTCTCTGAGGCGTTAATTCCATGATGTTACTCCGCAGTTCTTCTACTTCTGGGCTGAATTCCCTCAATGGGCTTCAACCAGTATCAGAATTGAATCCGCGCAGATATGCTCAGTTGACTCAATTGCATGTTGCTGGCAATGGCGATGGTCAATGGATTCATCATATTGTACAGCCCAGATTCGAAAGGACGCTGTCTGAAGCTGATTTATTTAAACCCTTATCTAATGCATGTTCAAGAAGGCTGGGGTTAAGGCAGGGCTCTGGTACTCTGCACCACTGTAGAATGCTCTCTACAGAAAATTTTCTGAGCAATGACCTATTGGATGAGACCCTGGAAGAAGAATTTGAGGGTTCTGATACCCAAATTTCAATTGGATATCAAAGCGCTGGAGACCCACAAATTTCAATTGGATATCAAAGCGCTGGAGACCCACATGAAGAAACTCTAGGAAAAAACGTGGCAGCAATTGGAACCCATGGAGGTGAGGGGCCTTTTGTCTCTGGAAGGAGGAATGAGGAATTGATGGGTGGGAGGATATGTGGAGGCACTCGAGTGGCTCTGGTGTGCGACAGGGCTGCTGTTGGATCTAAAACTGAGATGGGTTCTGTTAATGGAGGCTTTGGGGCTGAAGATGGGGGTGGAAGAGGGTATGGAGGCAGAAGAGGTGGATCCGGATCAGATTCCAACAGCATGGATGCATACTATAAGAAAATGCTGCAGGCAGATCCCGACAACCCACTTATGTTAACGAATTATGCGAGGTTCCTGCAGGAGGTCAGTGTTTACCTATCGAAATTTGTCGTAATTCAATATTCTTGGGCTGCTGTTATATAACTAATCATCCCAGCCTGGTTGGCTGCATATCATCCATTGTCTTAAAGAAATGAGTACCCTGATCACTCATAAATATTCTGGGACATCCGAATCTGATCACTACATTCTCAAACAAAAAATGTGCAGTTGTTTCTGTGCTACAATCCTTCAGTTCTGCTTCTGCCCATCTGATCAAATATTTGTTGCAGTAACGATATACCTTGTTCCCCACTGCCCATAATCAATAGGACCCACAAAATCCACTGCCCATTTATCAAAAGCCTAAAGGGTGATCTGCGGAACTAACGCTATTTATATACTTTATCTTCTTACAGGAAAATTCTCAATACTGTTGGTTTTATGTGTGTAGATCCAGAATGATCTGGAAAAAGCTGAGGAATATTATGGGAGGGCCATACTAGCCAGTCCCGGCGATGGAGATGTGCTCTCACTTTATGCTGATCTGATATGGGATGTTCATAAAGATGCACCTCGTGCACAATCTTACTTTGACCAAGCTGTTGAGGCTGCTCCAGAAGACTGGTAAGTATCTTTTTTCTCTCTTTATTGATTTATCCAATTATGTTACATTCATGTGTAGGGTCTTTTGTTAGCTCCTTCAACGGTTTCCTGCACTGCTTTGTTTGCATTTATCCTATTTGGAGACTGATGCTAAGATGATGACTGCGAGTTCTAATCGTTCTAGTCTAGAGATGCCTAGATGAAGAATTTGTGGCATGCCATTATTATGCTTCTAAAATTAATCAATTTAATCGTAGCTTATGTACAAAGAGAGGGAAGCTTTATATCTCAATTTCTATAGAACTGTGCTAGATCTATGAATTTCAATATATGGAACCATTTACTCATGTTATCTCACTGTTCACTGTATTTTGCAGCAATATTCTTGGATCATATGCCCATTTCCTATGGAATGCGGCAGATGATGAAGAGGATCAGGCATCCCAGATCTATTATGGAACTGCAACTACTGCAGTTAACTGATTGAATCATAGGTCTAATTGCTGTTTGATTTCTATAAACAGAGCCATCAAACTTGCCGGAAGGCTTTGATCTTGCCATTATGAGTGTTGCAGCTCAGAGTTTGGTAGTTACAAGCCTAGATGATATTTAGCATGGAGCATTTGAAATAAATGTTGCAAGTTGGAGATTCATGTATGTGACTATGGCTCCGCCCTGCTTCAAAGCTTTAAAGCATGCTTTTTGATGGTTTCCTTGGTAGTAGGGTAATTCTGAAGACATGGATTGCAGTTAGACTGGTAGGTGGGGCAAGGGCATGGAAGCAAAAGTGACGGGGCTTGAATAAAATCAAGTGCTCAGCTGCAAAATAAAGGTCATCTGTGGCTAGAAATGCTCTCTGTGATGGCAGGTCACATTCATTGAATGGATCCTGGATTCCAATTCACTGTCATGGAGACCATCTGCAAGCACCTATAGCAGCTGGTGCAGACCTTTCAAGTCATGTTTGTGTAATAAGCATGGAGCTATATGGAATTTTGGTATCTCAAACAAAGTTAATATTCCTGCCTTAGAAAAACACAGGACATGACAAACTTTTGAATCAGAGATCAATGAACAAAAAAATCAAAATAGTTTTATTCAAATCACTTACTGACATGATTTTTGGAAGGCAATTTTAATGAGAAAAAACATTCAACAATCAAATACATTTTAATGCGAAAAATATTTGGAACAATTGAACAATAGAATTAACACACATCCACTCTCTGATTTTTTTTGAGTTTAGGCTGCATCGTCTTGAATTTTTTTAATGATTTTGTTAATTTTCGCGATAAATAGAACAAAAGAGAACCACCATTAAAACAGTAGATACATGATCAAAACCAAAACAACAAAGCCATCTAAATGCTCGAATCAAATGAGGCTCAACATAAATGTTATTGCCATCAAGTAATTTCTGAAGTTTACATTCTCAGATATTTTGAGAAGTTAATAATTTATTTATAATTTTTCCGAATTTTATTTCTATGTTTAAAAAACATTAAGAGAAGTGTTCCAATATTATCACAATTTTGTTGAGTTAAAAGAGCAAGAAAATTAGTAGTGTGACAAATTTTTGAAATTTAGATCTAATTTACACTGAACAATATAATTGAAATTGTTTTTCATCTTCAAGTGACATCAACTCTTTCATCTTATGGTGTTTTGGGAATTGACCAATGCCCAATTTCACTATGGAGCCCATAAGAATTTGTTATCAAGATAGAGAGGCACTTTTTATTTTCGAGATTTAGGTTGATCACCTCTTTATACTATCTTAGTTTCATTATCCCCCCCACCTCTTTATCACCTCACAATTTTTCCTTAAATTTTGATGTAATAATATTTTTAATGGTCTAGCCAAGACTAAGCATCCTTATGCCATCTCCACTATAGTAGAAGGTGATTTTGGCTAGAGTTAGAATTATTATATCAAATGTTCAGTAGAGAGAGAGAGAGAGAGTACAAAAAGTCAAAGTTGACTTGCCAAATCAAAGTCAAAACAACCTTGTCAAATCTGTAGTCAACTACAGTCAAATTCAACCTTAACCAGAAAGTCAAAGATGGTCAACACAATAACAAATATTCCTTTTTGGATCTTGGTCATACCCAGCGAAACTCGGCTTGATAAGGTGATAGAAGTCAGCTCAAAACCATCCTAAAAAACTGCGGTCAAACTTGGTCAACTTTGTGGTCAACCCTGTAGTCAAAGTGCCCAAAAATTATCGGTTACTATGCCAAACTGTACGACTTGCCAAAAACAAAAATTTCCCACAAAAATCGCAATCAAAGGATGAGTCAAAGTGCTTGATCAATGTTGGTCAAACTCCTGCAATAGTCTTGAAATTCGGCCCGACAATTTGCCCAGAAAATTCGTCCTTCTGTCACACGTGTGAAAGAGAGAGAAGATCTACCCAATAGTTGTACGAACCAATGAAACGAGAGATAAGAAATGTGTGTGATGTTGATGCCAAATGAGGTGAGAGGGAACTTGTATTTATACACGTCGTTTAGGGTGAAGAGTCACGTCCATTGGGCTTCAAGAGCCTACATGATGATGTGACCGACCTGAACAATTTGCACATGTGTGGGCATAAATTCAAAAACACACTTCTTGTCCAAATTGGATGATATTTATATCAATTTTGGTCCTCTCGAAAAGAGGAATTTAATGCAATCTTCATCTCCACCAAATGAGTTGTCCCAAGGTAGAATTTGGGCCTAGCTTCCTGTTAGTATGAATCTTTCATCGTAAAAGACCACTTCAGCTACGCATAACAAATAGCCCTAACATTAATTATGGCTACCAAATATCTTTAAATCTGCAATCAGGTGATCCAAATAACGCTGCACAAATCCAGATCTAAGCATAAAAGACATTAAGCAGATAAAGTAAAATGTGGCTCCATGCATCCAATAGACAAGACAAGAACGATGTATTTGAAAGAATTTTTATATTATATTGAAAAGGGGCACCTGAGGGGAAAACAAGAAAGGTGTTTTTCGGTTCTCCTCAATGGGATGGGTTCTTGACAATCCTCAACATTTCAGATCTAAAATCTCTCTTTCTTGTTGGTGTAGAAAACCCAGACAAACACAGAACTCAATGGGAGTTCACAAGGCAAAAATAGAGAAAACGTGACCAAGTGTATAGATCCAGAGTGATCTGATGCAATCGAAGGTGCCTAATGAATTGGGAAAACCCTTCTATTTATAACAAAATATTGGGGCGATCTAAAACTTGGTGCATGAATAAAATATTATTAATCAAGTTCTAGAACCACCCTTTAGGGATATTTTATTATATTTGTTGGAGGGAAAAGGATGTTTGACTTGGGTCAATTCTTTTATTTATAAATAATAAATAAATAAATGATTTATTTACTATTTTTAAAGAAATGGTGGGAATATAATTAAATAAATAACGATTTATTTAATTATTTATAAATGATTTAGTCAAATTTAACTAGAAATATTATTTAAATATGATTTAAATAACCTATTCCTAGGAAATAATCAAATAAATAAGGATTTATTTAATTGATTTCCTTGTTTTGGGTTAAATATGACCAAGAAATATAAACAAATATAGATTTGTTTATTATTTCCTTTTGGAGTTTCCTGTTTAGACCATAAACAACTTAATAAAGGTGTTTTACTAAGTTATTTCACATAGTGAAAGCAATTTTACTTAGGGTAAAATTGGTATTACATGGTGTACTTGGGTTCATCTAATGATAATAGGTTAGATGACCAAAAAATGGTGTAACACTTCCAATTTTAATAGATGACAATACTAGTGAGAGTAGGGCCAACACAACCAGCTTCTTTCTAACATTCTTCTAACTTATCAATGTATATGCTAAAAAGGATAAGGGACAAGGAACACCGTTGTTTGACTCTAATATTGCATTGATTTTCTCCTGACTAACCCTCAATCATCCTAAACTTGGCAATAACGTTCTCATACAATCTTGTCATATATATATATATGGTTTTTTCTTGGGTATGGAGTTACTTTGGAATTGGAATGATATTTGAATTTATTTATGGGATTAAAGTTTGATGCTACTTGAAAACATATGACCTCATTGTCATAACCTTAGTGATGACAGTGAGGGACATCAATTTTCTTGTGAATACTATCTAGGTTGAAATCATCTTTTAATCTTGGAGTAAGATCTAAAATTTCATATGATTAGTTGAAAGCTTGACTGTTGTGGATGTAAGGAAACATGTTGATGGCCCAAGACGTATAGGCATCTAGCAAGAGTGGAAGTCCCCCCCCTTACAAATCACTAATGGGTTATTTCAAATGATTAGTTTTTCTCTGCACATGATGATGTCATTAAGATCATATGAATAGATGCCAGTTAAGCCTTCAGTACTAAAAGATTTTTCTTACCTTGGAAGAAAGAAAGAAAAGATGGAACTTGAACGTAGTATTGAAAAAGGTTTATAGCCAAAACACCCACCACTATAACCACACTAGTTAGAAGTCCAAAGTCTATAGAAGCATAACCATATATAAAAAAGGACAACACGTTAATCTAAGAAAACCAATTAAGAAATAAGCATGCTAGCATTAGGGGGAGGTTGGTCATGATCATCTAAGGAAAGGTATTAACCAATAATCATGAGATTGGCATCAAACCTCTACTCCAACCAATAATCATGGGATTAACATCGTCTCTGTCCCATCCAATAATCAAGGGATATGGCATCAAGCCACCATAAAAATTCATATACATCATTGGAAGGATATGAAGGCTTGCGCTCCTAAAAAATGGTCAAGCTAATGTCAAGAAGTTCTTATCATTCTTGGGTAGGTGTGGGGGTCAATGCCACTCATGCTATTTTTTCTCCCACACTTGTTGATTGGTTAGGTGGTGGGGGCTAGTATGACCTCTACAAGACCCAACACATTGGTGTATGGTGGAGCCATGTGAATTCCTACTCATGGTATAAAAGGCATACCCCAAATGTCTAGATGTTGTTAGAGGAGGTTCATTATAGAAATTTTGAGGCCTAAAATGGGTCTTTTAAGGAAAGTAATAAAACAATGGGTTTTTTCTTGTAGGGTGAATTTCCATTGGGGGATTTGAACCTTGATTCTTACAATTTACATATTACTTCATAACATGGAAATTGCTAATTACGTTGTCCCCCCATGGGAAATAAAATAATATTTAGATAGTAAAATAAGAGATGTATTTCCAAAAGGGAAATAAATAAAACTATTATTTTAATCATGTTTCAACTTATATCCTTACATGTTTACCCAATTTCAAGTGTAGGCACTTTTGCGTGTGGAATAAAATTATGCATCCATTGAATACCGACTCTAAATGCTTTTGATACCCATAATGAAATAAATTGGAAATACATGGAAAACACGTTACAAAGTGAGTACTTGTTGGATGCATAATTTTAATTCTACATCCAATGCATGCCTACACTTAAATTTGAATTAACATTTAATGAGGTGAGTCAAAAATACAATAAAAGGTAGTTCTCTTTCTTTTCCTCCAAAACTATTTACTTTATGGTTGATATCATCATAGTGAATTATATTGAGTTTTTTGAATTGAATATTGATAACACAATTTTTGTTTTGAAGTCCATTTTTTATCTCAAAAATTGTCCTATGCATATCCGTTGTTAATTTTCACATTGACTTCACGATTTGCAAAGACATACTGACATGGATTAATGCATCATTTGATCCAAAATCATGAAGGGAATGAAATGATATACAAATTTATAACCAAAGGTCCAAAACACAGAGATACAATGAAACTTGAATTCTATTAATAAATGGAAAACGTTGAAATTGTGTACGTGCACAATGAAAATAAACTAGCTCGAATGGTGGTAGCTTATCTCTAAGAAGAGATGTGAAAATTATGTACATTCATTGCACTGTGTTACAATGAGGCTTAGAGGCCTTTCTATCATAAATAAGTAATGAGAAACCATAAACATCCAAAAACCTAACCTTAGGTGATGAAGCACCAAATGCTTTTGGGCCTTGATGGGGTAAGTTGGAACGTCAATTTCCCCAGGTTGTAACTTTGGCATACAATTTATGTTTGATGCACACGATGGCCTATTCGAAGGTCTATTTGAGAAGTACATTTTCCAATGGTTGATGGTAGTATATGACTATCATCGACATGTTTCCCCAAAATATGTCATTTAGGGCCTCAAAAGGGCTCCGAAAGTCCAGGACATAAAAACTACCAAAAAAGAAAATTTGTGTTTTGAGCCAGTGGAATAGGTGGGAAGCAAGAGGACATCAGGATTAGCAGATATAACGGGTTTTTATTGCAGGTACCAATTGCATATATGATTTCCTTACTTGTTTTGGCATGGATGGCATAGACATGTGGTTATTTGGTTATGATATGTCATTGGTATGGAGGATTGCCTGGATTGACAATGGTTTCACCTAACCTTGACATTTCCTAGATAGCCATGGCGTTGAGGATTTTACTTTTGTTTTCTAGTTGATTTTCATGTGCCTTTGGCTGCGGGTTAAGTGATTAGTTCCTGGAAGCCTTGGTTGGACAAACGCTTTGGAAGCCCTTGGTGGATTGAGTTACTAGTATTGGAAGTCCTGGTTGGACAAACACTTTGGAAGCACGACCGTAGTTTTTGGTTGAGTTACTAGTCCTGGAATCCCTGGTTGGAACAAATGCTCTGGATCCTTGGACAACTTGGATAGAGACCAATCTGGTCATGGTTAGTGATGTCTGACCATGAGGCGGAATCATTGGTTGAGGGTTGAGGTGATTTAGCATATGGAAGCCCTGGTTTGGTTTTGATTGATTTTTTTTATGAGATTCAACATTAATTCTTGAAATATGGCATGGGGGTTACTGACTAAAAGAAAGATTTGGTTCGGCCTAGTCTATGGTCGGGTGGTTCGTGGAAGTACCATACTTGGTCGGCCTATGAAATCATCAATAAGAAGCTCTTTTCCTTGGTATTCTATGGGTAAATATACTTGTTTATATGTAGTTTATATGGTTGTTATATTCTTGGTATTTATGTTGGTTATGAACGAGTTTTATGATAGTGATGATGTATGGATTAATAGATGGTAATGCAGTTATTGGCTTAATAGATGTTAATGCAATGAATGTATGGGTTAATAGATGGTAATGTTCTTATTGTGATGAGGCATCAATTCTTCTTAGCGATTCTCAGATAGGTGTGAGCCCCCTATGCTCAGATATGTTGTTTTAACCCACACAATGCATATTTGTGACATGTTTGATGAAATGTTTGTCATGGCTAGTAGGGGTCCAGTCAATTCCTTGTTCAAGTATTTGCATTTGTATCATTGTTTCAATGTTACTTTTCATTTTTTGAAGTTTCATCGAGTTCTGGGCTGTGGCCTGTGTCTTGGCCCTAAAAAAGTGGCACAAAACTACCTAGAAAAATCCTCAGTCGCAGACATGCCTTG
This sequence comes from Pinus albicaulis, assembly GCA_034641835.2. Lineage (NCBI taxonomy): Eukaryota > Viridiplantae > Streptophyta > Pinopsida > Pinales > Pinaceae > Pinus > Pinus albicaulis. The sequence goes on along the minus strand of CM076570.1, from coordinate 423,963,846 downwards.
ATGTGGGAGAAATTGGAGGGCACCAGTCACATGCATTCCCATGTCATGGGAGTGATTGAGTATTTTATGTAGAAAAATGTTAGGTTGTCTCAGGGGATGGTCACCGAGAAGGGTTGGATGGCTCCTGGGGATTTTGTTGCAAGTGTGGAAGACCATGTTGGCTTTGTTCCATCAATTACACTTCCTTAACTAGTACATAGGGATTTGAATCATATCATAGTAACTCTTCGTCACATGTTTACCCCGGTTAGCCGGTTACTTGGGTAGGTGTGGGAGGAGGGTGTTACAGAGTGTTATCAGAGCATGGTTCTGTTCTCCTTGGGTGATGTTTGGTTTCCATTCTCCTTGGATGAATGTGTTTTCGTATGTACATGTCGGTTGCATATCGATCCTTGTGCTTATGGTCTATCTGTTTGTTGTGTATGCATGGCATTGGTCATGATTGAAGTGGTCTCGCCATGTCAAAGTTGATGGTGCCATTGCTGAATGTGTTTGTTGTGAGTGTATGTCGGTTGTGCATTGGCTATGATTGTCAATGTTTATATGTTGTTATGAATACATTGACTAGGTGATGGTTGTTATGCACAAATTCATGGTATGTGGTCAACATAGTCATGCATTGATAACTGGATAATGGATGAATTTTTTTATATATATTGATCTGATTATGTTTATATATGTATTGTGCTAATCTGGTCGGTCTTGCAAACAAGATATCCTCTTCGAACTATACTAAGGTATGTTGGTTTGTTTATGATTTGGTTTAGCTGGCATAATATACCATACAGGAAGAATATATCAAAGATGACTGGAAATATGTGTAGAGTTATATAAACAATATGTATATCATGGATTCAATCCAATCTAACAATGTACTAAAGCTAGATACTGAATCGCTTCTACAAATCAATTGTGGAAATTAAACACAATCGCCAATCACATTTAGCAAAGAAAGAATCAAATCAAACCACAACACAGATTATTTTCCAGGGAAAGCTTGCTTCTCAAAACCCCACTATCTTCTATTGTATATTCAACATGGAAACATGAAACAATTACAATGCACTCTTCTCACAAGAGCCTCCAACACTTAGCTAATTGTCTCACACTATCATGGACAAAATTGACCAACACTTAGCCAATTCTCAGCCTCTAAACAGCCTGTCTGCCTTGTGCAATTCCTGATGAATGCAATCTCTATTCTTTAGGAATTTTGGCCTTCTTAAACTGCACAAGTATCATGGGAAATCCAATGTATGTTTGGTTGCATGGGTGCAACCCAATAATCCTACTGATAGTTAACATCCTTTTCACCTTTGTCTCAACTAGGTCTCCACTGGAACTAACATGGATGCAACTAATAATAGTAATCATCAGTTGCATGTTAGATCACTTATTGTGAATCAAATAATATTTAATTCACTTGATCTCTCACTAGTGCAACAAACAGTTACAACTAGCTCAACTAACTTTAACTCACCTAGATTGAGTTAACTGATTTCTCATGCATTAACTAATGCACCAACTACACTTCAAACTATGTTACAACTAGAATTATTCTGCATGCCTTACCAGCTACTCTCAACTCGAAATTCATGAGCTAACCGATTTTATCACACTAAGTTAACTATTACAAGTGATCATTAGATAAGATTACATTTTATCGTCCATTTTAATTAAGGGAAAATTAAAATAGACACTGCACAAAATTTATCCCACACCAGTGTAGGTGCTGCTAAGACCTGTTGGTCCCACACTAGTGTATGTGCTGCTTGGGCCTATTGGTTCCACACTAGTGTAGGTGCTGCAATTTCTTGTTGGAATTCAACACTCCCTCTCAACAAGAAAGGGATTATCTGCCACCCCGATCCTGCCTCTATGGTATTCGAATTTTCTCCTGGTGAGCACCTTCGTCAGAATATCTACATCCTGATCTTCCGTGGGAATGTATTGAAGTAACATAATGCGCCTCTGAACACAATCTCTCAGAAGGTGGTACCGAATGTCTATGTGCTTGGACCTATCATGAAACACAAAATTAACCGAGAGTTTAATGCAACTCTAGTTATCACAATGTATCACTATCGTATCCATCTGAGAACCAAACAAACCAACCGGGATCTTTCTCATCCAGATGGCCTCAGATGCAGCTTGACTTGCTGCCATGTACTCTACCTACGCTGAAATGAGTGCCACATATCGTTGCTTCCTATTGTACTAAGAAACTGAGGTCGATCCTATGTTGAAGATCCCTCCTGATGTGCTCTTTCTCTCTGATGGACTTCTTGCCCAATCTGCATCCGTGAAGCCTTGAAGATTCACTCCCTATGTTCGTCTGTACCATAATCCATACTCTGTAGTGCCCCTAAGATATCTCAAGACATGCTTCCCTGCCTTCTAAAAGAGCTTGGTCAGCTTAACCATAGCTTGAATCAGCTAATTAACTGCATAGAAAATGTTTGTTATGGTGTTCACTAAGTAAATCAGTGAACCTACTAGTGGCCTGTAGATAGTAGCATCCACTACTTCTCCAGAAATAGCATCCTCTTTCCTCCAATTTCCTGGAAGAGGAGTGTCCATGGGTTTATATAGCTCTGCATGTGAAACATACCCAGTATCTCTTTAGCATACTTGCCTTGAGAAACAAAAATTTCACCATCCCGCTGCCATATTTCCAAACCACGGAAATAGTGGAGTCCCATGTCCTTAATTTCGAACTCCCTTGCAAGATCCTCCTTTCATGAGTGTATCAACTGCTCATCACCTGTCAAAATTAGATCATCAACATAAAGTACGATAATCAAGAGCTTACCATCAACCACAATTTGGTACAGGTTTTCATCCGCTTCACTTTTGGTGAAGCCCAACCCGGTGAAATAGTTGTCAATCCGAGTGTACCAAGCACGAGGTGCTTGCTTTAGCCCATATAGTGCTCTCTTAAGTCGACACACATGCGACTCATTGTCAAAGATCTCGAAACATTTTGGCTGCTCTATATACACTTCTTCCTCAATAACTCCATTGAGAAACACAATTTTCATATCCATCTGATGAATGCGCCACCCCATCTGCAGGGTAGATCTAATGGAAGAGTACCTCGCGGCTGGTGTAAAAGTCTCATCATATTCGATCCCCTCAATCTGCGAGAATCCCCAGGCCACAAATCTAGCCTTGTACTTCTCCACAATCCCATAAGCAGTTTGTTTTACCTTGTAAATCCATCTAGAGCCAACCACTGATTTTTCGACCAGTCTTGGGACAATCTCCCATGCACTGTTCTTAACGATGGAGTCATACTCCTCTACCATAGCATCAACCCAAATTGGTTTTTGCACTGCTTCCAGAAAGGAAGATGGTTTTTTCACAATACACTTACTCATAAGAGTGATGTATCTAGTAAACTTTTCTGGAGACTATCTTTGTCTGCGTAGTGAAGTGGGGGATCCTACATTCTCTGTTGCATCAAGTCTCAATCTATCAGCTTTCGTGGTGCGCCTTTTGCCATTTCTGGTGGATGGCTCTGCATGAGTGTTTTTTTCCACTCCATGATCCTCCGCATGTGGCTGCTCCACATCTTGAGGCTCATCCTTTGGAACTAAGATTTCCCCCTCTGCATGCAAATCCAGCTCCCTCTCAAGGGACGATCACATGGATTTCTCCTCATCAAATTTTATATCACGTCGCATAACAGCCATTTTGTTGTTTGGAAAATACATCCGATAGTTGTGGGGAGTTTCAGTGTACCCCACAAATATCCCAATCTCAGTTGTTGGTTCTAGCTTCTTCCTGGCGTCTTTGGTCACATGCACATAAACAGATGAGCCAAAAATCTTAAAATGTGAAACATCAGGTTTCTTACCAGTAAAAGCCTCTTCTGGTGTACTAGTGCCAAGTATCCTATGAGGACAACAGTTTTGCACAAATACCGTTGTGCTGCATGCATTTTCCCACATATGCAATGGTAGGCCCTGATCATGCAACATCGCTCTTGCTGCACCCACAACTGTTATGGTCTTTCTTTCTGCGACCCCATTCTGCTGTGGGTTATGAGGTGTAATCAGTTCTCTCTGAATTCCTTCTTTGTTGCAGAAGTTCTTGAATTCATTGGAGATGTATTCACCACCATTTTCGCTCCTAAGAGCCTTCACTCGCTTCCCCGTGTCTTTCTCCACCAGTGCTTTGAACTCAAGAAACTTTGAGAACGTCTGATCTTTCTTCGGCATGAAGTAGATCCATCAAATTCGAGAAAATTCATCAACAAATATCACATAGTACTTATGATTTGATGTCGAAGTAGTAGAAAATTGTCCACACAAGTCTGAGTGAACTCTCTCAAGGATTTCTGAAGCTCAGTTCTCCTTCTCATGAAAAGTGGCCTTTGCATACTTCCCCATAGTACATTCCTTGCATGTGTCTCACTGCACAAGTGTACCCTTGGGAAGACCTGTAGAAATTTGCTGCATGACCTTCAAGGCTCTGTGGTGAAGATGGCCCAATCTCCTGTGCCATAACTCACCCTCATCTCGGCTCATCACTTTGTCTGCCTTATCCATCAATGATGTGTAGCCATCTACATCAATTTTATAGAGATTATTAACTCGAATTCCAATCTTCTTGGCTTGTCCTATTGTTTTGTGTCGCAAGAAAGTTTTTTCTTCATTGAAAACAATATCGTAGCCTCTATCCTCCAACATTGCAACTAAGACTAAATTTTTCTTCAAGCCTGGTACATGCATTACTTCTTTTAATTGAAAGGGTTTACCTAATTGTATCTGGAAAGTAATGGTACCAATCCCGGTATCACTGTACCGTCTATCATCACCCATTTCGATATGCATCTGGAGGTCCTTCTCCTCCAAGCTACTAAAAATGTCTTTGTCCCCCATCATGTGAAAGGGTGCACCACTATCCAAATACCACACCGATCCCATTTCACTTGACACCATGCATGAAATGAGCAATAATTCAAGCTCAAATTGTGAGGCCAAAGCCTCACCAGCTGCAGATTCTGAAGCCTTCTTGTTCTTCTTCTTTTGTGGATAGATAGTGGCATAATATCCATGCTCGTGACAGTGAAAACACTTCACTCTGGACATGTCGCGCTTCTTGACATCTTTACCAGACTCAGATTTGGAATGGAATTTAATCCCTTTCCCTTTCTTCTCCTTGGCATCCAAAGCACAATATTCTTCATCTTCATTCTTAGATGAAGATCCATCTCTGGTATTCCGCCTGAATTCTTCTTGCACCAAATCCGACCAAAGTCGTTCCCAATCTGGCAACTTTTCCCTTCCATTGACAGAGTCCTGATAACTATGCCAACTCTTGGGAAGTCCTAGAAGAGCTAGGCTCACCAAATCATAATCAGCGATAGTAATGCCAACGCTCCCAATCTCATTCCGACATTGGACAAACTTTGTTAAATATTTTGGCATCGAGTCACCTTTCTCCATTTTGATCTTCCTGAGTTTATCCTTCAATGCCAATTTTCTATGATCACTGCTGCTCTGAAATAGATCGGTCAAATCTTTCCACATTGCATCTGGTGTCGCTTTTCCATGGATACTTGAGGCAATGTGGTCTCGTACTCCCTCCAGTAAGATCCTCCTCACCTTTGCAACCTTCTTTTTCCAGGCATCAAGATTTGCAGCATCTGTCACAGTGGGTTTGGGAACATCATTGTCAATGAATTCTTTCAACCCATTTTCCTCAAGTACTACCTCCATTTTTTCTTTCCAAGCAATATAGTTATATTTTCCCTCGAGTGCATACTCCAATCTCAAGCCATTGAAATCCATTTCGATCCTGAATCACCTATAGCACCAAGAAAGTCCTCTGCAAATTTGAATTCTATTCAGTCACAAACTCAGCTTCTCCTCCACTATAGTGATTTCCTATGCTCTAATACCATATATAAATTATAAAAACAATATGTATATCATGGGTTCAATCCGATCTAACAATGTACTAAATTTAGTTATTGAATCGCTTCTACAAATCAATTACGGAAATTAAACACAATTTCCAATCACATGAAGCAAAGAAAGAATCAAATCAAACCACAACACAAATAATTTCTCGAGGAAAGCTTGCTGCTCAAAACCCCACTATCTTCTATTGTATATTCAACATGGAAACATGAAACAATTACAATACACTCTTCTCACAAGAGCCTCCAGCACTCAGCTAATTGTCTCACATTGTCCTGGATAAAATTGACCAACACTTAGCCAATTCTCAGCCTCTAAACAACCTGTCTTGCTTGCGCAATTCCTGATGAATGAAATCCCCATTCTTTAGGAATTTTTGCCTTCCTAAACTGCGCAAGGATCATGGGAAATCCAATGTGTGTTTGGTTGCATGGATGTAACCCAATAATCCTACAACTGATAGTTAACATCCCTTTCACATTTGTCTCAACTGGGTCTCCACTGGAACTGACATGCATGAAACTAATAATAGTAATCATCAGTTGCATGTTAAATCACTGATTGTGAATTAAATAATATTTAATTCACTTGATCTCTCACTATTGCAACAAACAATTACAACTAGCTCAACTGACTTTAACTCACCTAGATTGAGTTAATTGATTTCTCATTTATTAACTAATGAACCAATTGCACTTTGAACTCTGTTACAACTAAAATTACTTTGCATGCCTCACCAACTACCCTCAACTCAAAATTCTTAAGCTAACTGAATTTATCACACTTAATTAACTATTACAAGTGATCATGAGATAAGATTACATTTTATTTTCCATTTTAATTCAGAGAAAATTAAAATAGACACTGCACCAAATTTAACCCACACTAGTGTAGGTGCTGCAAAGACCTGTTGGTCCCACAATAGTGTAGGTGCTGCTTGGACCTATTGGTCCCACACTAGTGTAGGTGCTGCAAAGACTTGTTGGTCCCACAATAGTGTAGGTGTTGCTTGGACCTATTGGTCCCACACTAGTGTAGGTGCTGCAATTTCTTGTTGGAATTCAACAAGATGGTAGACTATAGAGATTCTCCCTATGAATCAGATGAGCAACATGGTGTTGGGCACCCTTCTGGCTTGGAAAACACATTGAGGATTTTTAAAGAAGAAATAAGGAGCTGCAAAGCAGATAATGACAGAATCATGCAAGCACAGGAGAAACAAGCAAAAGTCAATGCAGTAATCCTTTAGATTTTGTCATAATTGTAGAGACAGAGAACACTTAGGATCAACTATGGACAAGAGGATAAGACTAATGGGGCCTATGGAAGTAAATCCCATAGTGTGCATAGGTCAGATAGAGATGACATGATCACAGATGGCAGGTTCTTGGATACTTCGGAAATGAGAGGTGATGAACACTAGTTTTATTCTAGTACTGGTTCTAACAGATATTGTGGTCATCATCATTATCATCCTTACAAGAGGAATGACGGGGGATATTTTCCGGATAATCTTAAGAAAGAAAATCCACCTACATTTGATGGGGAAATGAAGAAAACACGGGATGCAGAAGCATGGTTTCTTGGAATGAATAAGTTCTTTAGGTTACATGATTACTCAGAGAACATGAAGGACATAATAGCTACATTCAGTATTAAAGGTAAAGTGGATATCTGGTGGGAAGATGTAAAGAACGTTAGAGTTATTTATGAGGAGGAGTTGACTTGGAGTGAATTCGAGAGACTATTCAAGAAGAAGTATCTATCAGAGAGATACTATGACGACAGGGAAAAATAGTTTTATGAGCTAAAGACGAGATCTATGACTAATGAGGAGTACATTAGCAGGTTCTTGGAGTTATTGAGGTATGGTTTACCTCAAGGAGAAGAATTCCAAGGTTTAGAGATTCATCAGTGGTTGTCGGTAGAATTTAAAGATATGATTGAGTTTGATGAGCCTAGATCATTGGAGGAGGCCATCCGAAAGCTAAAGCATTGTTATGAGCAATCAAAGCGCGAGTATGATACTACACAGGAATGGAAAGGTAATGATAAGAATAAAGAGAAATGGGATAAGAAGTGAGCAAGGCCTTGGGACACATGTAACAAAGAGAATACAGTACCACACAAGAAGTTCAATGCATCTACCAAAGGATAGGGATTTCAGTTTGAGGATCAAAACAAGGGTGCAGGTTGGAAACTTATACAATGTTGGACTTGTGGAAAAGATCATTACAGGAGAGATTTTCCACAACATCAAGGTGGTAGACCGCAAATCTACAGTGCTCAAGAAACGCAGACAGTGGGGGATGTTGGACAGAGTGTTCCTCATATTTATGCAATGTTGGAGAATAGGCATGCATATCATCGGGTGTCTATTATCAAGATGGATGGTAAGCTTTGTGATAAAGTTGTTTCTATTTTGATTGACCCTAGATCTAATTATAGTTATGTTAATTATGACATGGTGGATAAGTGTGGTTTGAATAAATAGGTGCACGTAGAGTCTTGGTTAGTGCAGTTGGCTACATGTACAAATAAGTGAGTTCATCATTGGGTAAGAGCTTGCGCATTTGAACTGAATGGTATGTCTACGTAAGTACATTTGAATGTATTTTCGTTGGGTTCATATAACATGATTTTGGGTATGGATTGGTTGTATTTTCTTAGGACCAAAGTGGACTGTTATGACAAAGCTATTGAGTGCTTGGATGAAAATGGAGTACAAAGAGTCTTGCAGGGTAAGAAGAAGGCAACATCAGTTAGAATGGTGACAACTATGCAGGCTAAGCGCAGTGGCAGGAAAGGGTGTGTGTTATTTGCAATGCATATTTATAGTGATAAAGGTAAGTAATCTGAGGATGTGGAGGTATTAAGAAAGTACCTGATTCTACAGTAGTTTCAGGATGTATTTACGGAAAAAATTTCAAATTTTCCACCTCACAGGGAAGTAGATTTTTCTATTGAGTTTGTACCAGGGGAAACACCAACACCAAAATCACCATACATGATGAGCACACTCGAGCTAGTCGAGTTGAAGATGTAGGTAAAGGAAATGCTTGAAAAATTATACATTAGGCCAAGTGTATCGCCATGGGTTGCACCGATATTGTTTGTGAATAAGAAGGATGGTACCCTCGGGTTATGCATTGACTATAAGAAGTTGAAGAAGGTGACCATTAAGAACATGTATTTGTTGCCGAGGATTGATGAATTGTTCGATCAATTGAAGGGAACAACAATTTTCTCGAAGATTGAATTGAGATCATGATATCATCAGGTACACATTAAAGAATATGACATTCACAAGACAACTTTCTAGACCAAGTACAAACATTATGAATTTTTTGTAGTTCCTTTCAGTTTGAATAATGCTCCAACTACTTTTATGTGCTTGATGAATAGTGAGTTGCGTCCTTATTTGGAAAATTTTGTTATTATAGTCATTAATGATATATTGGTATATTCTAAGAATGAAGAAGAGCATGTCGAACATTTAGCAGCAGTATTGAAATTGCTAAGAGAGCATCAGTTGTATGCTAAGCTCAATAAATGGAGTTTCTCTCATGCATAGGTACATTACTTAGGGCATGTGGTTTCTAAGGAAGGCATATCAGTGGATCCAGAGAAGGTAAGAGCTATCATAGAATAGGAAACCCCTAGGAATGGTGATGAGTTAATATCATTCATGACTTTAGCAGGTTATTACAGGAGGTTCATTAGGAAATTCTCATAGATTTTTTATCCTATTAAATCGTTGTAGTGAAATGGTAAAAAGTTTCAATGGAAAAAATGATGTGCAACAAATTTTGATTAGTTGAAACAATTGTTGAAAAAATCTCCAATTCTAAAGATTGCAGATCTAGACAAAGAGTTTGTGGTATGCACAGATGCTTGCAAGAGAGGACTTGGTGGAGTTATTATGCAGGAAGGAAATGTAGTATCTTACGAGTAATAGAAACTAAATGAGCATAAGAAAAATTATCCAACACATGATCTTGAGTTGGCAACGATCATCCATGCATTGAAGATGTGGAGACACTATCTTCTTAGTAGGAGGTTTGTATTGATGAGTGATCACAGTGCAATGAGGTATCTATTTGAGAAACCTAATTTGAACGTCAAGAAAGTTAGATAGTTGGCCATGATCAATGAGTTCGACTTTGAGATCAAGTACATTAAAGGTAAAGAGAATAGCATTGCAGATGCCCTTAGTAGACGGATACAGGTAAACCACAAAGAACTATGAGTTCTTATGGGCCAAATTGACAAGCTCAGATCTTATAGGAAGGTCAACAAGATAACAGGTACATGGAGTTCAGGCACATGTTACAATAACGGTACATGTACATGTACAAGTGAACAAGATGTGTACTATCGCCTCACAATAGATGGCTTGGTAAAATTTAGGGACAAGATATATGTGCCAGACATCACTGAGCTCAAGAAGAATACATTAAGGGAGTTTCATTTGAAATAGTATTCAGGTCACCCAGTGTACCAGAAGACATTGAAAATGGTGAAGAAGTACTACTACTGGCCGAACTTGAAGAAAGAAGTGGCAGAGTTTGTGGCAATATGATTGAATTTTCAAAAGGTAAAGACGAAGTGTAAGCATCCAGGTGGGTTACTACAATTGATTTCAATTCCAGAGTGGAAATGGGAGATCATTTCCATGGACTTCATCACAGATTTGCCGAGGACATCTAGACAACATGACTAGATTATGGTTGTGGTTGAAAAAGGTAGCACACTTCGTTCAGGGAAAATTTTAAGAACCCCCATAAATTTACATGTATAATAATTGGGCGAATCCCCATGATACATAGGAAAAATGGAAGGCGATTTTATTAATAATATAATATGTATATATAATTTTTTTGGCGAATCTCTCACGAGATTATATTATCTTGTAAAATCATGGCTAATCACCAGTACAAATGGCGAATCACTACTGCAAAATGGTGAATCGTTGTCTAGTGGAGTTCGGGGTGTTGGTTCCAATGAAGATATAGTAGTTGAACTAGGAGTTGAAGAAAGAGAACCACCGAGACCAAGCATGGCACATGGTGACTCGTGAGGGAAGTAGCTCTCATGCAGTTTGGAAAACGCGTTCTTCTAGTTCTGCTAAGCGTAGTCTTGTTGCTCATGCTACTACTAGCATTGATATTGAGGTTGGAGAGGAGTTTGAGGAAGCATGGAAGGTAGCAGTGGTGGAGAATTACAAAGAGTACCCCATGATGGGCTCCATTTTGCCCTTTGGTATTTGGGCCTGCAAGATCGTCTATCCATTGAACCGACAATTAACCGTTCAACCAACAATCAAATTGATTGAGTTGATTAGGTACAAGTAAACTTAGACTAATATTCAAAACTATGCTTTGCAGTATCCCATATTTATCACACTAATGCTACAGAACATTGAGCATTTGCACGCAGCTCTCATGCATGCACACAAAAATTTCATTAACATCTATAACCCTAACCAAGTGAGAATTGATCAACAATTTGCACCAAAGTTTGTTATAGTGTTGAAAGTTCATAAGAAATTTAGATCCATGGTACCTTAAATAAATTTTGAGATAACCTCCACAAATTCGACCACAATAGAGCAGACTTGTGATAAATTCTAAACCTACAAAAATTAGGATTCATGTTCCTAGGAAAGATCATAAGTAGTTGACATATAGATCCAGTTTTGAGCCTTGACACATTGATAATGCAATGGCTTAGTTCAAAACTCACAAATTTAAAAGTCATCAATGAAGAGAAGACAAGATCATTATGAATTACACATACTCCAAAATTCCTACCAAATTCTACTTAGTTGTCCGCAACTCAGCTATACATAATCTTATAGTAAATACAAATTCGAAAAATCCTTCTTCACATAGCTAATAAATGGCCATTGGAGGAGCACCCCTTATATAATAGTAATAGTAGCAATCAATAGATTATTTCATATTGAACTTCATAGCCATAACACTTCTATGTATGGTATGATGTATTCGACTTGCATTATCAAATATAGATAAAATCATACTTTTGATTGATACATTTAAATCATACTTGTGCACAACGTTGAATGCAATACCAGTCAACGAGTAAAGTCGGTTTGACATGTAATGATTTATAAAATAATGAAGAAACTTATTAACGAATCACAACTTTCACGTTTGAAAAAATTATAAATCTTTCATGCAAATCCAATGTTGTTATAGTTCCTTCTCTCAACCATGTTCCACATAAGCATGGAAAATCAAGTAATACTAGCATTTGCACCGAGAGGTGCAAAGTAATGCCAGGGAGAAGGGATACATCTTCCATGCTAGATAAAGGTGATGTAGGTGATAAATTTGGAGGCAATACGAAATGTTTTGGAAGAATGGTTGGTTTGTTTATCAACTTTTGAGTATTGGACATGATTTTGAGGAAAGGTTAAATGATTGGAGGGAATAAAAAACTTGTATGCAAGCTGTTGTACAATATTAGTATCAGGATTCATCATGTCGTGACAAGGCTATGGAAATGCTCAGTCAATGAGTACTTTTTTCATTTTTACCAGCTTGGAAAGAAAATGTTGAAAGGTGTTTCAATGGAAACTGCATCATATTCAACATTAAAACTTGAAATACACTTGCAAAAAAAATAAGTGATCGCTTCCAACTATTCACTCATAATTTATCTCAAAATTATTAGCTATATTATGTATGTTATAGTATAATGTTGGGCTTGAAAACTATCAAAACCAAGGCATCATTTGAGAACTTGTGATTACTCGTAGTTATCTTGTTTATATAGAGCTAGAAGTAGAAAATATATATTTTTCCTGGTTATAGGAAACTTAAGCAAATCAAAGTTTAAGTTCATTTCCAAGCCAAGAAATATTAAGTATTTGACTGACTTATTATATTCATAAGGAGCATGCCACTGAAAAAGGCTGCAATACATCTTTTAAACAGATGGGGTTGTTAAAATTTTGGAACTCGTATTGGGAAAAATTTCAAGTGGGGAAGCATATATCACTTTATCCACTCTAGAACTGACTTTATGCTACAAAGTCTAATGTAATATAGATCTAAATATACAAATCAGGGACAGTAATGGAAGTTAAACAAATTAATTTATGCAAATTATTAATGTTAATTATTGACAGGAGTAGTAAAACAAACTAATATTTTATTAATGTCCACAAATAACCAAAATAGGTTGATGGAACTAGAAAGTACAATTCAAAAAGAGAATGCTAAAAACAAATCCAAGGCACAAACAGAAGTACAAATAAAGATAAAAAGCACAGAGAGGTAAACACAAGTGGTAAGCCCTAGAAAATAAATAGGAATCGGTACTGCTCTATGCAAGAAGGACACTGCTCTGGATTAGAAGTTGAAGAGGAGCTAGCACTGTTTTTTGTCAACTATCATGTGTTGGAAATGTTGTCATTGATGGCAAAGGAGGCAGCAAAGACAGAGATAGGCAAAGGAGGCAGCAAAGATAGAAACAGGGAAAGGAGGCAGCAAAGACAGAAACAGGCAATGGAGGCAACAAAGAAGCAAACGAAGGAAGCAAAGGAGACAGGTTGAGGCAGAGGAAGCGAATATAGAGGCAGAACCGTTATCAGAGGCAGAGGCAGAGGCAGAGTCGTTATCATAGCAGTAGAGGCAGAGGTAGAGGCAGAGGCAGAGTCGTTATCACAGCAGTAGAGGCAGAGGAAGAGCGACAGAAGCAGCAGAGGCAAAGACACAGTTGTTATTCCGATAATCGCTACCCCAGCTGGAGGATATATATAAAATTCTGAGAATCGCCTACCCCACTAGAAGATACGCCATAGATTGGAGCGGCAATGTAATGCATATATATATAAATCTCATTCCGGGAATCGTATACTCCAGCAGCAAAGTATATATTGTGCTTTATATACAAAGGACTATAGCATATATATATATGTGTGTGTGTGTGTGTGTGTATGTATAGCCATATGTAGCGCGAGATTCAAAGAACCAAAGTACCATAAGGCGGAACCTGGCGCGTCAAGGAAGAAGTGGAACCGTGACCGAGAGGAACAGTAACAGCGGTTTGGAGCTAAACGGTGGTTTTTATCGCACCGCTTTTGCAGGTTGAGCGGTATTCAAGAGGTTGGCTCCGATTCCATAGAACGGGTGACACGCGTCCCTGTACGACTCCAAAAAACCGCTTTTCACTGCGCGCCATCGCGTGTTATTGTTCGACTCAGGATGCCCAGCGACATTGTTGAACGCTGTTGATCTGGGAAGGGGTCGTCAGACGGCAGTCACTTGCTATAGATGCGCAAAGGTTACCCAAGGTACGACGCACCATCGCGCGTTATTGTCCGTGCAAGTTGCCCGAGCAATATCCGTCGGATCATCAGAAGCCGTGCAATGTGATGTCCGCTGTTGGATGTGGTAGATCATTAAAGCTGGGGCCCAGTCCAACTCACAACTATTGAATGTTAACTCTCGTGCCAGTTTACCGCGCGATGTCCGTAGGATCAGAGGTTGAAAGAGCGATGAATTATCCACCATTGGATCATGAATGAAGTCGCAAGGTGATAAACAAGGTATGGCGCACATATTGAATTGAACCATCGCAACCAAACCATCACATCACAACCATCGCAACCATCGCAACTATTGCAATATCGCAATATCGCATATTGCAGTTGGTTGAAACTGCACAGCAACTATCGCAAATAGAAGTTTGCGATTGCGATTAATCGCATCGCATCAGAGTAATCGCAAATTTCTTCCAGAGTTGTTCATTAATATAAATTCCATGGTTTATTAAGAAGGATAGAAAGGGTTTTATTGTTGATGGTTCATGATAAAGATTGTGGGTACTGTGTTATTAAAAAGGTGTTATAAAAACGCTGAGCATTGTTTTATGTAACGGTTGCGGTTGTATTGAAATATGTCGCGTGGTTTATGGACCCACGGGCCTCGGCTTAAGGTGGAGGGCGATTATTAATACAAAACGATTGCGATATATGTCCATTCCGCTTGCGGAACTCACCACATCAACAAGACACTTACTGTGTGTAAAGGGTTGGAATATGCCCATATTTAAAGTCAGCAGTTACACTTATATAAAATGCATTGATATAAAAAGCATAGTTACACGTATGCAGCAGTTACACCATAGCAGAGGGCGGAAGAGAAAACAGAGATGAAAAGAGATAAAACACAGTCTCATAAAAGATAGACACAGTCAAAGAAAAGACAAACGCACAACGAGCCAAAAGACTAAATGAGTTGAGCTGTAGTTCTCATTGTAATTTGAATATAAATGTTTTAATTGATTTTTATTGTTTGTGATGCATTGGCAAGTCTCCGGAAGAGAGAAAATATCCCGTTGTAATATTAAAATAATCACCTACAGTTATATTTATTGAATGAGAAGACAGAAGCCAAAGAGCCATGAATGTTCACTCCAAACTCTTTTTGAAATACAAACAGTCATGTGAGGAACTCTATAAATAATATTAACTGGATATGCATAAGGGAGGTAAGAGAGAGCATAAAAAGAGAAGGCAGAGTATAGAAGTGTAAGGCAGAGAAGATTAAGAAAAGAAGAGCAGAAAGAGAAGCTACAGAACAGAGCTGATATCTGAGGTAAATCAACAAACATTCAGTTTGATAAATTGAGGAAGTTGGAGTTTCTTTGTCAAGGTGGTGCAGTTTTGATAGTTGTCAGCTAGCCGATCGAGGTTGGAACTTCGTAGTTGGTGCCTGCAGAAAATTGAAGGGAGTTGAGGGCTTTCGTTGTAGCCATGCACTGAGGTAGGAGCCCGTAAAGCTGGTGCCTCGAAACAATGGTGAGAGGGAGTTGGAGCTTGCCTTTGCATCACAACAATAATAAGATGTGGTTTTCTCCCTTTATGGGTTTCCACTTATATCTGGTGTCTCTGTACATGATGTTTATGTGTTGATCTGATTTATATCATCTGCTTAATACCTGATGCTCTCATATTAAGTCTGATGTTATATTATATTAATACATGCTGCTCACATTCTAAGATTACTCACATATTAAGTTGGACCATGAAATGAAGGTGTAAATAAGGTTTAATAAAAGGTTTAAAAGATTATGAATGTGTTAAACTGATTCACCCCCCCCCCCCCCCTCTCAGTTTAACTAAGATTTCAACAATTGGTATCAGAGCCAGTTCCTTTGTACCAGTCTAACAACTGAAAGGAGATCCTAGGTTCCAAAAATGGCTAGTAAAGAATGATGCTCAACCAATAAAGCCCCTTTCTTCACTGGTGAAAATTATGCTTTCTGGAAAATCAGAATGAGGACATACATAATGTATCAAGGAATAGAAGTCTGGGCTGCTGTGGAATTAGGATATGCCCCAAAGGCAACTGACACAGAAAAAGAAACAAAACAAGATTTTGTGGCTAATGCAAAAGCCATGAATGCCATCCTGAATGGATTGTGTGAAGCATATTTTATCAAATTAATGCACAAAGACACTGCCAAAGAAATGTGGGATACTCTGGAGAACATCCATGAGGGGGACAAGAAAGTAAAGACTGCCAAACTTCAAGTTTATAGAGCCCAATTTGAGAACTTAAAAATGAGTGATGATGAAGACATTGCCAGTTTCTTCCTAAAAGTTGCAGAAATTGTTAACAATATGAAAGCTCTTGGAGAAACCATGTCAGAAAGTATAACTGTGCAAAAGATTCTAAGATCTCTTCCATCCAGATTTAATCCCAAGGTGTCTGCAATAGAAGAAACAGCTAATTGGGAAACCTTGACCATGAACCAGCTACTTGGAAATCTATTAGCGTATGAGATGAGGCTCTCATAGAGGAAGCCAAGTACGAGGGAAGAAGCCTTTAAAACAGAAAAGAAGAAAGAAGAAGAGGGAGACATATGCTCTTGCTCGAATGAAGAAGAGGCAAAGTTTGTCAAGAAATTGGATAGAGGCTCAGGTAAATACAAAGGTAAACTCCCCTTCAAATGCTTTAACTGTGGAAGAGTGGGACACTATGTTGCTAAGTTTCCTCACAAGAAAATAAGGAATCAGGCTCAAGAGTCAGAGAAAAATAAATCAAAGAACTGGCAGAAAGGAAAGAAGTTCAGCAGAAAATCCTTCTATGCTCAACAAGACAGTAGTACATCTGAGGATTCAGATGAATCCTCAAGTGAAGAAGGAACCTCCGAATTCTTATTGATGGCCATAGAAGAACTTGAAGCTCTCCCGCTAGAAGATGAAGAAGAACAAGGTGAAGTCAACCTTGAGGGGGAGCTAAGAAGTGCTCTAGAAGAGATTGATAGACTCAAATTGAAATGCAGAAAACAAAAGGACATTCTTCTCAAATATGTACGAGAAGAACAGAATTCAGAAGTCCTCATGTAGCTAAAGATAGAGCTTGAAGAAGCCAAGAAGATAGAAGACATGTTACTTAAGCAAATCAAGGATAAAACTCAGGAACAAGAGCAGTTGGAAGAAGAAGTTGTATGCCTGAGGACGAAATTAGAAAATGCTCAAAGGAAAGTGTCTATAAATTCTTCTCAAACAACAAGTTCTGGTAAGTTGAACGAAATTCTGGATGCTCAAAGATCTCCTCTGATAAAAACTGGGATAGGCTATGAAGGAGAATCAAGTAAAGGCAAAGAAAAGATTGACAGAGAGATTATTTTTGTAAAAGCAAAGAAGAATGATGAAGCAGCTCAAAAAATTCATACAAAAGAAGAAACCTGTAATAAGGAAGACATAGATCAGAAGAAACCACTAGTAGCAAAGAAAATAATGAATACTAAGATCCCTGAGTATGTAAAATTTGGAAGCCATCAAAGGAAAGTCTTTCCTCCTATGAAGAATGCCACCTGTTATGCTTGCCACAAGCTGGGACACATTGCTGCATATTGTCCTGCAAGGAGGAGTAATTCAAACCAGCAAAAGATGAAAACATTGAAGAGACTGCCTCAAGAAAACAAATGGAAGAGACAACCTTACATCATGTATGCAAATAGTTTCTATGGTTACTGTTTTTATTGTAGGAAATTTGGCCATAAAATCATTGAGTGTAGAAAGTATGGACAAAGATTGATTTTTAACACCTCAAGGAGGTTTATGAATCAAGGAAATTATGTTCATACTCATAATTCTACAAAAATTATGATCAAATGTTGTGTATGCAATCAAGTTGGACATATACCTTCCAAATGTCCTCTAAGAAGATGTAGTTCATCACCTTACAAAAGATACCAAACAAAAGGGTTCCTCCAGTGGATAAAGAAGGTGAATAAATATGACTTGGCTCTAACTGCTCAAGACCTGAAAAGCCAGTGGTATTTGGATAGTGGCTGCTCAAAACACATGACTGGAGACAGAAGCAAGTTTATAACTCTTGATGAAAAGAAATCGGGCAATGTCACATTTCCAGCAATGAAAAAACTGTGTAAGACTAAGGGAAAAGGCCTACCAAAGACAGACAATGGCAGAGGAAAGGACCAAGATGTACTATTTGTAGATGGGCTGAAAGAAAATGTACTGAGTGTCAGTCAGATGTGTGACAAAGGTTGCGAAGTTCTATTTAGAGCACAAGACTGTGAAGTCAGATCAAGCACCACCGGTAAGACTCTGCTCAAAGGAGTTCGAACAGAGAGCAATGTTTACATTGTGAAAGAGGAAGATGAAGCATGCCATCTTAGCAAACTTGAGGAGTCATGGTTATGGCATAGGAGATTGGGACATCTCAGCTTCGATCATATCATCAGACTGAGAAAAAAGAAAGCAGTCAGAGACATGGCAGAAATAAAAAGGCCTTCTAATACCATATGCAAAACTTGTCAATTGGGTAAACAGACTTGCACATCATTTAAGGGCAAAGATGAGTTATCAACAAGAAGACCACTCTAGCTTGTGCATATGGATCTGTGTGGACCTGCAAGAACTAAAACACCAAGTGGAGAATCCTACTTCATGCTAATAATAGATGATTTCTCTAGAATGACATGGGTTTCATTTCTCAAGAATAAACTTAAGCACTAGAAAAAATTTAAGATATTCAAAGCATTAGCAGAAAATCAAACAAGATGCAAGCTTAAATGCATCAGATTAGACAGAGGAGGTGAATTTACAGATTATGACTTTGCTGACCTATGCAATGAACATGGGATAAAGCAACAATTTACTATTGCAGGAACACCTCAGCAAAATGGAGTAGCAAAGAGACAAAACAGGTCTGTACAACAAATAGCCAGAGCCATGATGCAAGAGAACAATATTGCTCAAACCTTCTCCGGATATGTAAAAACTCAGTTAGCATATTCTTAATAAAGTTTCACTTAAGGCCAAGAAAAGACAAGACTCCCTTAAAGACAAGACTCCCTATGAACTGTAGCATGGAAGCCGTGCTCAATCAAATATTTAATCTTTGCCAAGTGTTACATAAAGAATAATGATGAAAATCTTTGAAAATTTGATGCAAGAGCAGACAGAAGGGGATCTTTCTAGGATATGCTTCCAAAATTAAAGGGTACAAGTTCTACAACAAGACTTTTCGAAAAATAGTAGAAAGAATTGATGTGAGATTTGATGAAGAACTTCCAAACAATATAAGAGATACAGACTGCTGCAGCTCATTAAACAACCATGAAGAATAAAACCAAGATGATGAGGAAACAAGCAAGACAACAAAAGATACAGAGCTAAGTTCCAAAGCTCCCTCAAGATATACTCAGAAGAACCACCCTGAAGATCAGATCATTGGAGACAAGAGAGTAGGGGTCCAGAAAAGAAGGCAGCTAACAGAACAAACTGAAGAGGTATACATAGCCATGTTGTCACAAATAGAGCCAAAGAAATTTGAAGAAGCCAGGAAGGAAAAGTCTTGGGTGAATGCAATGAATGAAGAATTGGACCAAATTGAGAAAAACAATACCTGGGAACTAGTTCCTAGACCCACTGAGAAAAATGTCATAGGGTCAAAATGGGTATTCAAAAATAAAATGAATGAAGAAGGACAGGTAATCAGAAACAAAGCTAGACCTGTCTGCAAAGGATATTCACAAATTGAAGGACTTGATTATGATGAAACATTTGCCCCTGTAGCCAGAATGGAAGCTATCAGAATGTTCCTGGCATTTTCATGCTACCAGAATTTCAAGGTATATCAAATGGATGTAAAATCTGCATTTCTGAATGGAGACTTAGAAGAATAAGTCTACATGGAACAACCAGAAGGATTCTCATTGACAGACAAAGAAGATTATGTGTGCAGACTGAAGAAGGCCCTATATGGACTGAAACAGGCTCCTCGTGCTTGGTACTCAAGACTGGATAAGTATTTGCAAAAATGAGGCTTTAAGAGAGGGGGAGTAGACAGCAATCTATACATAAAAGCCCGTGAAAATGAACTCCTGATTGTTGTAGTATATGTTGATGACATTATGTTTGGAAGCAACAGAGAAGAACTAGAAAAAGGATTTTCTGAGGAGATGAAATCAGAGTTTGAAATGTCCATGATTGGAGAACTCAGTTTCTACTTAGGACTTCAAATTCAGCAAAATAACACAGGCACATTCATCTCTCAGGAAAAATACTTAAAATAAATGCTGAAAAAATTCAAAATGGAGGACTGCAAACCTGTGTCAACTCCCATGATCACGGGATGCAAGCTGTGTGTTGATGATGGGTCTACAGATATAGATCAAAAAATCTACATATCCATGATAGGAAGTCTGTTGTATTTGACAACATCAAGACAAGACATCATGCTAGCAGTAGGACTAGTAGCTAGATATCAAGCAGCACCTAAACAAAATCACCTTCTTGCAGTGAAAAGAATATTTAGATATCCACAAGGAACAGCTCAGTATGGACTTTGGTATCCTAAAGGCAAAAGCTTCACCTTGACAGCATACACAGATGCAGATTGGGCCAGCGGTGTGGATGACAGGAAAACCATAGTGGAGGTGCTTTAT
Organism: Pinus albicaulis; assembly: GCA_034641835.2. Taxonomy (NCBI): domain Eukaryota; kingdom Viridiplantae; phylum Streptophyta; class Pinopsida; order Pinales; family Pinaceae; genus Pinus; species Pinus albicaulis. Next base: position 423,942,958 of record CM076570.1, on the reverse strand, counting down.
ATCTAGGAGAAAGTCTGGTGGCATGGTTAAGCAAGAAACAAACATCTATCTCTCTGTCTACAGAAGAAGCAGAATATATAGCAGCAGCAGCATGTTGTACACAAGTCATGTGGATGAAGCATACTCTTCAAGACATGAAGGTAAGCATTAATGAACCTATCTCAATTAATTGTGATAATACAAGCGCTATAAGTATATCTAAAAATCCTGTGCTTCACTCAAAAACTAAACATATCCCAATCAAGTATCATTTCCTCTGAGAACAAGTGGCTCAGAAGATAGTAAAACTGGAGTATGTACCAACAAAAGAATAGACAACGGATATATTTACCAAACCACTTGCTAGAGAGCCATTTGAATATTTGAGAAACAGAGTAGGGGTAGTATCTATAGATGCTACTCTCTAATATGAAGAGAAAGCAGAGTTTCAGGGGGAGAACAGAAATGAAAATATCATTCCAGGGGGAGATCAGCCAACAAGGGAAGCATGAAAACAGGTCCTCAGGATCAAAGGGATTATGGCAATAATACAGTCAGCATAAAAGAATCAATAAAAAGGAAAAAGGGTCAGTGGTGTAGAAGAAGAATGGTGAAACCGACGTGAACTGAACACGGAAGAATAATAAACTCAACGTGTATCAAATCCAAAGTTTGGAGTAGCAGCGTACGAAGTCAGGAAATTTAACCCGGAAATGCATGAAATGTTGAAAAAGGATAAAAACACAGCATCAAAGAATAGAAGCTTTACTAAAAATTCGAACCCCTTGCCATTGATGTCAAAGGGGGAGGAAGAGCAAACAACAGTAAGAAGAGCAAGCAACAGGAGAAAGGATCCTTTCAGTCAAACAGAGGAAGTGTATTGCCATCAATGCCAAAGGGGGAGACTGTTGGAAATGTTGTCTTTGATGGAAAAGGAGGCAGCAAAGACAGAGACAGGCAAAGGAGGCAGCAAAGACAGAAACAGGCAATGGAGGCAGCAAAGAAGCAAACGAAGGAAGCAAAGGAGACAGGCAGAGGCAGAGGAAGCGAATATAGAGGCAGAACCGTTATCAGAGGTAGAGGAAGAGGCAAAGTCGTTATCACAGCAGTAGAGGCAGAGGCAGAGTGACAGAAGCAGCAGAGGCAGAGACACAGCCATTATTCCGAGAATCGCTGCCCCAATTGGAGGATATATATAAAATTCCGAGAATCGCCTACCCCACTGGAAGATACGCTATAGATTGGAGCGGCAATTTAATGCATATATATATAAATCTCATTCTGAGAATCGTCTACTCCAGCAGCAAAGTATATATTGTGCTTTATATACAAAGGACTATAGCATATATATATATATATATATATATATATATATATATATATATATATATATATATATATGTATGCGTGTGTTTATATGTAGTTAGAATCAAAACCAAAGTACCATAAGGCGGAACCCGGCGCGTCGATAGGTTAAAGTGAACCGTGACCGAGAGGAACAATAACCCGTGTTTGGAGCCGACCCAGAGCTATTGCACCGCTTGCGAGTTGAGCGGTATTCAAGAGGTTGGCTCCGATTCCATAGAACGGGCGACACACATCCCTGTACGACTCCACAAAACCGCTTGTCACTGCGCGCCATCGCACGTTATTGTTTGACTCAGGATGCCCAGCGATATTGTTGAACGCCGTTGATCTGGGAAGGGGTCATCGAACGGCGGTCACTTGCTATAGATGGTTACCAAGGCACGACGCACCATCGCGCGGCATTGCAGTTGCCCAGCGACATCCGCCAGATCATCGTGGCCATGCAAATGATGTCCGGCGGATGTACAGACTGTTAACGTCAGCGTCCAACTTTAACTTTTGAATGTTAACTTCCTCATGCCGCTGACGCGTTTACGTCTCAGGATTAGAGTAAGTTATAAGAGAGATGACCATTCAATTACCTGACCGCGAATGAAGCCCATGGTGATAAACAAGGTATGGCGTACATATTGACCTGAACTATCGCAACCAAACCATCGATTTAACCATCGCAACTATCGTGATCTATCGCGAACTATCGCAACTATTGCAATATCGCAAATAACGACATCGCAGTTTGTTGAAATCGCATGCAACCATCGCAATGAAGCCATATTGCGCTAATCGTGGACGACTTATAACGTAAATTTTCCGCAGTTGTTCATTAATATAAATTCCATGGTTTATTAAGAAGGATAGAAAGGGTTTTATTGTTGATGGTTCATGATAAAGATTGTGGGTACTGTGTTATTAAAAAGTTGTTATAAAAACGTCGAGCGTTGTTTTATGTAACGGTTGCGATTGTATTGAAATATGCCGCGTGGTCTATGGACCCACAGGCCTTGGCTTAAGGTGGAGGGCGATTATTAATACAAAATGATTGCGATATATGTCCGTTCCGCTTGCGGAACTCACCACATCAACAAGACACTTACTGTGTGTAAAGGGCTGGAATATGCCCAGATTTAAGGTCAACAGTTACACTTATATAAAATTCATTGATATAAAAAGCACAGTTACACGTATGCAGCAGTTACACCACAACAGAGGGCAGAAGAGCAAACAGAGATGAAAAGAGATAAAACACAGTCTCAGAAAAGATAGACACAGTCAAAGAAAAGACAAACGCGCAGCGAGCCAAAAGACTAAATGAGTTGAGCTGGAGTTCTCATTGTAATTTGAATATAAATGTTTTAATTGATTTTTATTGTTTGTGATGCATTTGCAAGTCTCCGGAAGAGAGAAAATATCCCGCTGTAATATTAAAATAATCACCTACAGTTATATTTATTGAATGAGCAGATAAAAGGAATGAGAAGAAAGAAGCCAAAGAGTCATGACTATTCACTCCAAACTCTTTGTGAAATACAAACAGTCATGTGAGGAACTCTATAAATAATATTAACTGGATATGCATAAGGGAGGTAAGAGAGAGAAAATATAGAGAAGGCAGAGTATAGAAGTGTAAGGCAGAGAAGATTAAGAAAATAAGAGCAGAAAGATAAGCTACATAACAGAGTTGATATCTGAGGTAAATCAACAAACATTCAGTTTGATAAATTGAGGAAGTTGGAGCTTCCCTATCAAGGTGTAGCTTGATAGCTGTCAGTTGTAGCTGACTGAGGTTGGAACCTCTTGTAGTTTGGTTCCTGCAGAAAATTGAAGGGAGTTGGTGCTTCCTTGCAAGTTGTAGCTTGCAGAATTGAGGTAGGAGCCTCCTATAGGTTGGTGCCTGCAGAAAAACAGTGGTGAGAGGGAGTTGGAGCTTGCCTTTGCATCACAACAATAATAAGATGTGGTTTTCTCCCTTGGGTTTCTACTTATATCCGGTGTCTCGTGCATGATGTTTATGTGTTGATCCCATTTATATAACTCCTATCACCGTCGCTCTTATTAAGTCTGTTGTTATATATTATATTAATGGCTTGTCACATTCTTGTAGAAAATTGCCTTCACCTTGCCTGCTTTATTACTCCAAATGGTTAAATGCTCTTCAGCAAATTCATACATTCAAATAAATCGGAAAACAATTGTTGAAAACACAATTCTGGAATTTTTTCGTAATGCCGTAATTATAAATAGAAATAACAGCAGAATGTCATCAATCAACACATCATAACTCGTAGGCTAATTTAAGGTGACCCCGGAAAAACCCCCTACAACTCTTGGGGAAAACCAGTTTGAGAGCTCCTTCTTATTTCTGAAAAATGCTTTTTACAGTGAGAGAAATATTCAGAAAAATCAGCAAGTAAACTTTTACAACTTATCTCTTTCCGTGCTTAACCACCGCCTTGGAAAACGTGCAGACAGTAAAACTGAACCAGCAATAAATGCTGTGCGTATTTCCTTGAAAAACGTGCCCAGAAATTACGCACACCGATGTACGGCCTCTCGTTAATAATAAATGTTATACGGCCTTGGAATGTGTATAAACAGACAGTCATTGCATTTAACCGCGATTTTAAAGGCATCACCACAGTCGTATTTTTACTGTTTAGAAAAGACAAAGAAATACAGTTTTCTTCTTCAAATTGTGTTTCGTAAAATGGCACGTACGGGTCGTCTTGGAAAACGTGCCACAAGTCACAAGCCAGAGACGCATTTCGCTTGAAATCGTAAGCAACCGTCAATCGTAAAACCTTCGTCAGATGGCTCGAACAAATATGTCTTCCCAACAAGCAAATCGTCGCTTCCTTGTCTCATCGTTCGTAACCGTTTCCTTCTCTTGTTTTCCAATCTGCTCATGAAAGAATGAATGACCTTCTCCTCCTTTTCCTCCTTTAACCTAACCCTAAGTGACTTTTGGGGAATCCCTAAATCCAATGGCTGAGATAGATTGAGATCTAGGGCTGAGATTAAATGCTCATTTAAATCTCACTTTCTATTTTTTAATTCACCCCACTTTAATAAAGACCCACTTAGTCTTTTATTTCTAAAGTCACTTTTTCATTTCTAATTTTATATTGACTTTATTTAAAGTCACTTTAACTTTAGTAACTTTATCACTTAAAGTCACTTTAAAATTAGATTTGACTTTATAACTTTATAAAGTCACTTTCGTAACTTTATCACTTAAAGTCACTTTTAAATTAGATTTGACTTTATAAAAATTATAAAGTCACTTTAGGAGAAAAAATTAAATTCTTTGGACACTTTTCCCTAGGCCAAAGATCAAAGCCTTAGGGAACCACCTGTCCTCCGGTAACCAAATTTCAACACTCCCTCTTACCGAGGAAGGTGTTCCTCACCACACCCATCTTGTCTCCGAAGTAGACATGCTTGCCCCGTGGTAAGGCTTTGGTAAGAATATCTGCAACCTGCTCATCAGTGGGAATATACTCAAGCTTCACAGCTCCTTTCTGAACATAGTCTCTGATGAAATGATATTTGATCCCGATATGCTTTGACCCGTCATGAAATACTGGATTCTCCGTGAGTTTAATGCAACTCTGATTATCACAGTAAATCACTGAAGGTCTCAACGGCTGACCAAATAAGCCAAACAACATCTTGCGAAGCCAGATGGCCTCACAACTAGCTAGACTGGCCGCCATATACTCTGCTTCCGCTGAACTCAATGCTACTGACTGCTGCTTTCGGCTGAACCATGACACAACTGCCGAACCCAACCCAAAACAGCACCCTGAAGTGCTCTTCCTATCAGAAGCACAACCTGCCCAATCAGAATCAGTGTACCCTGCCAATCTCACTCCATCCCCCTGCCTGTAGTCCAGACCATAATCCACTGTCCCCTGCAAGTACCGCAAAATGTGTTTTGCAGCCACCCAGTGAACCTTCCTAGGCTCACACATAAACCGACTCATCGTGTTGACTGCAAAACAAATATCTGGTCTAGTGTTGACCAAATACATCAAGGAACCAATCAGCTGTCTGTACAATGTGGGATCCACCAACTCGGAATCCGAAGCATGAAGCTTCTTCCAGCTGGTGATCATCGGTGTCGACATGGGTCTACAATCCTCCATGTGGAATCTGCCAAGGATGTCCACAATATACTTCCCCTGTCCCAGGAAGAAATGCCCCTCCTCCTGCCACACCTCCAAACCCAAAAAGTAATGCATCAAACCGATGTCCTTCATCTCAAACTCCGCCGCAAGATCTCTCTTGCAGTGCTCTATGAGTCTCTCTGCACCTGTAATGACTAAGTCATCCACATACAGCACCAGAATGAGAGGCTCCTCACCTATCACAATATAGTAAAGGTTCGGATCTGCCTCACTCTTTGTGAAACCCATCTTCCGCAAGTAAGTATCTATCCTGGAGTACCAAGCTCTGGGAGCTTGCTTCAGGCCATAAAGGGCCTTCTTCAGTCTGCACACATGGGACTCCTTCCCATGCACCTCAAAGCCCTGTGGCTGCTCAATGTACACCTCCTCATGTATGAAGCCATTGAGAAATGCGGTCTTCACATCCATCTGGTGGATCTTCCAACCCATCTCTGCTGCTATCGATATAATGGAGCGGATCGAAGTATATCGAGCCACGGGAGCGAAGGTCTCCTCATAATCAACTCCCCCTACCTGGGAGAACCCTCTAGCCACAAACCTCGCTTTGAATTTCTCAGTGCTGCCATCTGCAGCATGCTTTACCTTGTAAAGCCATCTGGAAGTAACCACGGATTTGCCCTCAGGCCTCGGGACCACCTCCCAAACATCATTCTTCATGATAGAAGAATACTCCTCCTGCATGGCCTCTCTCTAGACTTGCTGGCTAGCTGCCTCCTCATAGCTAGAAGGCTCAGAGTCAAGGATGTTGGTAGCCATTGCCATATAGCTACAAAACCTCTCAGGTGGTCTGCTCTCTCTGACCAGCCTCTTAGGCTCAGCAACAGATGTGGCATCTCTCAAGGTGTCCTGAAGCCACTTGGGCTTCCTCTTCCCTGAGTGCACTTCTCCCGTCGGAGAATAAAACTCCTCCTCCTCAACATCAGGAGCCTGAACTCCTGACTGTCTGTCTGCTGTCCTCCTGCCTGCACCTGAACCTGTAGATGCTGAGGTACCGTGTGAACTATCCATCAGTGGACTCCCCAGTGAACTGCTCTGTGGACTGCTCTGCGTGCTGCCCATAGCGCCACCCCTCTGACTCTGCGAGCCACTCCCCACTGACGGACCTGACATCGTCATAGATGTACCTCCGGATCCTCCTGATCCCTGCCCACTGGATCCCTGTGACTGACTCAACTGCTGCTGAGGGTCTGGCTGATCCAGATACTCGAACTCCCGTGACCTCCTAAAGGCCCTATCCTCCTCGAACTTCACATCCCGCCTGACAACAACTTTCCTCTGTGCAAGAATGTAAATCCGAAAGGCCTTTGAGGTCTCACTGTAGCCCACAAAGATACCCTTCTCTGCGGTGGGCTCTAGTTTGGTCCTCTTCTCCTTGGGTATGTAGGAGTATGTGATACACCCAAAGATACGAAGATGACCAATATCATGTTTCTTCCCAGAAAAAGCCTCCTCCGAAGTCATATGCCCCAAGGCACAATGCGGACTCCTGTTCTGCAAATAAACAGCAGTGTTGCAGGCCTTTGCCCACAAAAACAATGGCAACCCCTGATCATGTAACATGGCTTTGGCAACCCCTCCGATGGATCTGTTCTTCCTCTCCGCAACCCCGTTCTGCTGGGGGTTGTAAGGAACAATGAACTCCCTCCTAATGCCTGCCTCCGCACAATAGTCAACAAACTCTCCAAGGGTGTACTCTCCTCCATTGTCCGACCTCAGGGACTTGATCTTCCGACCTATCCGTGTCTCCACAAGAGCTCTGAACTCCTGAAACCGCTTGAAGACCTCACTCTTGGTCTTCAAGAAATAAATCCAGGTCCTCCTGGAGTGATCATCAATGAATAAAACATAGTACTCATATCCACTCAAGGAAACATGATACATCCGACCGCTCACATCGGAATGAATCAAATCAAGTATCCCAGTCGCTCTGCTGTCACTGCTGGGAAAAGGGGATTTGGCAAACTTGCCCATCGCACATCCTCTGCAAGTATCAAAGTGATCAGTACTGAACTCTGGCACACCTGTGGTGATCTCCCGCAAAGTCCTCAAGGCTCCATGATGCATGTGCCCCATCCTGCGGTGCCAAATCTCACACTGCTCAGAACTGCTAGCTCTGCTGTCGGTACTACTGCTCAATGCCAAAAGGGACTGAAATGCAAACTTGTACACCTTTGCATGGCATACACCTATCACTCTAGCTGAATCAGCTGGAGTGCCCCTGGGATATATCAACACCTGTCCTCCCCTGAATAGTATCTCATATCCTCTGTCCTCCAAAGCTGAGACGGATATGAGGTTCTTCCTCATCCCTGGCACATAAAGAACATCTGACACCTTCAAGGGAGGTTTGGACTCCCTCTGAAATGTCAATGTTCCCACACCGACTGCTCTAACAACTCTGTCATCACCGAGTACTACCTCTACATCAGTGCCACTCTCTGAAAGCTCTGAGAAGTACTCACGGACTCCTGTCATGTGACGTGAAGCCCCACTGTCCACATACCAGATACCCGAAGATGCTCCGCTAATCGAGGGAAATGCATGCTCCCTCCGAACCTCTATGGCAGATAATCCCGCAGTAAAGGACTCACACGCAGTGAACCCAAACTCCCGGTCAAAACGATCTGCAAAGTCCTCAACCTCTGCTGAAGCTGCCATGCTCTGGTTCTTCCCCTTCTTCTTCTTCTTCTCCGGACACACAACTGCATAGTGTCCCATCTTCTGACAATTCCAACACTTCACTTTGGAATAGTCCTTCTGTGAGTTATCCCGTTTACCTTTACCTTTGCCTTTGCCCCCACCATTGCTTGTGGAAGCCTGCTTCTTCCCTTTGCCTTTCTTGCGTCCTGCCAACAGTGCTACATCCTCATCCTGCTCAACTGGCTTGGCTGCCCCAAGCTGACCTTTCCTGATCTCTGTCCGAATGCAATCATCCCAAAACCTCTCCCATGTGGGAAGGGTCTCACGTGCACAAACTCCATCAGCAAAGTTCATCCATGAACGGGGGAGGCCATTCACTGCAATCCGCACCAACTCAGTGGGTGGAATGGCCTCTCCAATCGCTGCCAACTCATCTCTCACATTAGTAATCTTAGTGAGATATCCAACTGCACTATCATTGCCCATCTTAATGGTCTTCATCTTCTCCTTCAGGACCATCTTCCGGTTCTCATTGGTACTCTGGTAGAGATTGGACAATGTTGTCCACATCTCATGAGCATTTCTCTTCCCTCTCACATGAGGAATGCAATGGTCTTTGATTCCGTCTAGAATCAACCTCTTACCCTTGTTGTTCTTTTTATTATATGCTGCCAACTGAGTAGCATCAGTAGGCACATTCACAGGGTTCTGTGTGGTATGTACCATAATGTCCCAGACTTCTGCCTCCTCAAAGATACTCTGCATTCTCTCCTTCCAAATGCCGTAGTTGGAATGCCCATCCAACCTATCCTCCACCCTCAGTCCCAATGACATCCTGCTGTCCTAAAACTGAAAAATAACACTGCTGTAGTAAAGGTAAAAATCTGCTGTTTGTGAAAAATCAGCTTGCTGGAATTTTCTGAGTGAAAAATTAGCAAGCTGTAATTTTCTTCCTTGCTGTCCCAAACTGCTCTTTCAGCACTCAACCTCTGATACCATGTAGAAAATTCTGTTTCCCACCCCGGTTTTCAGTTTTCGCCTTATTACTCCAAAAATGGTTAAATGCCCTTTCCCATAACCATACATTCAACAACTGGAAAAATAAATTTTGCTGAAAACACAAATTCTGGAAATTTTTCAGAATGCTGGAAAATGCATAAATAAAAAACAGCAGTAACAAACAGCCATTCAACACATCATAACACAGTAATTTTTGGTCAAGGTGACCCTGGAAAAACCCCCTACAACTCTTGGGGAAAACCAGTTTGAGAGCTCCTTCTTATTTCTGAAAAATGCTTTTTACAGTGAGAGAAATATTCAGAAAAATCAGCAAGTAAACTTTTACAACTTATCTCTTTCCGTGCTTAACCACCGCCTCTGAAAACGTGCAGACAGTAAAACTGAACCAGCAATAAATGCTGTGCGTATTTCCTTGAAAAACGTGCCCAGAAATTACAGCATTAATTTCTGCTGTACGGCCTCCTCTTTTTGTGTGCAGAACAGCAATAAATGCTGCTGTACGGCCTCCTTGGAATGCGTGCAGCTGTATTAAATGCTGCTGTATGAAAATCTGCCTCGCTTTTTGTGCCAGCAATCAGCTACAGGCTGTACGGCCTGTCTAGAAAAGCGTGCAGCGAAAAACAGCAGCTTCTCTCTCGAAATCTGTGCCCAGAAAATGGTACGGCTGCCTTGGAAAACGTGCCACAAGCTGCTGTACGGATTCTGCCTTGGAAATCGTGCCAAATCTGCCTTGAACTGTGTGCAAACTCTGCTGTACGGTCTTGCTGAAATATGGCCTTGGAATGTGTGCCAAACTGCTGCCTCCTTCTCCTCACTACTCATAAATCTCCCTTGCTCTCTTGCTCTCCTTCTCCCAATCTGCTCATGAAAGAATGAATGACCTTTTCCTCCTTTTCCTCCTTTAACCTAACCCTAAGTGACTTTTGGGGAATCCCTAAATCCAATGGCTGAAGTAGATTGAGATCTAGGGCTGAGATTAAATGCTCATTTAAATCTCACTTTCTATTTTTTAATTCACCCCACTTTAATAAAGACCCACTTAGTCTTTTATTTCTAAAGTCACTTTTTCATTTCTAATTTTATATTGACTTTATTTAAAGTCACTTTAACTTTAGTAACTTTATCACTTAAAGTCACTTTAAAATTAGATTTGACTTTATAACTTTATAAAGTCACTTTAGTAACTTTATAAAGTCACTTTAGTAACTTTATCACTTAAGTCACTTTTAAATTAGATTTAACTTTATAAAAAATTATAAAGTTACTTTAGGAGAAAAATTAAATTCTTTTGGACACTTTTCCCTAGGCCAAAGATCAAAGCCTTAGGGAACCACCTGTCCTCCGGTACCAAATTTCAACAATTCTAAGATTACTCACATATTAAGTTGGACATGAAATGAAGGTGTAAATAAGGTTTAATAAAAGGTTTAAAAGATTATGAATGTGTTAAACTGATTCACCCCCCCCACCCCCCCTCTCAGTTTAACTAAGAGTTCAACATCATGAAGGTACTAATACAGATCCTGGGAATGTCCTCTAGGAAATGGCTGACTGAGTGGACCAAGTTGGATATCCTTGGGGGCAACTAGATGTTACCTACACGAGCTCTCCTAACCTCCAGGGGCCAATGATGGAAAATAACTTCTTTCCTTTTACTCTGATTGAAAAAATAAGCAACCTTTCTGTGTGATTGCACATGCATGTAAATAGGAGACTACACATCATGCTCTATCAGATACGGCCCTTCACAACACCACAGATGCAGATTGCACTTTCATATGTCAAAAACGATATGTAAAACAATAAATTTTCCTAAACTATACCTAAAATCTGCAAAAAATGAAACTCAGGACTAAGTATCATGTATACCATTCACATCTACATGGTGAACCCCACAAACTAAACAACCGAAATTGCAACCAGTTTTATCTAGGGAAGTAAAAGTAAATAACACTAGTAAAATAAGAAGCACTGCACATCCACAGGATGCCTGGACAAAGGACCGCTACAAATACATGCACAAAAACAACGGATAACCTTAAGAGATAAAGACCATCAATGCAATTCACCAATGCTATTTTATACATCAGTGGCACTGGCTTTACCATAAAGTAGTATGTGTTAGAGATATACTATTCCTCCAACATAAGTAAGCGAACGACCAGTGTACTCAATGATGGGAAGAAATACATTTTGATTACCGCAATAAAAAATAATGTCAAAAACAGCTCATGTACGAGTTCAACACCTTGGTCCTGCTCAAGATGGGCCAACAGTCAGCTTTAAGTTAAAGGAGGATGAAACAAGAAATTACTAAGAGGCAGAAAATCAATATTGAATATGTCAAACCATTAGAAGATTCCCCATCTATCACTTTTCCTTCAAAATTATTCTTCAAAATCAGTAACTCAGAGTCTGTTAAGAGTACAATTTGACAACGCTGCCAGATTTTAGTTGGGTAATATAACCATATACTAATCAAGGAGAATATTAATGAGGATAATCATAAGTTAAAATAATTACAACTTGCTAACCTCGCTGATCATTCACGGAAAATAAAAACGATGGACCTTTTTACATAACTATCTTGTCCAGAACAGCTTTCCATACTGTACACTCACAATGGCTCGAGCTCCTCTCACTGAATGGGAGCTAAATAAACTGCAGAAGACCACTTTCAAAGATGAGCCTGTCTTTTTGGTTGTTCAAAGAAGCTGTCTTCTATCCTATGTGTGAATTCTGCACCTCGTATTTTTATTTATTTTGCATGGAGGGTTTTTATACCTCTTAGTTGATCTATTCCTTTGATTCAAAGAACCCCATGATTTATCTTGCTCTTCATAAAAAGACTACTGGTAATGAGAATGAAACCTATTTTAAATTAAAAATGGTAATCTTGTAGAATGGATTGGCAACCTTCATTGGGATAATCATTGTGCGACATATCTCACTCTTAATGCTGATAATCACCAACGACATAAGCATATGGGAAGGGCACTCATTCTCTTTGGAAAGAAATAGCTCAAGTACCCACACCCATTCACAAGTTCACTATACCAGATGACATGTATTTTGAATGGAAAGAGTCCTCTTGGTACTCTGGAAAGAAAGGACACTCATCCCAGGAGATATGGTAAGAATTTTGGTTGTAGTAAGTTCCCATAATGACTTATGAAACATGCTAAGAATTAAACGTATCTGAAAGTGGTATTTTATATCATTTTCTTAGGTGACATGAGCAGAAGAAAAGATTAAAAAAAAGGAGATTGTTTTAAGGGGATACAACATAGAAGTAGAACCCAAGGATAGATCTTGTCCCTGATGCCCTCCAAGCTGCAGTTTTTTATGCCAGCCCGTATGCCATACACCTGCAGGGTTTACCTTCTAGGTTATCACATATTGTTCAGGCTAGAACACCAGCATTACACGCTCATGCTGGTCATACTGTGATGTTGACGTTATAGTGCTGGTACATGCCAGCATACAGCTCTATCATGGCTGGCTGTATCCACATGGCTTAAATCTCTGCATGTTCAGTGGTGCAGTAGATGAGATTTATCCTGCTCCTTTCATACAGAGATCCTCTTATTGTGCCCTTAATTCCACATATTTACAGAAGTCTGAGGCTTTTCAAAACCAGACAACTCGGAAACATGGCTTTCTCACCAACAGGATGGAAATCACATCTGCCTATCTCCATTCTCCTACCAAATAAAAAGCATCTCATCCTGCACTTATATTCAAATGAACTGGCCAGAATTACACTATCCTTCCTGGAAGTGTCATAAAAAATATTTAGCTTTGCTCCAAAAAATTACAGACTGTTAGGCACAAATCCAATCTCTAACATCTAATTGAAAGGGTTTTTTTTTCTTTACATACAAACCAACTTATTCTGTCTATCATCCTGGGCCTGTAAGTAGCACTGATAGGCACTAATACTTTGTCCATTTATCTATTTGAAATTCAACGATCTGGATTTAAAGAAATCTGGTGGAAAAACCATTAAATCACGGAATTTAACATGAAATAGCAGAGATGTGAAGCAAAATTAAATTGCAGAAATACACGCAATATTGCAGCAAACAAAAAACTTTATTGCCCTGAAAGGCACACTCAACAACCTAGTATAGAGGTAGATATGTTATGTATGTGTCAAATAGAATTTCAAAACAAAAATACAAATAAAAACTATATAGATAAGAAGCCGACATAATAATATGAATAAAATATTTTATATATGTGTGTGGGCTGAGTTAGAGGACCGAGACCAAATTTAATTAAAAATGAAAAATCTACTGACAGAATTGCACAAATTAAAGCAACCCTGCTGCCTGCATATGGATTACCACAAGAAGCGTTGTGGTGTAAATGTGTCAATCTGCAGTACAAAAGCAACGAACCCCACCATATGGTAACAATGGAAAGCAAACTTACACTCAATTTCTAGGTTTCAATTAAATTTTAGTTGTGTCAAGTGGAGACCACTATATATCAAAAAAGATACATGCTTAAAAGTTAAAACCAGCAAGCATGCTAAAAGAATGAGTACACATCTGTTTAACTAAGAAATGACCATACTGCAACAAATGGGACTCTAAGTCATTGTTATCCATGCTAAAGGGTAGTGTACCAAAAAATGGATACCAATTGCTTGAATCATACAAAACTATAGATGTATTTGTTATATGCAAGAAACAATTCCTTCTGTGACTTTATGACTACAATAAAATTATCTGCAAGTAAAATGCCAAGATAACCATCATAAGGACTTAATGATTTCAACTTACTCTCATGCCTATTAACAAATATTTTCCCACATACATTTTTAGCAATGTCCAAAAAGTAAAAACAGCCTGGACCTCATATGATTCTGATGATGATGTATTGCTAAACATCTTATGCAATGAATGTATTGCTCAATGATATCCAATGCAACTATCATCTTACCATATGCATTATGAGCCCCTTGATTTTGATAATGGTTATCAGGTGGGACAAAGCTTTCTTCTTCTGCACCAGCACAACAAAGCAAATGACACATTGTGTATTTTCTGACTACTCACATGCTCATCTTATGAAAATATTATGTGAGTATATGATCAAGAAAAACCCGAAAATGCACCTGTTCAGAGAAAAAACAGGAGTAAGAAGGAATCTTCTTTAACACGAGTCCTGACCATTCAAATTTCCAAAGTCAACATACACAAGAAACTAGTTTTCTCATCTCAAAACTAACAAGACTTCTATCATGACTCTTCTATAATTATTGATTGTGAGTTCCTTGATGAGTAAGTATTATTTATGAATTATTGCTATTCCTGTGGGCATCCATATAAATGAATGGATGAATTTCAGTTCTCCTGAGCCAAATGTTCTATCAGACCACGAAATAAAAATGTCTTCGAATAACTGAGAAAATTATTTTACATTATTCACTTTTTTCCTAGGTTTAATGATTCATATGTTGCTAAACTAGTATAGCTTCCATTTGAATATGATTTCAAAGTGGTTTTCCTAAATAAATATGGTTAAAGCATAGCATGTCGAGTCATGTCAATTATGCCACCTGATGTTACATGGGCATGAAGGGCATGACCAATATTTTACATTCCAACAACCAGGAACATGCTCTTGGGGTTTTTGTCAATTTCTTTCCTGACCATTATGGCAGGTTATTGAGAAAAAGTATTTTAATGTAAATTTTTTATCACCCATGCTCGTTTGACTACATAATCTCTTGGGTATGCCAGTGTCACACATGTTTCTCATCTTGAAACAGATACAACTTCCAAGAACTAGGGGCATTATCCTTGGGTCTTTGCCTATTTTCTTCCTGGCCATTATTACAAATTATTCAGAAAAGGCACTTGAATGTGAAAATTGTATCACCTATGCTCGATTGATTATATGATCTCTTGGGTATGCCAGTGTCACACGTGTTTCTCGTCCCAAAAACAAATACAGCTTAGGTCTAATGCTTTCACAGATTCACACATGATACACATGATACAGAGTATAAATTATCTACCATTGATGAAAAGGTCTAAAGCATGAGATTTTTCGAACCTAGATTTTCCTTATATAAAGATAAATTTGAAAAAGTAATTAAATAGATTTAATCAACTCATTGCAAGCCAACATGAGAGTTACAATATGTGAAGATCTGGCCAGGACCATAGAAGGGGATGATAATGAGGAAAGGTGTTTGACCTCTGGAGTTGGGTTTGAACTAGCAAAGCTCTGGGATCAAATGTAACCCATATATATCAGGAACCTGCATTCTGACTGTGGCTTTGGAGGTCTGCCTTGGCCACTTAAGATTTTTTATCATTGTCGTACAGGTGGCCAGAGGCACTGTCTAAATCACCCCACATGAAAGGATTCTATAGCTGAAAGAAGAATAACAACATGGTCTCTGCAACACATGATAAAAAATTATAAGAGCAAGGATTGAAGAAATAGGAGAGTTTCAAAGAAACCCCGTAAGATACAGGAACTTGGGAAAAACTACAAATTGAAACGGAGACATTCTAGTGGCCGAATTCGAATATAATTGTAGTTGGGCATCTCTATTGTTGACTACTAAGGAGCCAATTTTCTCTTTTCTTTGTATTTTAAGCTCGAGATTCAAATATAACTGGGCGCATATTAGGAATCATCCATGTTGAGTGCTTATGAATTTTGGACCAATGGCAGCCATAAAGAGTTAAAATTGGGTATATAACTAGTGATGCGGACTACCCATTAAAATTGGGTATAGAACAATATAGGTCTTACAAACTAAACCATATCTAAGGATTGTCTTCCTTTAAAACATTTAGAGAAGATAGAGCAAGAAAATCTGACCATTTTATTTAGAATGCTTTGATCTAGATATATTAGATATGAAGACAAATGAGGGAAGTAATAGATTGATCAAAGACAAAGATGGTTGCATGATGTAAATCACCTTTATGTTCCCACTTTTTACATGCCAAGATCGACATTATCATTTTTGAATCCTTATTTGTGGGTTAGGGTTAAGTGAGATTGTCTTCCTTTAAAACATTTAGAGAAGATAGAGCAAGAAAATTTGACCATTTTATTTAGAATACTTTGATCTAGATATATTAGATATGAAGACAAGGAAGTAATAGATTGATCAAAGACAAAGATGGTTGCATGATGTAAATCACCTTTATGTTCCCACATTTTACATGCCAAGATCGACATTATTGTTGTTGAATCCTTATTTGTGGGTTAGGGTTAAGTGAGATTGTCTTCCTTTAAAACATTTAGAGAAGATAGAGCAAGAAAATTTGACCATTTTATTTAGAATACTTTGATCTAGATATATTAGATATGAAGACAAATGAGGGAAGTAATAGATTGATCAAAGACAAAGATGGTTGCATGATGTAAATCACCTTTATGTTCCCACATTTTACATGCCAAGATCGACATTATCGTTGTTGAATCCTTATTTGTGGGTTAAGTGGTGATCCCACATTTTACATCTGGGAAGTAATAGATTGATCAAAGACAAACCTTATTTGTGGGTGAAGTGGTGATCCCACATTTTACATGTGGAAATTAATAGATTGATCAAAGACAAAGATGGTTGCATGATGTAAATCACCTTTATGTTCCCACATTTTACATGCCAAGATCAACATTATCGCTGTTGAATCCTTATTTGTGGGTTAAGTGGTGATCCCACATTTTACATGTGGGAATAAGATCGACATTATCGTTGTTGAATCCTTATTTATGGGTTAAGTGGTGATCCCACATTTTACATGCCAATAAGATCGACATTATCATTGTTGAATCCTTATTTGTGGGTTAAATATGGGTTAAGTGAGGCTGACTTCCTTTAAAACATTCACAGAAGATGGAGCAAGAAAATTTGTGTGGGTTAAGTGAGGTTGACTTCCTTTAAAACATTCAGAGAAGATAGAGCAAGAAAATTTAACCATTTTACCTAGAAGGCTTTGATCTAGATATATTAGATATGAAGACAAATGAGGGAAGTAATTGATTGATCAAAGACAAAGATGGTTGCATGATGTAAATCACCTTTGTGTTCCCACATTTTACATGCCAAGATTGACATTATCGTTATTGAATCCTTATTTGTGGGTTAAGTGGTGATCCCACATTTTACATGTGGGAAGTAATAGATTAATCAAAGACAAACCTTATTTGTGGGTTAAGTAGTGATCCCACATTTTACATGTGGGAAGTAATAGATTGATCAAAGACAAAGATGGTTGCATGATGTAAATCACCTTTATGTTCCCACATTTTACATGCCAAGATCGACATTATCGTTGTTGAATCCTTATTTGTGGGTTAAGTGGTGATCCCACATTTTACATGTGGGAATAAGATCGACATTATCATTGTTGAATCCTTATTTATGGGTTAAGTGGTGATCCCACATTTTACATGCCAATAAGATCGATATTATCATTGTTGAATCCTTATTTATGGGTTAAATGTGGGTTAAGTGAGGCTGACTTCCTTTAAAACATTCAGAGAAGATAGAGCAAGAAAAATTTTGTGGGTTAAGTGTGGGTTAAGTGAGTTTGACTTCCTTTAAAACATTCAGAGAAGATAGAGAAAGAAAAATTAACCAATTTACCTAGAATGCTTTGATCTAGATATATTAGATATGAAGACAAATGAGGGAAGTAATTGATTAATCAAAAGGTAGACAAAGATGGTTGTACATGCCAATCTTTGTGCCCCAAAACTATAGTGTGCAACAGTTGTTGTGGCATTCATAACACACGGCCCCTTAGCTTCGCTGGCCATTAATAAACTAATTAAGAGAGAAAGCCCCGAACTCTCTACAACATTTCACACTATTAACACTATGCACATCTTGACACTCTTCACATCAGGCCATTAATAAACTAATTAAGAGAGAAAGCCCCAAATTCTCTACAACATTTCACACTATCAACACTATGCACATCTTAACACTATTCACATCATGCTGCAAAGAAAACATGCTCATCTCATCTTGACACTATTCACATCTTGCTACAAAGTAAACATGCTCATCTCAAATCGTACAAAACATTTAGCATTATAGAACATTAATCCTACCACCAAAAATTCCAACAATGATCCAAGACCATAAAGGAAACCCAATCCCATTAAGGAAACCCAATCCTTTTTATCACATAAGGTTGGCGTGTTTGTATAACTACTTATAAATGCTGGAATGGAAAGATTATAGAAAGATTCATTCAAGATAGGAATATGCAAAGCCAAAATGGTTAAAATGGTTATAGTTATATATCGACTTACACTATAATATCTACAAATATCGAATGCTTTACCAATGGCTATAGTTTTGTATCAAAGGACTATCTGAAGGAACAAGAATTACAATGAACAATTCATTTGGCAATCACATAGTTGCTATTTCGTTATTTCGTGAATGCAAGAAGAAGAGAATTATTATGCCATGACAGTTTAACTATCAAATATCTAATAAAATTGTATTTATGAAAGTAATTTTTTGTTGTGAGAGTTTTGGACATCGTAGTTCTCTGTACAGAAACAATATTAATGTTTTTAAGCATAGCTTGTAGAAATATTAATTTGATCCCTCTCATATGTCCATTAAATCCAAATAGAGTCACATTCGCTAGATTAGATAAAAATGATGCATGCAAATTTTAAATCAAAAATATGTTAGTTACTAAAGGAAAACAACCCAGAAGTTTGTCATTAAATGATGTAAATTGTCTCTATACTCAGGCAGCTCACCTCAGCTCTATGTGTTAACATTTCTTTCAGTATCAATGCCAAAAGCAAGTTAACATAAAATTGCTACCCACAAATGGATGTTGTAGCAAGATTCCTTCATAAGCCAAGACAGGGTTACAGAGAATCCCCTCCCCCTCTTCTCTTTTACAGTTTTCCATATAGATCAACACTAAATATGATCTTTAAGTAGTATTTTGGTAAACATCTACTTTTGACCTTTTGAAATTCTGAGCACCCATCTGAACATAATCAGGAAGTATCTGTCAGTCAAATATATTGGGTTGCGAAGACAACTAACCACCCAATGGTGTCACAAAAATTTCCCAACTCTCTGAACATTTCATGCAAAATAAAATATATATTGAGAACAGTCCTCACGCTATTTTTTTATTAAAAACTTAAAATATTTTCAAATTTTTATAAAAACAGATTTTTGGCAAAGACAAGAAATAAGAAGTAGGTTGATCTTGACATGCAAAAAGTAGAATGTCGAAAAATTTGGGCTAAATTAAAGTCACCATTTCCCCAATTGCATTCAATCCACATCGTGCAGGATCTTAAGGGTATTCACATCACGACACGATGACTAGTTACTTGTACACATAGGAAACCTAGGCAATATACAAGTAACCTCCAAGTTAATCTTACAAACTACACATGTTCTTCATATTTGCACTTTGCATTCTCGGCTATATCATGCAGATACTCACAAGCCCATGCAATTACCAAACAAAAAATGGCACTAGTTCTAATATATCTGTTTCACACATTAACTTCTGGGAATCTCTTAACTAGCATATCGGTAGGGAACATACCCCACAGCTTTTTATATGTTATACAACTCAAATATAAAGGTCCAATCTATGCTTGCTCTATTGTATGATCTGGATGATCAACATTCGAGATACAAGTATTCAATATACAGTATAGCAAACATGTAGAATTGAAAAAAATAAAAGATCTACCATGGAATTTGCGATAGTTCCTAGACAAATATACTCCCAGCTATCATATCATGAATTCATCATCCTCCTAGTAGACCCTATTGCAACAGTATGTTATGTAATGGGTTGGAATGTGATAATTACTCACAGTTAGATGGTAGTTTCTTGTAGACTCCAAAATTAGTTAGTTGATAGAGGGAATCTCATTCACCTGGGTTGTAGAGTCCACCTTCCTTCTCTCTGTAAATTAACAGATGATACAAAAGTTAATAAACATTCCATACAGACAAATGGACATGACACATATCATTTACCTGGAATGTAGAGTGCACCTTCCTCTCTCTGTACATTAAAAGATGATTCAAAAGTTTAGAACTTGCAGCATTCCTGAGAACCTGCAGAAATGATCGAGCAAATTCAGAGTTTGTGCAATAGAATGAAGATGGTTTTTTCTTTGATATTTTAAACTTAGCAGCAGAGATCATCTCCAGGATATTCCAAGACTCATGATAACAAGAAATAGTGTGACATAAGTCTCAGCAAGAATTTCCCTCTTTCAAGAAAAAACATGCTTATATCATCTGCATCTAATAAACATAAATACAAACTACTATTTCATTTTTTGCTTATTCAAAATAGAAAACCTAATGTCTGGTTTCTACTCATCACACTACAACCCTCGGATAATTATCAAGACTCCGAATCACCCTACATCTAAGAGAAGTACAGAGTTTGATTAACTAATTTGACAAGATTGTGAAGACCATGACATCTGGAATAGAAATCTAAATTGCTTTACCGGACCACAGCCTAGCAAAGGATAAAATTGAACTCACAAAGGCCTCTGCAAATTTTACTTTACAATTTTTTATTTTAGAAAGGCGGAAGATTATACTAAACCTTAAGCGTATAAACAGTGACCTCAAAATTGGGAAGAAACAACGTCAAATTAAAGATGCAACATTGGGTTTGAGACTAGTGGCTAAATTATAAAATCTTTTTGCCAACTACACTTCATCAAGTCTATGTTGGAAGGACCCGTTCCCAATTCCTGCCATTTTCTCCAGTGGTGAACATAACACTGAATTCAAAATCAAATGAGTTATCAGGAAATCCATGTCCATGTTTGTTAAAATATTGTTTAAAAATCATATCAAATCCAGATCCAATGGAATCTAGTACACCAGGAATGCCTCTTTCCTCGGATATTGCAATGTGCAGTTCTTTATCCCCTGTCTTCAACATGCCTTCTGCAGCAACATCCTGAAAAATAATGGACAAATTTTGGACTTTGTATGTTGCCCATTGTTCATGTAGATCAAAAGTGTCATTGGGCCTCACATTGAACTCTAGAGCCTATCAGATCATTGGGACATTCACAGGTTGGACTGTGGGTAACGGCTACATAAAAGAAGGGACAAGAAACAAAGGCCATTAACAACAACACAGATCTGGTCACAATTCACATAAAAACCACACAATTTGAAAATGTTATGATAATTTTCATTGCTTGCTGGATCTGCTGATCAGATACTGGCATCAGGCTACTGAACTCGCCATAACGACGATTGTTAGAACCATATTTGGTAGAATTTTCCTAGTGAGAATTCCAATGGTTCTCCTCCTTTCCCATATACACTAAAAACGTGGGCATCTTGGATAAGTGTTGCAACCGAAGCAACAATAATATGATGAAGAATCAGAGATCAAATCTGATTTCCAAGATATGGGGATCTTGAAAAATGATAAACTGGTTGGACCAATAAGGCCAACAAATGATAAACTGGACTTTGAAAACCCTAGTGCAAAGAGCCCTAGATTTTGAAAACCCTTGTTCTACCCTGAAATGCAGCACAAATGAAGAACAAACTGCCAACCCGTGAGCCTTGAAATACAGGGCGAATTTGAGATTGGGCTTGATTTTCAAGGAATTGAGAGGGCGAAACCAGTCCCATTTCTAGAAATCAGGCAATCTGAATAAAATTTTCCAAACAAACCAGACAAATCGGGCTTGGAAAGGTTTATCCGCCCTAATTTTTTATGGCTAAAATATAATAATAATTTATTTATTAAATTTTTTTGGGCTAAATTTTTTAACTACTGAAAATGGGTGTAATTTAAAAAATTCACCCCTTCAAAATTGGAAATCCCTTAAATTTCGCCCATGGGCTAAAATTCGCCCCTAAAATTTTCTATGAATTCATTCCAGTGAAGTCTACTTATTCAGCTAATGATGTAGCACAAGTCTTCATAAGAGATGTAGTGAGTTTAGATGGTGTTACAAAGAATATTGTGTCAGACAAGGATGTTATGTTTACTTCTAGGTTCTGGAAAGAGTTATTACAGGTTGGGTACGGAGTTGAAATTCAGTACAACTTATCATCTGCAGAAAAATGGATAGATAGAGAGGGTCAACAGGATATTGGAGGACATGTTGAGGATGTATGTGAGGCATCAAAAACGAAAGTGGGAAGAGTACCTTCTGTTGGTTGAATTCACTTACAAAAATTGGCATTAGGATTCTTTGAGGATGAGTCAGTTCGAGGCACTCTATGGTCGAAGTTGTAATACTCGTATTAGTTGGAGTGATCCAATTAACATGGTATTGATAGGACCAGATATGTTGGCATAAATGGATCAGGAAATGAAGGTAATCAAGAATAATCTAAACGCAACACATGATAAATAAAAAAACGATGCAGATCGGAACAAGTTGCTTAAGGAATTTCAGATTGGGGAACATGTGTACTTGCACATCAAGCCCAGAAAGAGCTCCTTGAGGATTGGATCATGTACCAAGATGACACCTCAGTTTTGTGGACTTTTCAATATTCTTGAAAGGATTGAACTAGTATCATATCGAATTGCACTGCCTCTGATAGTGAAATTCCATTATGTTTTCCATGTGTCATTTCTTAAAAAGTATGTTAAAGATATTGATCATGTGATTGACTCGTCTGTATTTCCGGTGGAACTAGAAGAATAATTTCAGCCGGAACCTGAGTGAAATTTGCAGAGAAATATGATTATGCTCCAAAACCGAGCAATAGAGCAAGTTAAACTTTAGTGGAAGCACTTTGGACCTGATGAAACTACATGGGAGATGTCAGATCATATGCGGGTTATGTATCCTTCCTTATTTGCTGGTTGAGCGAATGTTTTTGGCATGTGTTTTGGTGTGATGTTGTATATATGCATATGGATGAAAATACCGCCATGAGTTGTGTTATAAAGCTCCAATAAGCAGTATGGGTGTCATGTCATTATGGTTGTTTGTATAAATTATACAACAAACATGTATATCATGGATTCAATCCAATCTAACAATGTACTAAAGTTAAATATTGAATCACTTCTACAAATCAATTGTAGAATAAAAAACACAATCGTAAATCACATGAAGCAAAGAAGAATCAATCAAACCACAACACAGATAATTTCCCAGGGAAAGCTTGCTGCTCAAAACCCCTCTATCATATATTGTATATTCCACAAGGAATCATGAAACAATTACATACAACTCTTCTCACAAGAGCCCTCTTGTATTCAACTAATTGTCTCACACTGATCCAGACAAAATCGGGCCAGCACTTAGCCAATTATTAGCCTATATTCAGCCTTCCTTGCTCACGCAATTCATGATGAATGTAATCCCTATTCTTTAGGAATTTCAACCTTCCTCAACTACGTCGAGTATCATGGGAATCCTGTGGTCTTTTAATTGCATCTGGGCAGTCAACTAATATCACAACTGATAGTCACACTTCCCTTTCACCTAGATCTCAACTGGGTCTCCACTAGAACTAACATGCATGCAACTAATAATAGTAAATCCTTATTTGCATGTGAGATCACTAATTTTGAATTAAATAATATTTAATTCACTTGATCTCTCACTAGTGCAACAAACAGTTACAACTAGCACAACTGACTTTAACTCACTTAAATGAGTTAAACTGATTACAACCCGCATTAACTAATACACCACTGCACTTTGAACTCTATTACAACTAGAATTACTCTGCATGCCTCACCAACTACCCTCAACTCGAAATTCATGAGTTAATTGAGTTTATCAAACTGAGTTAACTATTACAAGTTATTTTGAGATTAGATTACATTTTATTGTCCATCTTAATTATATCTAAAATAGACAGGCACCAAATTTAGCCCACACCAGTGTAGGTGCTGGTTAGACCTCCTGGTACCACACTTAGTGTAGGTGCTTCTTGAAACTCCTGGTCCAACACCTAGTGTAGGTGCTGCTTGTTGTTTCTAGATGCCAATTTTACTATTTCTTGTTGCAAACTTCAACATTGTTATGATTGTTATGGATGTCATGTTGGTTTTCTTTTCAGTGGGTTGATCATTGTAAATAATGCAACGAGCTAATTTATAAAGCCCCATGGGAAGTATGTTTTTCTATCAACGGTATTTTTGGTTATAGGTGTCGTTGAACATCAATGATAGTGTTCCCCCAAGGGGGAGGGTTATGTAACAACCTTGGTAAAAAATCCATGTAAAAGTTAATAAA
Source organism: Pinus albicaulis (assembly GCA_034641835.2). NCBI lineage: Eukaryota > Viridiplantae > Streptophyta > Pinopsida > Pinales > Pinaceae > Pinus > Pinus albicaulis. The sequence goes on along the minus strand of CM076570.1, from coordinate 423,918,518 downwards.
GAAAAATAATAAGACCTTGGTCATGCGACACGTATTCCAAGATGAATGTTGGGAAAAAAATATTAGTGTGGGTGTTTATTTGGTTTATTAATGGCTAAGGAAATTAACAAAGGCAATGGAAAAGACTTTGGAAAAGAAAAGTGACATTTATTGACATTTATTTATGAAAATAATGGAAAATAAGAGAAATGGAAGGTGGAAGATGACAGGTTGCATGTGATGAGGAAAATGAAGGAAAATAATGAAAAATTGAAGAAAATAGAGGCCACATTAATAAAAAGGCTTATGAGGATAAGTTCACAGATTTTTATTTTTATTTATTTATTTTTATTTTTATTTATTTATTTATTTTTATTTTATTTTTTTCAGTTCATTTTTGGAGCTCTAATTTCTATTCTCTCTCTCTCATACTCTTGGACACTTAGATTTTTCTTGGAGCACTCTTAGAGGAGTGTGGCATAATTGGGATTTGGAGCAAGAAGGCAAAGGGAAAATAGGAAAGAACAAGAGGACATTAGGATTAGCAGCTACAATGGGTTTTTCTTGCAGGCATCGAGTTGCATGTATGATTTCCTTACTAGTTTTGGCATGCATGTCATATGCATGCAGTTATTTGGTTATGAACTGTCATGGACATGGAGGATTGCATGGATTGACAATGGTCCCTCCTAGCCTTTCCATTTCTTGGATAACAATGGTGTTGTGGGTTTTAATTTTGTTTTCTGGCTGGTTTTCATGTTCCTTTGGCTGTGGGTTGAGTTATTAGTTCTTAGAAGCCTTGGTTGGAAAAATGCTTTGGAAGCCATGTAACAATTTGGGTTGAGTTACTAGTCATGGAAGCCTTGGTTGGACAAACGTTCTGTAAACCCTTGGTGGGTTGAGTAACTAGTCCTAGAAGCCCTGGTTGGACAAACACTTTGGAAGCTCGGCGACAATTGTGGGTTGAGTTACTAGTCCTGGAAGCCTTGATTGGAACAAACGATTTGGAGCCCTAGAAAACTTGGGTAGAGACCAATCTGGTGATGGTTAGTGATGCCCAACTGTAAGGTGGAATCACTGGTTGAGAGTTGAGTTAGTTTGACCTATTGAAGCCCTGGTTTGGTTTTGATGAATTTTTTTATGAGATCCCACATTCATGCTTGGAATATGGCACGAGGGTGACTGGATGAAAGAAAGTTTTCGTTCAACCTAGATTATGGTTGGGTGGTTCGTGGAAGTCCCATACCTAGTCGATCTATGCAATCATTAATAATAAGCTATTTTCCTTGGTATTCTATAGGTAAATATACTTGTTTATATGGTTTTTATATCCTTGGTATTTCTGTTGGCTATATGCTAGTTATGAATGATTTTTATGATAGTGATGATGTATGGATTAATAGATGGTAATGCAATGAATGTATGGCTTAATAAATGGTAATGCATTTATTATGATGAGGCACCAATGCTTCTTAACTATTTTCAGATAGGTGTGAGACCCATATGCTTAGATATGTTATTTTAACCTGTAGAATGCATATTTGTGACATGTTTGAAAAAATGTTTGTCATGGCTTGTAGGGGTCCAACCAAGTCCTTGTTCAATTATTTGCATTTGTATCATTTTTTCGATGTTAATTTTAATTTCTGGAAGTTTCATGGAGTTCTGGGTAGTGGCCTGAGTCTCGACCTTGAAAAAGTGGCACAGAATCTGGAGTCGTTGGCACAAAACTAGCTGGAAAGTCTCTAGTAGCAGGCATGCCTTGCTGTAGGAGCGAAGGGAGGGTCCCAGTCGCATGCATGCCCATGTCATGGGAGCGACTGAGGATTTTATGCAGAAAAATTCCAGGTTGTCTCAGGGGATGGTCACCTGGAAGGATTGGATGGCTCCTGGGGGTTCTGTTACAAGTGCAGAAGATCGGGTTGGATGTGTTATGTCGATTCCACTTCCTTAACTAATACATAGGGAGTTGAATCATATCATAGTAACTCTTTGTGACATGTTTACCCCAGTTGGTTGGTTACTTGGGTGGATGTGGGAGGAGGGTGTTACAGTTGGTTTAGAAATGGCAGAGGTGGTGTAAGATATGACACACTTGCCAACATCCTGTTGAAGTTTTAGCTAATAAAAATACTTCTACAATACTTCCACTTACTATAATGTGCCTCCCAAATCACCTTGGTGTGCTCACTTGAAGGAACACAAAGTTGTCCCAAGTAGCGTAACAATTCATCCTGGAGGTGGATGTTTGGGAATTTCTTGCTTGCCATCAACATCTGGTATGTTACACCAAATTTTGAGTCACTTTTGTATAGTTGTGTCCATCCAGAGGTCGTGTTCCCACAAGAGTTGAGAATTGTGGTCAGTGCCACAACCAGGGGCCGAATGAGGCAGTATGTGACATGATTGGTGCTATCCTTCTTGTATTTGATGTTCAAATTGAATTATTGCAAGCATGTGGACCATTTTTTATGATGATAATTTTGTAACTTCCCTCGTGTATGCATAATGATTCATGAGTCCCGGAGACAAATTCTATGGTTTACGATGAGATCGAGGCCCTATATATTGTTCTTACTTGCATACCATCATTGAATGTGTTAGGATTTGAGTTTTATTGTTGTGTCCTTCCACCTTGTAGGAAATGCCTTAGTTGTCCCTTTTTCCTTGACCAATTAATATTGTATTGCAATCATGCCACTTCCTGCACCTGCCTCCCCCCCCTCCCTCCTAATTTCCACATTGCTTTCTCTAACAATCAAGGATTGAGAAATATGATGATAAGCTTAAAAGGGAATTATGGAATATCCTCACCTTTTTTCCTACTTTTCGGTAATGGTAAGTGTTACACCCAAACCAAACAACCAAGTCTATTTTTAATGTTCACATAAAGAAACAATGGCACCATCAAGAAAATGGGGAACTCTCCACCTTTAAAGTATTTCATAGAAGTAATACATGATAATCTTAAAAGTCTCATGTCCTCCAAATAGAGGAAAGGTGGGTTTGAAGTATTGATATTATGATTAATAATGAAAATTACAAGGATGTGAAGGTGTTAGACTACAATACCTCTTTAGGGTCATCATCGTAGTCCAAGGCTCAATCCTCATTTGTGAGGGGAAGTAGTGAGGAATTTGAGTAGCAAAGACAATTGTGTCTTAGGGAAATGAACTTGTGAGTGAAAGATGGAAAATGGATGAAGACACCATGAGAGTGATCACATATAGAAATGAGAAAGGAAACATATGAATGGGCTAACGAAGGAATATATGAACACACTTAAACCACACATATAAATGATTCACATAATACCTGTGTTTTACATAAATGACATGCATAACCCACACATGCACGATGCACATGTAATTTACACACATAAGATAAACACATACATGACCCATGAATGTAAACAACACACATAACCCATTCACATTAGAAACTTACCTAAACCACACTCATAAGAGATGAAATTAACACAAACTTGAATGACACATTTAATGCACACAACAAAATGACGCTCCTATACTACTCATATAAATCACACACCTAACCCACACACATAATTCCATGCTCAACCCACGCATAAGTAACACAAATATTAAAAAATGCACCTAATTCACACAAGGAGTGTGTTAGGTCCCTATATTACTAGTGTAGTCCCTTATTGTTGTTAGTGTAGCCCCCTTATTGTTATTGTTGTACCCCTATAACCCCCATATTGTTATTATTGTATACTTACATTATTATTGTTAGGTTGGCTAGGATTATATTGCGACCCCATGGACTCCTATATTAGAAGGGAGGTTTTTTCATTTGTATCATCCAATAATTATTCATTTATGTAATGTAAAGGAGGTTTCCCCCTCAAATTGGTTGAATTATAAGGCGTTAATCTCTCTTTTATTCTATTTTTGGAGTTGGTTTCATAACATGAAGAATGATCTAAAAGCAGACATAGAAGGTTTGAAGGAAGGTTTAACAAAGCTGATACAAGAAATGATTCATAATGGCAAAAAGGTAGTACAGGAAACTCATGATGAGAACAAAATAAATGTTAATCGTGATTTCATAAACTCTAATGTTGGATGTAAGACCCACCATATTCCAAAGATGGATATGAATAAGTTTGATAGCAAGGATCTCGTAACATGGATACTATAGATGGAGCAATATTTTGATCTCCATAATGTGCAAAACACATAAAAGGTATGCATTGCAACTTTACATTTAGAACAAAATACATTTGTATGGTATCGATGGATTTGCTCTCGTAAATGATACCACATTATGAGGATAAAAAGAGCAACACCTTCTTTAGCCAATTGATAAATCTCAAACAAAAGGGTACAATGGTGGAGCACATTGAGGAATTCCAAAAATTGAATAGAAGGGTAACTGATATTCCAAAGGAACACATGATTGATGTCTTCATAGGGACTTTAAAGGATAACATCCACCATGAGGTTTTCCTTTGGGAACCTGATTCATTGGAGAAGGAATTTAGGTTGGAAAGAAAAAATGAAAGTAAAATTACGGCGACAAGGAAGCCTACCACTCACATCTATAAATATGGAAGTGTGGCGACTCCTAAATTTCCACAACCTACAAGGTTGACACCACAACAATTGGAAGAAAAAAGAGAAAAAGGGCTTTGTTATAGTTGTGATATAAAATACACTAAAGCTCATAAGGGTGCTGAGAAGAAATTATTTTACATAGATTTTGAAGAGGAGGAAGAAAATGAACAAGCAACTTCAAAAGAAGAGGATATACACAGGAACCAACCCTAGAGAAAGAATAAATGAGTCTGGCCATATCCTGTAATGCATTGGCAGGAATTACCACTCCTTAAACTCTCAAGATAGAAGGAGATATCAAGAAGAAAAAGTTATTAGTTTTGATTGACTCAGGTAGTACCCATAGTTTTATTCATTGTAAGGTAGCCAAGGAATTTAATTGCTTCCTATACCCAACACCATAATGTCAAGTGATGGTTGCAAATGGAGGAACTATAAATTGCTCTAGAAAATGCCATAATATTAAGCTAACCATGGGAGAATATGTATTGAATAGTCCAATGCTTTCCATTCCAATAGGAGGTGTTGATGTTGTACTAGGAGTACAATGGTTACAATATTTGGGGACGATATATTTTAATTTTCAAGAAATTTTCTTGAATTTTTTTGGAAGGAAAGGAAGTTGAATTACGAGGTATTGCGGGGAAGCCGGGAAAGATAATAAGCTGTAATGTCATGACAAAGCTTCTGAATAAAGAAAAACGAGGCGTAATTGCACAATTATGCTCACTAGAAGTTCCAACATCAAAATCATTTATTTCTCCATATCTCCAAAAAGTATTGGACAATCATTCCAAGGTGTTTGAAACTCCAAAAGGACTCCCACCTATTCGCGATCATGATCATGCTATTCATTTGGTTCCAGGAAGTGCTCCTCCAAACATCATGCCTTACATATATGCTTATGTCCAAAAGAGCGAAATTGAACATATGATTGTAGAAATGTTAGAGGCTGGTATGATTCAACCGTGTCAAAGTTCTTTCTCTGCTCCAATAGTATTGGTGCAAAAGAATGATGGATCATGACGCGTGTGTTCGGATTATAGGGAGCTCAATAAGCTCACTATTAAAGATAAATTTCCCATTCTTGTGATTGATGAATTATTGGATGAATTACATGGAGAAATTTATTTTACCAAGTTGGATCTTCGTTCAGGATATCATCAAATTAGAATGAAGACTGAAAATATATCGAAAACAACATTTCGAACTCATGAGGGTCTTTATGAATTTTTGGTCATGCCTTTTGGCCTTACCATTTCACCTTCTACATTTCAAGGGTTGATGAATTCAATTTTCAAACCCTTCCTTAGAAACGTTATGTTAGTATTTTTTGATGATATACTAATCTACAACATGTCTTGGAAGGATCATGTTCAACATATTGACAGGGTGCTCAAACTATTGGAGGAGAAACAATTATATGCAAAAACCTGAAAATGTTTCTTTGGAGTACAAGAGGTGGAATATCTGGGTCATATTATATCTCACGAGGGTGTTAAGGTAGACCCTAACAAAATTAAAGCCATTAAGGAATGGAAAGTCCCCACAACCATATAGCAGTTGCGAGGATTTCTCGGGTTAACAGGGTATTATCGCAAGTTTGCTAAGAATTATGGGAGAATAGAAGCACCTCTAACAACATTATTGAAGAAAGATGCATTTTCATGGACTCCTTAAGCAACTGAGGCCTTTGAACATCTTAAAGAGGCAATGTGCCTAGCATCAATCTTAGCTATGCCATACTTCACAAAAACCTTTATTATGGAATGTGATGCCTCATGAAATGGAATCGGTGTTGTTTTAATGCAAGAAGGAAGACCCATTTCTTTTGAAAGTCGTTCAATCAAAGGAAAGTATTTATAGAAAGCTATTTATGAGAAGGAAATGTTGGCAATATTACATGCACTAAAGAAATGGTGATATTACCTAATGGGAAGACACTTAAAGGTAAAAAATGATCATGATAATCTTAAATCATTTTTGGAACAAATACTATCTTCAGAAGAGCAGCAAAAATGGATCACAAAGATGTTGGGTTATGACTTTGAAAGCATCTATAAAAAAGGGAAGCTAAATGTTATTGCAGATGCACTCTCAAGAAACGATGAAGAGGTGGAAGCATTGCTTTGTGCCATTTCTATTATCCAACCAGATTGGATAACCGAAGTAAGGGATGAATGGAAGAAGGACGAAGAAGTGTGGACACTCATTCAAAATTTGCAGCAATATCCTAGTACATATGATACATTTAGTTGGAAAAATTATTTATTATGGTACAAAGATCGCTTATATCTTTGTAATAATTCCCAACTAAAACAAAATATTGTTTTGGAATTGCACACTTCTCCCTTAGGAAGACAATCAGGATTTTTAAAAACTTACCACAGGGTGAAGAAAGAAATTTTTTGGGATGGCCTTGAATCTGATATTCAAAAGTTTGTGGCGGAATGTTTGGTTTGCCAGCAAAATAAAGTTGAGACAATTAAGACCCCGAGTCTTCTACAACCTCTATCCATTCCAAGTCAATGTTGGGAAGAGATTTCAATGGATTTTATCACAGTTTTACCTAAGTCCGAAGGAAATAGTGTCATCATGGTGGTAGTTGATAGAATTACTAAGTATGCACACTTTTGTGCAGTATCTCATCCATTTAAAACAAGTACAGTTGCTACTACATTTATGGAAACAATTCAAAAGCTACATGGAAACCCAAATATCCCATTTTTACTGGAATTTTTTGGACAAAATTATTTTCTTGTTTGGGTACTCAATTAGCTCATAGCTCATCTTATCATCCTCAATCCGATGGGAAAACTGAGATAGTGAACAAATGTTTGGAAGGATATCTTCGTTGTTTTGTATCTGATAAACAAACACAATGGGTTAAGTGGTTACCTCTGGTTGAATGGTGGTATAACACTTCCTTCCATACTGCAGCAAAAATGACACCATTTATGGCACTTTATGGATATCATCCACCGTTCCATCACATCATCTTTAAGATAAAATTCTAAGGTTCAAGCAGTGGAAGATCACATCGAGCATCAACAACAAGTTCTCCAACTCTTAAAGGATAACCTAAATTTGGCACAAAATCAAATGAAACAACAAGCAGATCAACATCGCAGCAAGAGAAGTTTTGATGTAGGACACTAGGTATTTTTATGGCTACAACCATACAAACAAATGTCCCTCAAGCAAGCTAATAAGGATAATAAATTATCGCCAAAGTACTATGGTCCTTATAAGGTGTTGCAAAATATTGGTACTATGGCATACAAATTGGAGCTTCCTGCTTCTTGCATCCATTTTTTCATATTTCATGCTTAAAGAAAGTTATTGTTGAGATTGCAACAAGATGATGAGCTTAGTGGAAAGAAGTCGCCTTCACTAAGTGGGCCCGCGGGCTATTTTTGGCGCACAGTCTATTTTTAGACTATGTCTATTTTTAGACATGTCGATCATATTCTATGAGTTGCAGGATGCTATTTATGGATGGTTGGTCAAGTTGGAAAATAGATGGACTTCTATTTTTAGACATATTGGGCGAAATCTATTTTTAGATTGCTAGTCTAAAAATAGATATGTCGAATATTATTAGCTCTTAATAATATTTGGACTCTAAACATTATCTTATTCTCTTGGAGCATTTCAGTTAAGTGCACAGATGTGGTACAGGAGCTGACAGAATGAATTACGCTATTCCCGAGGATTAAGTGGAGCTATTTCATGGAGGAATTCAGTTAGAACTCATGTGACAGAGTTTGGTGGAGTTGGAGAAGTAGTTGGTGGAGTTGTGTTCAGTTTAACTCAGTTAGACACACTTGAGCTAGTTGTATCTAGTCTAACTGATTGATACACTAGTGAGAGTGGTGTGAATTAATTAATAATTAATTCAATAAATATTAACTCATTAATCAACCGTAGAATACATCAGTTAACTACAATGCATGGACAGTTTCAGTGGAGACTAGTGGAGAGGTAGGTGAAAGAGCAAGTTGAATGTCAGTTGTGACTATAGTGATGCATTGATTGCATCCAACACAGAGTAGAGTTGCCAATGAGGATTGTGTGAGCAAGGCTGGACCAATTTGAGTTCATTCAGAGCCAATATTCAGCAGGGATTGCGCATTAGAGGCAGGCTAGCAGGTGGCAAATATCAGTGCATGGATTTGCTAGATTGGGCCTGATTAGTGTGCAACGATTGGATTGTACTGAGAGCTTGTGAGAAGCTTTGTATGAGGATTGTTACATGATCTCTATGACATATATTATATACAGATAGTTGGGGGTTTTCAGATTTAAGCTTTCCCATAAATCACTGTGTTAATGTGTGTGAATTTTTATGGTTTTAATGTGTGCATGCAATTGATTTAATTTCCGCATATGATGATCAATGGTGGAATAGATTTTGTATTGTGCATGAAGTTAAATAGTGTATGATCAGGTGAATCTTAGACATATAACATATCAGTTATATAATTTCTACATGGTATCAGAGAGATATTTGATCATCGGAGAAATTGCAAATCATTGAAGCTGTTGAGTTTTGTGCTGGTGGAATTCGAATTTGCAGTAGTGTTTTCTTGGTGTCGAAGTTGAGATGCCTTTCAACAGATTGCGATTGGAGTATGCCCTTGATGGCAGCTTGAATTATATTGCATGGAAGGACGGGATGGAGGCGGTGCTGGAGGATAATGGGTTGAAGGAGTTCATAGATGCAGAAATTCCAAAACCTACTTCTAGCGATGCTACCGCGCTTGACGCATGGCAAAAGAAGACAACAAAATGTCGAAGGATTCTGTTGGAAGGTGTGAAGGATCACATAGTGTCCAGCCTTCATGTTAAAGCTTCTCCATTCTTGATGTGAAAAGCTTTGACAGACTTGTTCCAAAGCAAGAGCGACCAGAGGAAGTTGGCGCTCAAGGATAAGCTCAGGAAAATAAAAATGGAGAAGGGCAAGAGTATACCCAAGTACCTCACGAAGTTTGTCCAGTGCAGGGATGAGCTGGGAAGTGTGGGGGTTACACTAGATGAAGAGGACTTGGTCAGCTTGGCTCTCCTTGGGCTTCCAAAGAGTTGGTATTCCTATGAGGACTCTGTCAATGGTCGGGAGAAACTGCCAGGATGGGAGCGACTTTGATCAGATCTTGTGCAGGAGGAGATAAGGCAAAGTACCAGGGATGGATCTTCATCGAAGAATGAAGATGAAGAAAATTGTGCTTTAGCTGCCAAAGCAAGGAAGGGGAAGAGCAAGAAGAATTCTTCTCAATCTAGTGCGAAAGGCAAGAAGCAGGACATGTCCAAGGTGAAGTGCTTTCACTGTCACCAACATGGACATTACGCCACTAATTGTCCACAGAAGAAGAAAAATAAGCAGGCTGCTGGATCTGCAGCTGGAGAGGCCTTAGCCTCGCAGTTTGAGTTGGATTTTTCGCTGATCGCATGCTTGGTATCAAGTGTGATGGGTTCAGTGTGGTTTCTTGACAGTGGTGTGTCTTTTCATATGACCGGAGACAAATATTTGTTCAGTGATCTGGATGAGAAGGATCTTGGAGTGCACATTGAGATGGGCGATCATGGTAGATACAGTGCGACTGGTATCGGGACCATTTCCTTTGAGAGGGAGTCTGGTAAACCTTTCATATTGAAGGATGTCATGCATGTTCCAGGATTGAAGAAGAATCTGATCTCGGTGGCCATGTTGTAAGACAAGGGATATGATGTTGTCTTTAGCGAGGGAAAGGTTTTCCTGCACAGTAAGGCAACTGGTGAAACCCGGAGGATAGGGGTTCGAGTTAAGAACCTTTAGCAGTTGCAGGTAGATGGCTGCGCAGCAATGGCAGGCAAGGCAGAAGGAGTGGTGAGCCGAGATGAGGGCGAGCTATGGCACAGGAGATTGGGCCATCTTCACCATGGTGCTTTGAAAATTTTGCAGCATATTTCTACTGGGCTTCCCAAGGGTACACTTGCACAGTCAGAACAGTGCAAGGGATGTACTTTGGGAAAATTTATGAAAGCCACCTTTCACGAGAAGGATAGTCGCGCCACGACAATCCCTGAGAGAATTCACACAGACGTGTGTGGACCTTTCTCAGGAGCTTCGACAACAAAGCACAGGTACTATGTGATATTTGTTGATGACTTTTCTCGGAAGTGTTGGATCTTCTTCATGCAGAAGAAGAGAAAGACATACTCAAATTTTTGTGAGTTCAAGGCACTGATGGAGAAAGAGTCGGGGAAGTAGGTGAAGGCTCTTAGGAGCGACAATGGTGGTGAATTCATCTCTGGTGAATTCAAGGAATTTTGCAGCGCAAAAGGAATTCGAAGAGAGCTCATAGCGCCTCATAACCCACAGCAGAATGGGGTCGCGGAGCGAAGGAACAGAATGATAGTGGGTGCTGCATGGGTGATGTTGCATGATCAGGGCCTTCCCATACACTTGTGGGCTGAGGCATGCAATACTACGGTTTATGTGCAAAACCGTTGTCCTCACAGAGTACTTGGCATGAGTACACTCGAGGAGGCGTTTTCTTGTAAGAAGCCTGATATTTCTCATTTGAATATTTTTGGCTCACCTGTTTACATTCATGTGACGAAGGATGCCAAGAAGAAGCTGGAGCCGACCGCAGAGGTTGGGATATGTGGGGTACACTGATACACCCCACAACTATCGTGTGTATTTTCCAAACATTCGGAAGACTGTTGTGCGACGGGATATCAAATTTCATGAGGAGAAAGCCATGAAGTGTTCGCTTGAGAGAGAGCCACACTTGCATGCAGATGAGGAGCTATTAGTTCCTAAGGATGAGCCTCAGGATGTGGATCAGCCACAAGAGGAGGTTCATGGAGTGGGAGAAACCACTCATGCAGCGCCAACCATCAGAAGGCAAAAGCGCACTACAAAAGCTGAGCGACTGAATCAGGATGCAGAGAAGATTGTAGGAGCACCTACATCACAGCGCAGACAGAGATAGTCACCTGACCGATATACTGGATACATGGCTCTGATGAGCAAGTGTATCGTGACAAAGCCATCCTCTTTCGAGGAAGCTGTGGAGGACCCTGCAAGGGTAGATGCCATGGTGGAAGAGTATGATTCGATTGTCAGAAACAGTGCATGGGAGATTGTCCCAAGGCCGGAAGGGAAATCAGTGGTAGATTCAAGATGGATCTACAAAGTGAAGCAAGCAGCTGATGGGAGCGTCAAGAAGTACAAGGCAAGATTTGTTGCCCAGGGCTTCTCACATATTGAGGGGATCGACTATGAGGAAACCTTTGCACCTGTTGCAAGGTATTCTTCCATACGGAGCATCCTTGCTCTCTCAGCACAGATGGGGTGGCACATTCATCAGATGGATGTGAAGACTGCATTCCTCAATGGAGTCATTGAGGAGGAGGTGTACATAGAGCAGCCCAAAGGTTTCAATATCTTCAACAGCGAGTCGCATGTGTGCAGGCTCAAAAGAGCGTTGTATGGGTTGAAACAAGCACCTCGTGCTTGGTACACACGGATAGACAGTTATTTCACCGGACTTGATTTTACCAAGAGCGAGGCAGATCCCAACCTGTACCAGATAGTGGTTGAGGGAGGAAGGTCGATCATTGTACTTTATGTAGATGATTTGATACCGACCTGATGACCAACAGATACTCTCATGCAAGGCTGATCTTGCAAAAGAGTTTGAGATGAAGGACTTGGGCCTCCTTCATTATTTCCTGGGATTGGAAATTTGGCAGCGCAGTGATAGATTGTTTGTGTCTCAAGGCAAGTATGCCTGGGAGATACTGGAGAATTTCAACATGCAAGGCTGCAAGCCTATCGACACTCCTCTTCCTGGTGGTTGGAGGAAAGAGGATACTACATTAGCAGAGGTAGTGGATGCCACTATTTACCGACAGTTGGTGGGGTCGGTCATGTATCTGGTCAATACACGACCCGACATATGCTACGCAATTAACCAGCTTTCACAATCTATAGTTAAGCCTACCAATCTCTTTTGGAAGGCAGGGAAGCATGTATTGAGATATCTCAGAGGCACATCGGGATATGGACTTTGGTACAAACAATCAGATGAGGTGAAGCTGCATGGCTTCATGGATGCAGATTGGGCAGGGAGCCCAACGAACAGAAAGAGCACATCTGGAGGGATTTTCAGTGTCGGGTCGACAACAGTTTCTTGTTACAGCAGGAAGCAGAGATCCATGGCACTCAGTTCAGCGGAGGCCGAGTATATGGCAGCAAGTTTGGCTGCATGCGAGGCTATATGGATGAGGAAGATCCTGGTCGGATTGTTCGGTTCACACTTAGATCCTACTGTGATATATTGTGATAATCAGAGTTGCATCAAACTCTCGGTTAATCCAATATTTCATGATAGATCTAAACACATTGACATCCAGTATCATCATATCAGAGATTGTGTGCAGCGGAAGATCATGTTACTTTCATACATTCCCACGGAGGATCAGGATGCTGATATCTTGACGAAGGCGCTCACCAGAAGAAAATTCGAATACCACAGAGGCAGGATCGGGGTGGCAGATAATCCCTATCTTGTTGAGAGGGAGTTTTGAGATTGCAACAAGATGATGAGCTTAGTGGAAAGAAGTCGCCTTCACTAAGTGGGCCCGCAGGCTATTTTTGGCGCACAGTCTATTTTTAGACTATGTCTATTTTTAGACATGTCGATCATATTCTATGAGTTGCAGGATGCTATTTGTGGATGGTTGGTCAAGTTGGAAAAATACATGGACTTCTATTTTTAGACATATTGGGCGGAATCTATTTTTAGATTGCCAGTCTAAAAATAGATATGTCGAATATTATTAGCTCTTAATAATATTTGGACTCTAAACATTATCTTATTCTCTTGGAGCACTTCAATTAAGTGCACAGATATGGCACAGGAGCTGATAGAAGGAATTATGCTATTCCTGAGGGTTAAGTGGAGCTATTGCATGGAGACTTCCGTTAGAACTCATGTGACAGAGTTTGGTGGAGTTATTGAGGTAGTTGGTGGAGTTGTGTTCAGTTTAACTCAGTTAGACACAGTTGAGCTAGTTGTATCTAGTCTAACTGATTGATACACTAGTGAGAGTGGTGTGAATTAATTATTAATTAATTCACTAAATATTAACTCATTAATCAACTGAAGAATACATCAATTAAATACAGTGCATGGACAGTTTCAGCGGAGACCAGTGGAGAGGTAGGTGAAAGAGTAGTGTGACTATCAATTGTGACTATACTGGTGCATGAGTTTGCACCACACATTGATGGAGATGCCAATGAGGATTGCGCAGTGCAAGCTAGGTGGATTCGAACTCATTCAGAGCCCATATTCAGCAGGGATTGCGCAGTAGAGGCAGGCTAGCAGGTGGCAAAGGATCGGTGCATGGATTTGCTAGATTAGGACCTGATTAGTGTGTAGTGATTGGAGATTGTACTGAGAGCTTGTGAGAAGCTTTGTATGATGATTGTTACATGATCTCTATGACATATATTATACAGATAGTTGGGGGTTTTCATCTTTAAGCTTTCCCATAAATCATTGTGTTAATGTGTGTGAATTTTTATGGGTTTAATGTGTGCATGCAATTGATTTAATTTCCGCATATGATGATCAATGGTGGAATAGATTCTGTATTGTGCATGAAGTCAAATAGTGTATGATCAGGTGAATCTTAGACATATAACATATCAGTTATATAATTTCTACATAGGTGACAAACTTCTAGTTCAAACTTGATGAGGAAGGAAAAATCATATTGGAACCTGAAGTAGTCACGGAAACAAGAACTCGATAGCTATGAAATCAATCAATATCAGAGTATCTCATCAAGTGGAAGAACTTACTCACTGAAGATTCTACATAGGAGGATGAGAATTTTATGCAAAAGCATCCAAAGCTACTCAAGCGTTGAGGACAACACCTTTTTGAAAGAGAGGGGCATGTTAGGTCCCTATATTACTAGTGTAGTCCCTTATTGTTGTTAGTGTAGCCCCCTTATTGTTATTTTTGTACCCCTGTAGCCCCCATAGTGTTATTATTGTGCCCCATAAAAGCCCACTATTGTTATTGTTGTGCCCTTACATTATTATTGTTAGGTTAGCGAGGATTATATTGTGACCCCATGGACTCCTATATATAGAAAGGAGGTTTTTTCATTTGTATCATCCAAGAATTGTTCATTTATGTAATGTAAAAGAGGTTTCCCCCTCGAAGTGGCTGAATTCTAAGGTGTTGATCTATCTTTTCTTCTATTTTTGGAGCTGGTTTTGTAACAGAGTGATGCACCTAATCCACACGCATAATGACACATATAGCCCAAGGAACTGATGGATGCAAATAATTGATATGTATAAATGAAAAAAAATACATAAGTGATGCATTTATACATGATTAACCCACACGCTTAAGAAACTCACGTAATCTATGCACATATGACACACTCATGCATGTATAACCTAAACATTGTATAGAAAAATTCCAGAATAAAGATATGTCATTTTAGAAAAATCTAAAATTAAATACATCGTATAGATAATAGCCACAAGAGAAAGAGGTCATGTAATCCATGGGATTAATAACACTCTTATTATTAATACTATTGTGAAGGGTGTTCATGCATCACTTTATAATGCTCTCATTTTCATTATGATCCATCTGTCACTTTATTTTCTAAATAAGTTACAACATACCTTCTATAAAGCCACACACATAAATGACCTATCTAACACACATTATTAATGACCAAGCTAACTCACACACCTACCTCGTACACATAAATGTCCACTTTACCAAAAACAAATAAATGATATGCCAAAACCATAAATATAAATGATGAACAAAACTAAAACATAAAACATATATGTGACACACATAAACAACACACCTATACCCTGCACATACAATGAAAAAAAAACTCAACATCCACAACTAAGTGGATAATCGTGTGAAACAGATCAATTAGTAATTATGAGTTATAAATATACGAGATATCCACTTTCATTTAAACATATCAATTAGTAATTATGAGTTATACATATACCACATATCCACTTTCATTTAAGTCCTCTAGTTTACATCTTGTCAAATCATAATCTCACATCTTTTGTGACTAATGATATTTTATCATTCATATTATTACTGTTTGAGTAATTGCATCACTCTCACTTCACTTCACATTTCTATCATGTTTATAAATTATAATTTTTTAGGGTTTTTACCTCACAGTTTTTCTTTAAGTAAAAATATAACAAAAATTCGCATATATTTTTGAAAATATAAGTTATAACTATCAAACTTCAAAATAAATTTCACTAGTGTCTATCTAGCCTCATTCGTAATACTATGTAATGGACCCCCTTTGAGGAGTAGAACCCACTCTCCCTTTCCGCATTCCTCCCATCTCAACTCAATTTTCATTTACATACATTGAACTAGATGTTTAGATGCTCACGTCCATTCAACCATACCACTCTTAATTTGTTTTGTGGCAAACGCTTAAAACAAATCATACCTTCTTCGTTAGCCAAGCGATTGAATGATGCGTAACCAAGGGATGTAATCCTAACTAACTAACAAGGGGCTCAAAATGTAACGCATGCGAAAGCTCGTATACCACACAGTCCATGGATACTTCGACAAAACGCCAAACCCAACTCCTGTGGTCTGCCCATATCTCTCTTGCCCCCTACAACCGCTCATCGGATTTTGAAAAACCAACGATTCGGCGGGCGCCCCTGGTAAATAATTCACATCGTGAATCTAATTCATTCCTTCTTGCCAGTTCAGATTCAATCTCCAACGCATGATCCGAATTAGGAAAACCAAAACCAACAACGCCGGCGGGCGCCCCTAATTCATTCCTCATTGCTCGACAAGAGGAAATCAGAATCTTTATCCTACCTGACTCCACTACGTAACAGAAAATGCTTTAACCGCAGTTCACATACTTTCAACCATGTTTCAGATATTTGCCATGTCCTGTGTCAGCCCTATAACCTCTCATTTTGTGCTTCTAAGTTCATGAACATGGTACTCAACTCTTACCAGAAATTTGGTTATGGTACCTCTCTCTTAGGTGTTAATGCCATTATGTTACTCCGCAGTTCTAGTCACGGGCTGAATTCCCTCTTTGGACTTCAATCGAATTCACTCTTTTCTGTTCAGCTGAACCAATTGCATGTTACCGGCAATGGCGATGCTCAGTTGTTTCATCACGAGGTACACCCCAGATTCGAAAGGACGCTGTCTGAAGCTCATTTACATAACCCCTTATCGTATGGCAGTTTAAGGAAAATGGGGTTAAGGTCGTGGTCTGGTACTTTGGAACTCTGTAGAAAGCTTTCTACACAAAAAATTGTGAGCAATGTTGTATTGGATGAGGCTCCGGAAGAGGAATTTGATGATTCTGATGCTCAAATATCAATTGGGTTTCAAAGCGCGGGTGACCCACAGGAGGAATATTGTCGAGGGAAAAACATAGCAGCAATTGGAGTCCATGCAGGTGTAGGGTCTTTTGTCTCCGGAAAGAGGAATGATGATTTGATGAGTGGCGCGATATTTGAAGGCACTGGAGTGGCTTTGGTGTGTGATAGGGTTGTTGTTGGATCCAAAACTTCGACTGCTTCCGGTAATGGAGGATTTGGAGGTGAAGATGGGAGTGGAGGTGGGCACGGAGGCAGAGGAGATGGGTCTGGATCAGATTCCAATGACATAGATGCTTACTATAAGAAAATGCTGCGGGCAGATCCTGGCAACCCACTTCTGTTAACCAATTATGCTAGGTTCCTGCAGGAGGTTAGTATTGAGGAATCTGAACTGCGTTTATGCTGTTATATAACTAATCATCTTAGTGTTCTTGACTGCAAATCATTCATCATCTTATATATCAAAGACACTCAATTTATAAAATGTATATTCTTACATCACAATTTTTAATCTGTTGGTTTTGTGTGTTTTTAGGTCCAGCATGATATGGACAGAGCTGAGGAATATTACAGGAGGGCCATACTAGCCAGTCCAGGTGATGGAGATGCCCTCTGTAGTTATGCCAATATGATATGGGATGTTCATAAAGATGGACCTCGTGCACAATCATACTTTGATCAAGCTGTTGAGGCTGCTCCGGATGATTGGTTAGTATCTTTCCTATCTCTTCACTGGTTTTATCCAATTATGTGTAAGGTTTTGTGCTCTCTCTTTCCCCTGTGACCTCCATCGCTTTCTTTACATTCTATCCTATTTAGACATTGATGTTGAGATGATGCCTGCTATTTCCAGTCGTTCTAGTCCAAATCTAGGGATGATGACTAGATAGGATCTGGTCTCGTTTGTCATTGTGATGATTCTAAAAGTTACAAATTTAATCATCTCAAGTTGGGTAAAAAAGGAGGGAAATTTGACATCTCAAGTGGCTATAAAACTGGATAGATTCAGGGATTTTAATATATGCAACCATTTAACTGATGTTATCTCACTGTTGGCTCTGTTCTGCAGCAATGTTATTGGATCCTATGCCCATTTCCTATGGGATGCAGAAGATGATGAATAGGATCCAGCATCCTGTATCCATTGTGGAACTGCAACTACTGTAGCTACCTAATCGCATCAGAGGCTTAGTGGCAGTTTGATTTATATGAACAGAGTCATTAACCTTGCAAGTTTTTTACCACTGTGATCTTGCCATTATTAGTACTGCAGCTCAGATTTTGGTAGCTACAAGCCTAGATGATATTTAGCATGGTGCATTTGAAGAAAATATTGTAAGTTGGAGATTCATGTATGTGGTATCGCTCTGCCCTGCCAAGTCTTAAGACATATGCTCTGTCGTGATCCCTTTGGTGGTAGAGGTGCTTATGAAGACATGGACTGCCCTGATTAGACCTCAAGGTGGGCAAACGAATGGAAGCCAAGATGATGGGGCCCGAGTAAAATCAAGTGGTCAGCTGAAGAAGAATGGGCTCATCTGTGGCTACAAATGCTATCTCTGATGGAAGGTCAAGAATGGGGTCATATGTGGCTACAAATGCTCTCTTAGACGGCAGGTCACGTCCATTGAAATGCATCCAGGATGCCAATTCAGTGGCATGTTGACAGTCTTAAGCCAGTTGATGCAACAACCTATAGCAGCTGGTGCAGATCTTTGACGCTGTGTTTATATAGAAGTGTGGAGTTATATGGACTTAGGTTAGAACTCAAAAAAACTTTGAAGTCATAATAACAACTCTATGGCCTAAATGTGGAATTGTATTTTGGAAAAGAGCTTTTATAGATATTCGGCAGCCTTCAAAAAGAATAGGAAATCACAAACTTTGAGTCGAAGATCCATGAACAAGAAATCAGAAGAGTTCTTATTAAAATCACTTATGGGCATGCATTTATGCAACGCAGTTGAACAGTTTCAGCAGTAAATTACATTTTAATGTCCAAATCTTTAATTTAAGAGTAGAATAAAGGAACACCCGCTCTGGGATTTTTAACAATTTAAGAGTGAATGAAGGAACACCCGCTGTGGGATTTTTAACAATTTAAGAGTGAATGAAGGAACACCCACTCTGAGATTTTCTAAGAATTGGGATGCTTTGTTATGGAAGCGTTTTCTTAATGATTTTGCTGAATTTTCACGATAAAGAGATAAGGAAGCAGCCAGCATTACATGGGGGTACATAATTGAAAACTATCGCAACAAACCCATTCACATGACGTATGAAGTGAGCTCAACTTAATTGTTATTGTAATCCGAGAGAAATTTCTTTAGCGTGTAGATTTTATAATATTTTTTAAAATTTGATTTTAAGTTATTTAATTTGTAAAATTTTAGTGTTTTAGATTTTTTTAGGTTTTAATTTTTTTTTTTTTATGCCTTTAAAAATGTATTTTAAACAACAACAAAAAATGTATGGTAGAATTCTGAAGAAAAGATTATTTTATCTATTAGTTAAGTTTATGGTGAAAAGATTAAAATATACTAATTCTCATTTTTTTTATTTTTTTTATCCATTTAAAAATGTATTTTAAACAACAACAAAAATGTATGATAAAATTCTGATGAAAATATTATTTTATCTATCAGTTACGCCTATAGTGAAAGATTAAAATATACCAATTCTCATTTATCATTGAAAGCATTCTAGAGTTTAATCTCTTTAAAAAATGGTCAAATTCTGGTTAGCATATTTTTTTCATTCCTTAGTGAAAATAAAGGACACACTAATCCATTGACTCAATGGTGAGGTTTATTATTGCCTTTATAAGACCCATCTAGTTGATGCAAAGTGTGAGGTACTCATGGTATAAACGGTCTTAACCTAAAAGTTTAGAGGTTGGAGATGGTTCATCTCCTCTCTTTATTCCACACTAACAATGTGATTTGCAAGTACTAGTTGATAGAAGTTAGGGCACTATTCTACTAAGAAAAAATTTGGATACAAAACATTGAATTAAAAGCAACATCATTATCTTTCTTCCGTATGAAAAAAGTGAATTTGACTTTAACAAGTTCCATTTAGACTACTTGGAAGTTAATGACTCAAGGTAGTTAGTTGCCTAGCAACGCAACTCTCCAAGATAAATATGTTGAGATACGTAAATTTATAAATAAAACGTGATGTATATATAAAAATAAGAAATTAAATTTTAAATTCAAGTAAAATGCTAGATTGTAATTAAAACAATAATATCTAGTTTAATGTATTTGTCAATTCGGAACGATTATTATCATCCGTAGCCAAGTTCAATTCTCACAAGTGATATGGTGAGCTTTGAATTTGAGTAGTCTCATATTCCTCATATGGATTCTAAAGATATTTCTTATGGAGAAAGAAACAAAAAAACACTCAGAAAAAAAGAAAAAAAGAGAGTATAGTTTCATGTATTTGATTAAGGTTAAATACTATTAAAAAACACTGAGTGACTCCATTTAAAGCAACTAATAATTACAAAGGATATTAGCTTCCTTGCAAATACTATTTAGGTTTAAATTTCTATATCTAGTTTCTATATTTTTCAATTGAGAGGAATGATTGTTATTCTCCCCACCCAGATTCAATTCTAGCAAGTGACATGATGAACTTTGTCGTAATGGCTTGGAACTTTGTCTTGAATTTGAGCAATCCCTGAAGATACTTCTTCTATAAAATATAAAGAAATGTCTCATAAAAAAAAAAAAAAGCACTAATTTCATGCATTTGATTAAGAATAAATAGTATAAAAAAATAGATAACTCCATTGAAAATAAGGGAACAATATCAATTATCTTGTAAATATTATTCAGATTAAAATTATCTTTTTAATCTTTTTTTTCGTAGTTTAGACTAATCTTAATCTTTCCATTTTTTCTCCTCCTATCTCACCTACAAGTTTCGAACCCGTGACCTTACAAACAGAATGCTGCACTACACCACATAGGCCATCTTTTTAATCTTAAAAAAAATAAATCCAAAAAATAAAAAATACCATTTATAAATTATTAATAACAAACAATTTAAATAACACCACTAACAAAATTTTATTTAATACAAACTATCATTATCCTGTTCACAAAAAAATTACAATGAATTATATATATAAACGTGTAGCCAACATATGTGGCACTTCTCAATCACTAATTATGAGTTATACATATGGCATGTATCCACTCTCATTTAAGTCCTCTCCTTTATAGCCTTCCTTATAGTTTCACACCTTTTGTTTATTGATATTTTATCATTCATATTTCTGTTTACAATGATTGCATCGTTCTCACTTCACGTGTTCATCGCTTTTAGGCTGAAGTTGAAAAGACATAAATTAGAATATTCTGAGTGGGGTCTTGAGTTCAGGCTCCCTCCCATATTTGAAGGGTGGCAGATTGCTCATCTATTGCTATCAGCCTTCGTTGTGATACCATGTTATGGCCCTCATTTGAAGAGTGGAATCCACCTTTTTTGACCTTTAAATACATTGAACTTTAAAGGCTCATTTCCATTCAAACATACCTCTCTTTGGTTCGTTGGCTACGTTGGTTACTGGCAATTTGTTTCGTAACAAACACTTCAAAGAAATCATAGATTCTTCGGAAGCCAAGCGTTTGAATGCTGCGAAACAAAAGGATAGTATTACCCTCTAACTATCAAGTGGCTCAAAATGTAACACAAGCGAAAGCTCGTTCACCACAAGTCGTCGCAAATACTCCAAATCTCAGGTGTTACACACACAGTCCACGGATACTTTAACAAAACGCCAAACGCAACTAATGTGGCACGCCCATGTATCTCTCTCTTGCCCGTACAACCGCTCATCAGATCACACAGTCCATGGGTACTTTAACAAAACGCCAAACGCAATTAATGTGGCCCGCCCATATATCTCTCTCTTGCCCCTACGACCGCTCATCAGATTTTGAAAAATCTACATCGCTAATCTACGCCATTCATATCCATATAAATTTCTTTTATAAATCAAAGTTTTATTTTTGTGTATCTTTCTTAGGCGTTAATACCATGATGCTACTCCGAAATTCTATTCATGGGCTGAATTCCCTCATTGTGCTTCAACCACAATTGCTAGTAACATGCAATTCATGCGGCAAAATAATGTGCTTTAACCAAAATCAAAATTGAATTTGCGCATATATGTTCGGAGTTGTCTACCCAAGAAACGAAATAGCTCGGACGGCAGTTTTTTGTCGGAATCCGGGCAACTAAAATTCAAGAAATCAGGTAGTTGGAGTGTTTGGAATCCATTTTTGATAGTGGAAATGGATTCAGCACTACCAAAAATCCTTAGGGCACTCAAAATACTAAAGTTTAACAACTGTAAACGTGATTCTGATAAAATCTTTGCCGGATTTTTTAAAAATCTTTGTCGGATTCTGGGCCAAAACGTTGCCTGGGAAGACTACGGCTATATGTTCAGCTATCCCAATTGATAGAAAGACAGAGAAGGTAAGACACAAAATAACACAAATATTTCACCCACAATAACACAATCTGCAACTCTTCAATTGATCACACAAAATTTGATTATTACAATGAACCTAATGAGGGGTATTTAAACTTTTTTCGACTAGCGACTTCCCTAAAATAACTCAACATACAAATATACACTAAATCGATTTTACCCAAAATATGACTTAACTCGACTTAACTCAACTTGACTCAGTTAATTGATTCTCTAAATTTAGATAACTCTCCATGCGTGAGTAATTAACTACTTTAACAATCCCCTTAATTATGATTGCTAAACTAGGACATGACTCTTGACAACTCAAACATGCCTATTGGTCTAAGTATCGGCTAGGTTTACGACACTCAAGTTTTCTCTATGAAACTCAAATACATCTTTTGCTAATGGCTTAGTAAATATATCAGCTAATTGATCACTCGATTTACAAGGCTTCAAGTGGACTTCTCCATTGCTCACAAGTTCTCTAACAAATGATATCTAGTATCAATATGCTTGCTCTTTCGATGAAACACACTATTCTTGGATAGTGCAATCACTGAGGTGTTGTCACAATATATTTTTGTCGATCCTTGTTGTTTCTGTTTGACTCCATCCAATACTCTTTTTAATGACATTGCTTGACATGTTGTTGATGTTCCTTCTACGTACTCTACTTCTGTTGATGATAATGTCACAATAAGATGCTTCTTAGATGCCCATGAAATCACATATGAACCAAGATTGAACACATAACCAAAAATACCCTTCCTATCATCCAAACTGCCTACAAAATCACTGTCAGTGTTCCCAACCAAATCCTTCTTATTTGTGCTTGCATACATTATGCCAAAATCTATAGTTCTTGCTACAGTATCTCATAATTATTTTGTTTTCTCTCCAATGTGAGTCTTTTAGAGTCTCCATAAATCTAGAAATCAAACTCACTCCTTGCATAATATCTGGTCTTGTAGCCATGAAATACAAGAGACTGCTAGCGAATCTTTTGAATAGAGTTGGATTGACATCTGATCCTTCATCATCCTTACTTACCTGTTGCAACTCGTGTAGGGACAAGTTTACAATTTTTCATCCTGAATATTTTCAACAAATCTTTAGCATACTTATTTTGATAGATAAAAATTCTTTTTTCTAATTGCTCAACTTCTGAGCCAAGAAAAAAATTCATAGGACCAAGATCTATCATCTCAAATTTTTTCTTCATGGCTACTTTAAATTCATATGACTCAAGGTCACTAGTATAAATTATGTCATCAACATATAAACAAACAATCAAAATGTGTCCATGCTCATTTACCTTTGTGTACAAGGTAGGCTCAATGTTGCTTCTGCAAAATCCATTCTTAATCATGAAACTATCAATTCTGCTATACCAAGTCGTTGCGGTGTGTATTTAGTTGTAAATTGCCTTCTGATTACATGTTGTTTGCAATAATCATGAAATGCCTTTGAATCATATTCTCCACCACGATTTGACCACAATAACTTAATCTACCGATCAATTTGGTTCTCTGCTAAGGCTTTGAAGTCTTTGAACCTTGCAAAAGTTTCAGACTTCCACTTCAGGAAGTAAACCCAAGTATTTCTACTATAATTATCAATGAAAGTGAGGAATAAGAAACTTATACCAATTGACTATGTCTTCATAGGTCCACACAAGTATGTATGAACTAGCTCTAGTGGTTGTTTTGCTTTGTATGCAACTCCCTTTGGAAAACTCTCACGGTGTTGCTTTCCCAAAATGCAACAATCACAAGTATAAAAGGTCCCTTGATGGGAGATAATCCTCTAACCATTTGTTTCTACTGCAACATTCTTATACCAAAGAAGTGCAAGTGTCCAAACCAAAAGTGACATAACCAATAATCATTAGACACATGCGACTGTAAAAGAACTGACCCGATCAGTGTAAGTCTTGATTAGAGGAAAGAGTAGTTTCCTTGTCATCTGCACATTTTCTATTAGCTATTTTCTTGGGGAGTCATATATAACACACTCTCGTCCTTGAAAGATAACTTTGTATCCCTTCTGCATCAATTGACCAAAACTTATCAAATTATGTTTGAGACCAGGGACATAATATACCTCTGAGATTGTATTTAACTCTTGTTACTTGGTCAGAATTTTGACCACTCCTTTGCCATCTACATCCACAGTCTTGTCAGTGCCCAAATTTACCTCTGCCTTCACAGATTGACCCAAGTCTACAACCAAATTCTTGTTTTCTATCATGTGGTTACTATAACCACTGTATAATAACCATACATTATCAGAAGGTTCATGCATGGTATGAAAAAATAGGAACATGGAGTCAGTATTCTCTGTAATGACATTAGCTCTCTGCTTTCCTTGATCAATTATCTTATTCCCGCAATCACAAGCATAATGACCAAATTTATTACAATAATAACATCTCACATTTGATTTGTCAACTCTTTGATTATTCTCGAAACTTCTATTGTTGCTTCCACTTTCATGTTCCTTCTCTTCTCTTCCATCTCTCTGACCAACATGTCTGTCGATTTACCTCTGCCTCGACCTCTACCTTTCGATTTATCTATTCATCAACCTCTATCTCTTGAAATATAAACCTAGATTTTAAAAGCGATCTCTAAGGTGAAATCCTTATTTATGTCTATCCTTGCTTCATGTGATAGAAGTGATCGCATCAATTCATCAATTGTCAATTTTTCTAAATCCTTGGCTTCTTCTATGGCTACTACTACAACGTCAAATTTGGTAGATAAAGGTCTGAGGACCTTCTAAACCACCTTTTGATCTTCTATATCATCACCATAATTTTTGACTGGTTTATGAGAGTCAAAACACGATTCATAAATAAATCTATGTCCTTTGTTTCCTTCATATGCAAACTTTCAAAATCTCTTCTAGTATTCTGCAACTTAACAATATTGACTTTGGCCATACATTTATATCTTTTTTCCAAAGTCTCCCATGGTGTCTTTGTTGAAGACGTGATCATAATTTTCTGGAAGACTGCTTAGTCCACTCCTTGTTGGATAAGCTACAACGTTTGTGCATTCTTCTTTTTGTATTTCGTCCATTGTTCCCTCTCTACATTAGTGAGGCCCCGTTTTTCTGTTTCATCTTTAAGTTCGGGAAATCCATTCGTGACCTAGTCCCAAACATCATAAGCCTTCAATGTGGTCTCCATTTTAATGACCCACACATCATAATCCTTCTCTGTAAATGGTGGAAATTGTGGTAGGAAATTTGATAAAACCATTTTTATTTAAAAAAATACTCTTTTTATAATAAAAACCTTTTGAAATCGTTTTATTAAAAAACACACTTAAAACAAAAAAACCCCTTTTATGAACTTTAACCCTTTTTAATAAAACTCAAAGATCATGTCACGTATTGTTCCCAAAAAAAATCTCCTTTTATGAACTTTGCAAAGCCCTTTTTAACAAAACTCAAAGACCATGTAACATATTGTTCCCAAAAAATTATTTTAATATGCTAAAAAAAACTCTATAAAAAAAGCCTTTTATAAAGGTTTTTTTATAAATATTTATAACCCAAAAATCAAAGTATGATACTTTAAATAAATGGTCACGTACTTGAAAAATGACTTCCAAAAAAAAAAAACTCTTTAGTAAATACCCACGTGATCTTTAAAACTTTGGAACAAATCCTTTTGCCTTGTCTTTCACCCACGTGGGTCAAATTTTTTGACTTTGGAACGCGGCTTTGATATGAATCATACGCGACTCTTTAATGTTTTAATATCTCAAGGGATCATCAAAGGTTTCGATAGGGTGGAGTTGCGCTAAGTCGCCCAAAAAAAAAAAAAAACTTTAGTTTTCCCTAATTCAATGCACCTTTCGACAGAGGGAACATGCGTTGGTCAACCTTTACTATGCGTTAATTCTGCAACGTGAATTAAAAAAAAAAAAAATGCCGCTCTTTTTCACTTGGCCCTCTTCTTTACTAGCTCTACAGACACTAGAGATCTTGTGATCCTTCCTCATCAATTTTATGGAAAGTTATAAAAGGTAAGGCACAAAATAACACAAATATTTCACACACACGATAACATGAGCTACGACGCTTCAATTGATCACACAAAAATTGATGATTACAATTAACCCGGTGAGGGGTATTTAAACTTTTTTTGACTAGAGATTCACCCAAAATAATTCAACATGAAAAAACACACTAAATTCGATTTTACCTAAAATATGAATTAACTCGACTTGACTCAATTTGACTCAGTTAACTGACTTTCTAAATTTAGACAACTCCCCCTACAAGGGTAATTAACTATCTTTAACACAAATTTCATGTCACCGCTAATGGCAATGTACAACCCAGATTCAAAAGGACGTTTCCTAAAGATGATTTACATTACCCCTTATTGAATGGACGTTTAAGGAGGCGTGGGTTAAGTTCGAGGTCTGGTACAAAGCTCTCTACAGGAAATTTTGTGAGCAACATTGTATTGGATGAGGCTCTCAAAGAGGAAATTTTGTGAGCAATGTTGAATTGAAAGGAAAAGAGGAATGGCTTTAGAAGCAAGACACGTCGTCTCTTGGAAGACGACATTAAAAGGAGAGGAGACCGAGAAAAGATTTTTGAGGCTGAGGTACTTGGAGTGATCTCCAAGACCCCAAATGTTCAAGGATATGATGTGATTCATGAGTCAAGATGGGCGAGCATGCAAGATCTAAGTTCCTGATCGTCAAAATGTGAAATGATGGGAATATCTCTCAAACCCTCTGGATTAGCCATGAAGAAAGATCTTGATTTTTGTCTACCTCGAAAGTTTCTGCTATCACTTTTCCCCTTTTTTATAACAATAATATTCTTTGTAGATGAGGTGGAAATAGTAGGGCGGGGCACATCATAGCATCCTTCATGTACCGTGAGAGCCACCATGTTTAGCCCCAGGTTCATGAGAATAAAATCACAGTCGCTACCTATCGAGTTCTGGGGGGAATCCAAGGGCGAGCCATTTTGGGGAGGATTCGGGGGCGACCCAATTTCAGGAGCAGGAACGGGAGGAGGGGAAGTTGTTTCAAGAAATGGCGTGGAAGGGGAAGGGGTAGGAGGGTCATGGGGATGTGGGAGGGCAGATGATGGAGATTTGAGCAAGAGGAATGAGTCCGACGGGGTGGGAGGGTGGTGAAAGACAAACCTGGATTCGTGGGAGGGACAAATTTCATTACATATTGCCATGGACTGCTTAGGGGTATCCACAGAGTGTTCGGATGAGGCCAAGGTTTGAACTATGATCAATGGCCGTTAGGGAAGGTGTGGAGATGTTAGAGGAAAATTTGAAACAATATGATGAGAATTAAGGGAAGGATATGACAAAAGCATACCTCGAAAATGTTGAGCCTGCAATTCAATGTTCAGTGCACGTCCGGAGGATCCATGTGCAGCCCGAGAAGTACTGGGATGATTTTCCAACTTCCGACCCCGAGGGAAACTCCTCATTAAATGACCATTTTGATGACATAATAGGAAATGAAACAGAAGCCCCAAAAAATCAATCCTTTGTCAGTGTTTCATTCCTGCCCATGCCAAATCAATATTTCCAGGAAGCCCCCTCGCAAAGTTAACTGCCACTAATATCCACGCAATACTTTTATCTAGGACACCCATGTAGCCCAGATTAATTTACCGGATCCTCCCAATAGAGTTCTCAATCATGGATAGAATCAAATTCGTCCAGAATTCTAGGGGCAACCCCAAGAGTTTTACCCAGACCAGGTTATTTTTGGGAGTTTTAAAAATCAAGTTGAAGCCAATATACCATTCATGGAGCTGCAAGAAACTCCGACCGCAGACCCAGGTTTTGCTGAGGATAATAGCAACGTCCTCCAAATACAAGAAATTAATGTTGAACCAAGAGTTCATGAGTCTACTGACCTTAGGTGGATAACCAACCAATGGCCCCACAATTCTTCTTCACCCATTCCTACATATATTTCTTAGGAATTTTCACAAACACCCAACAGCCAACAAGAGCGTGTCTTTGTAGACTCATTACTCGACCCCATAACTCATCATAACCGAAGCTTAATAACTTGATATCGGGTGCAGGAAAAATGATTTTGTTGGAAGCTCGAGCGGCATGGCTAGAATTCCTGTGGCTTCCTTGCGCGTGGTTGAGAGGACTAAACTGATGAGTCTGAGGAGGCCTGCGTTGTGACTCAGGGATGGTATCATTCTTTAAATGAATAGGTGCCAGATGATGAGCCTTCCATGTGGCAAAGGCCTTCTCAAGATCCAAGGTTTCCTGAATAAACACCTCATGTGTTGATGTGTCGGACACGAAAGGATCCATACCCCCTTCCATGATGATGTGGCGCCGAAGAGAAAGGCCTAGGACAAGCAAGAGAGTAATTATTTCAACAACCCCCACTTTGATCCTAACAGGAAAGGTGAGCCAAATCGGGAAAAGGTAGGAGAAGACTCGAATAATTAATTGACCTAATCCAGGTGACGACAATTGGAATTACCACAACCTTGCAATCCAAACACTGTTACCGATGAAATAGGTAACCTGACCTCAAAACGGGAACTCTAGCCCAAAAACTCTCAAAAAACATGAAAAAACACCCCAAAAAAAAAAAGTGTGTCTTCCAGAACGCACTTGTTTTTTTTTGAAGGTCAAATTTCAACATTTTCTAAAATTATGCTAAAAAAAAAATTGTTTGTTGAAAAAAGGATTGAAAAAACACCCCCCCCAAAAAAAGTGTGTCTTCCAGAACGCACTTCGTTTTTTTTGAAGGTCAAATTTCAACATTTTATAAAATTATGGTAAAAACAAAATTGTTTCTTGAAAAAAAGATTGAAAAAACACCCTCAAAACGAAATTAGTTGATGCTGGAATAACAAAAAAAAAATTGTGTCATACTTTTGGCATTTTTAAAAATAGAAGTAACATTTTTTAATTTTTAAAATTCAAACATTAAAAAAAAAACCTAAAATTTAAGAAAAAAAATAAATTTAAAAAATAAAAACATTTAAAAGCTTAAAATTTAAAAATATATGAAGATAAAAAAAATTAAAATAAAAACAAAGTAAAAATTTTAATTCAATCATTAAAAAAAACCTAAAATTCAAGGAATTTTTTTTTTAAAAATAAACCAAAAAAAAATTAAGATTAAAATTTCAAAAAATATAGAAATTAAAAAATAAAAATAAAAACAAAATAAAAATATTAAATTAAAAAAAAAACAAGTTAAAAAAAGAAGGAAAATATAAAAAATAAAATATAGAAATTAAATTTAAAAAAGAAAAAGAAAATGCTTATTAAATTTAAAAAAAGAAAAAAAAAATTTAAAACAAATAATTAAATTTAAAGAAATATATTAAATTTTAATAAATTTAAAAATTCAAAATTAAAAAAAAAACACTATTCAAATTATAAGGAAAAAAAAGAAAGAAAAATTAATTAAAAATAAAAAATAAAAATAAAATACAATGAAAATATTAAATTTAAAACAAAATATATTAAAAAAACAAATAAACTATAAAAAATAAATTAAATTTAAATTATAAAAAATAAAATATATATATGAACTTAAATTAAAATAGGTATATACATCAAATTTTATTAAATTAATAAAAAAAGGTTAATATTAAAATAACATATTAAATTTTAATAAATAAATGAATAAACAAATAAATTTTGAAAGAAAAAATAAATTTTAAATATAAAAGAAAAAAAAAAAAATATTATTAAATGAAAAACTTTAAAAACTTTAAAAACCAATTAAAAATGGAAAATTGAAAAAAAAGAAAAAAAATATTAAATTAAAAAAAATTAAAAAAAAAATTAATTTAAAAAAATTAAGTTTCATTAAAAAAAAATCTAATTTTAAATACACAATTTTAATTGAAATAAAAAAATATAAAAATTTTATGTAATTAACAAAAAAAATAAAAATAAAAAAGTAAAATATTTAAAAAAAATATTAAATCCAAATAAATTAAAAAAATATATATACTATGTTGCACGAGTTTCCGGTACGGGGATACTTTGGGTACGGGGGAACAAGTATCCGGTACGGCTAGAAGCTTTGTCCAAATTTACAGGAAACGTCAAGTTGGGAGCGGCAATAATATATTATATAATATATTAAAAATTAAATTTTAATATATATATTTTATAAGTTTTTTTTTTTTTAATAGTGTACATATTAAAATTTAAATGTACATATGTCATACCAAGTTGATTTTTTAAAAGATTCAAGACCATAAAAAGTTAAAACCAAAACTAAAAGGCTAAAGTGACAAGTCACACAAATCATATTGATTTTCATACTGGAAAAAAAGGCAAAAGCCTAAAGTAGTACATAAGTCAAAATGCCCAAGAGCCAAAATATAACAACAATACAAATATTAAGATGATCATAGAGTACGATCTTCAGCATCAAGGATATCCATATAAGCTTGAGCCTCACTGGGTATTGGATCAACATAATCATCATCATCATCATCAGAAGCAACAATGTCATCTAAAGGTATGCCAACCAATCCTGCATTTGGTAAAGGATTGTCATCATCATCGTCAATTTGGGAAGCATCTTCAGCATTAACATCCCATCGTGCAGCAAGTCCTTCTAAATATTTAGGCAGCTTCCTTGAACAAAGTCGAAGACTACTATGCACATAAACAAGTTTCTCCGCTCTCTTAGAGGTAAGTCTATTCCTCTTAACAGAGTGTATGAAACTATAAGTGGACCAATTTCTTTCAGCAGCTGAGGAACTGGCAACCTGAGATAGCAAACGTAAAGCAAGCTTTCGGAGCTCTGGGACCTGGCCCCCATACATTCTCCACCATCCAAGGGGTTTCTTCTGAGCATAATGCTTGATGTCTCTCTTTGCATCTTGATTGAATGCAGGAGGGCTTAATGTACCAAAATCAATAAATTGTTCTCGTATCACACTTGCTTCATCAACAGTGTACATCTTAGCTATAGCATCAAGAAACCCATGTTTTACCTCTTCATCATCAATAGGAATAATTCTATTTGGTCTTTCCATATACCACTTCGGATTAAGGGCATATGCAGCCATGTGAAGAAAGATATTGAGTTTAAGCCATCTTTTCTCTATCAGCTTGTGGATTTCATGGAAAAACTCCAAAGAAGGGTTTCTTTGGCGAATGATGTGTTTTATCTTGCCCACCAAGGTATCAATACATTCATATATTTCTCCAAGAGCAGGAGAATTTGAATCAGCATACCTGATCAACTCCACAATTGGAATTGTGAAAGAGACAACATATGTACAGTCAGCCCACCAATCCTCATTAAGAAGCATTTCTCTTATCTTCTTCGCTTGAGGTGACTTAGACTCATTCCATGCATTCCACTCTGAAGAAACAACAGTCGCTTGTAAAGATGCATAGACCTCAACCATGCGCCCAAGCAAAATAAAGTATGTGGCATATCTGGTTTCTGCAGGTTTTAAAAAATGCTTCTTTGAATACAACCTGTAAATTGCCAAGGAAGCATGGTGGTTGCAGATGAACATTTGTGCCTCCCTCGCATCTGAAATGATTTTTGCAATCCATTGTATTTTACCAATGTCTTTTAGGAGATTGTTAAGGGCATGTACACAGCAAGGAGTCCAGAAAATATGCCTATATCGACTTTGGATCATCAATCCCGCTGCTTTACAAACAGGTGCTGCATCTGTGATGACATGTACCACACTTGAAGGACCAACTTCATCAATTGCATCCTTCAACATTTCAAACATAAAAGTAGCATCCTTTTTCTTTCCACTACAATCAATTGCCTTTAAAAAATAAGGCCCTGCTGGTGAAGTGACAATAACATTCAACAAAGGTCTTTGTTGAATGTCTGTCCAACCATCCATAACAATTGAACAACCTGATTGAACCCAAGATTGTTTGAGATCCTCCATAAGTCCATGCATTCTTGTCACCCCTCTATCTAACAATGAAGTCCTCATTTTGTTGTAACCTGGGGGTGCATACCCTGTCCCTGCAGCTATGATTTTTTGAACCATATCTTTATAGTATGGTGAACGAGTGGCATTAAATGAAATGCCATTTGCCATAAAAAAATCTGCTATGGCATCATCAGCTTCATCCCTATGCACGACATTGTACATTTTTTGAATTGATTCACTTACAGAAGTCCTCCTAGAACTAGAACCCCATTCATTAGTCTCGGATTGAATGTGACTTTTTTCATTCATACATTGAGATGAATCTTCGTTTCTACCTCTCTTATTAGGAGCTACAATACTACTATCACATTCATTGATTCCATTGGCTTTCATATGAAGCTTAGTCATCACCATTCTTTGTTCAAGGCTGCATGTGCAACCCTTCACTCCTAAACCAGGGACGCTCAAAAGATGATGCCATACTCTTGTATAGCTACCCTTAAATACATGATCACATAAGGTGCATTTCCATTCCTCACATCCCCCACTATTTTTTGCCTTGTTCTGTGTTATCTTTTTCACAAACTGTATTAAGGGCTTTTTCGAAATGGTGCTTGATTGTCTGTTGGTACCTAGTGTTGTCTCTTCATTATGTTCTTGAACTTGTGGGGCTTGTGGAGGTAGTGGGGGTCTCATCCCGCTGTTGATGTCACCAGATTCACTGCCCAATCTTCTTTCCATGGTATCAATACTGAAAATTTACATCAAAATTCACAAAAATTAGAAGTAGAACAGAGAACTAGATTTTAAATTTTTATCATTTTAAAATGTACATAAGTCATGACAAAGAATCAAAATGAAAATTCAAAATACTAATAAATTATAATAATAATTTAATTTGCATAAAAGAATAAAATTTTAAAATGTACATATATGAGTCATGGCAAAGAATTAAAATTGAAAATACTAACAAGTACAACTAATGAAATGTATATGCTTTCCTTTCCTAATACTCATTTTAAAGAGTAAGGATATTGTTTTATTAAAGTTGAGAGAACTGATGTAGTGTTGTTTTCCTTTGAATGATATTAGTGGCTTGTTATGTGTTCACTGTTTTATAATTTATTTAAGCAAATATTCAATATTGAAAGTTTTGAACCATAAGCCTTATTCTAGTTTAATGAACATTGAATATCAATATATATCTTTTAGAAAAATCATTTAAAAATTAAAATGATATTTTTGCAAAATTGTTATGATGCATAGTCAAATCTTGTGTGTCAAGTTGTCAACTATATCAGTAACACTAATTAATAAATTATTAATAATAAGAATTAAAATTGAAAATACTAACAAGTACAACTAATGAAATGTATATGCTTTCCTTTCCTAATACTCATCTTAAAGAGTAAGGATATTGTTTTATTAAAGTTGAGAGAACTGATGTAGTGTTGTTTTCCTTTGAATGATATTAGTGGCTTGTTATGTGTTTTTCAACAATATTGAACTAACTTTTTATGTGCAAAAGAATATGTCTGCTCATGTAAAACATGTTGGTTTTAACTTTTAAATTTTAATATACTTTATGACATATGTTCATGAAATGGATGTCAATGCCGATTTAATGATTTTTACAACAATAATAGTTACCAGCTCCCAAATGAAAAGTTATGTAATAACAATATGCAGCCATGTAATAACAACAATATGCCCATGTAATAATCCGGGTAATATGGAGGAGCTTTTTATTCTTGTAACAACAATATGCAAACCTACAATAACTGTAATATGGAGGAGCTTTTATTCTTGTAACAACAATATGCCCATGTAATAAATTAATAACTATGTAATAATTTAATAAATTAATTTCATATTTAAATATATGACATAGAGTAATTAGAAGTATAGAATTAACAGAGAATATATTTCACCCCATCATCAAGAATTGCATGGTTATTTTTGTCAAATGGAAGGATTTTAAATACTCTGCTTTCAAACTCGGCGAGTTTAAAGTCATCATGTTTTTTTGTTTGACTCCATTGACTTAAGAGTGGCTACAAGCAGCAAAGTTCAAATTTCTCTGAACTTTTCCTGAATCATAATGACTTTGAATATCAATGAACTTCTCCTCGGTAAGAATCAGAAGAAAAATGTGTACTTAAAAAAAGACAAAAGACTACCACAGATTGCTGCAGACTCATTTAAGGTATTTTGACGACTAATTTGACAACAGAACGACCAAGAAACGACACATAAAATTTTTACAGTGATAAAAATCAAGACCTCTTTCTTTTATCTTTGCGCAACGCATTGTCTCACGGTAGAAGCAACCAAAGACTCTGATATATATAGCCATTTCCTTCTATATCCATTGACGACTTACAAACCAATGAAACCAAGAAAAAGCAACGTTGGCTAAAGTGAAAGCATCTAAACAAGATTATCATTTATGCCAAGTGTTGCACGGATCCAGTAAGACATATATGATATAACATGTGTTCGACCTGCATGAATATTAATAAGGAAATCCGAAATTCGGATCAGTTCGGGGCTTAAAAATTAAGTGCTCGTAGTGGACTTTTATTTATTACAATTTGGATTAAGGGGAACGTTAAGTAATCATTCTAAATACGCAAATATATAAAAAAATTAAAAATGCAAAAATGTAGCTTTCCATGACGATGGAAACAATTTCAAAGCAAAGCACATATCATATGTTATACGTAAATCTTGATAAATAATAAATATGAAATGTAAAAACGCTAAAGCAATCATCCTAGACGCGACTGAAGACTGTAACAAGGGGACCCACCTTTGACCTCCATTCAAGACTGTAATACCGAGAATCGGAAATCCATTCAACAAAATGTATTCCAGACCAGAATCAACATCATTCAACAAACAAAATGATAAATCATAATTCATAAATCAAAATGATACTATGATACACTCAGAATCTGTGTAACCTCAACGAGTCAAGACTCAACACTGAACAGTGAACACTGTAGCGCCGAGCGGCTATGGAGCAGAAAATGCCAAACACTGAACAGTGACAGAGATTCAGATCTCAGATAGACTCCAGACTCCAAACAGCGTCCCTTGTAGTCTTGCAGATGAACATTGAACTCGCTTTAGCTGATTATAAAGAAAAATTAATGCAGAGAACGAGGTTTGGTTTCGCGCCAAAGGTTTCGCACCATTCTTTGGCGGGCTTTCTTCATTTATGCGGGTACTCCTGATCGGGAGCTTGTGGGAGCTCCGATCCATCGAGGAGCTTCTAGAAGCTCCTCGATGGATCGAAGCTCCCACAAGCTCCCGATCAGCGCTCCCAATCGATACGAGTACCGGAAACTCCTAATTGGTCGCCGAAAAGCTCCCGAAAAGCTCCCAAGTTCCCAATGAAGCTCCCGCCATTTTCGGAACGTTTCCTACCAGCTCCCAAGCTCCCGGGAGCCCCGGAGCTTCAGGTACTTCATCTCCAGGGGTAGGGAGTGGTACCCGTGTAACGTAGTATATATATAATTTATTGAATTTTATAAAATTATATTAAAAAACTAAACGTAAAATATATAAAATTATGAAATTAAAAAAAAAAAAATCAATTAAATAAAAAAAGGCAAATTTTAATAAAAATTATTAACAAAAAATAATAATAATAATAAATTTAAAACAAAAAAGTAATAAAATTAAAACAAAATGAATTTTATTTTAAATAATTAAAAAAAATAATAATATTTTGAAATTTAAAAAAAAAAAAAAAAAAATTAAAATTAAAATTAAAAAAAATCAATTAAAAAAAAAACAAATTAAAAAAAAATCACGTGGTGGTATGGCGTGGCCGCCCGCTGGGCGGCGGGGGCCGGAATCGGCCCTCCGCCCGTCGGGGGCCGGGAGGCCGGCTGGGCCGCCCCCGTGGCGCCGCCCGGCCGGCCCCCGCCGCCCAGCGGGCGGGCTGTGCGCGAATCGGCCCTCCGCCCGTCGGGGGCCGGGAGGCCGGCTGGGCCGCCCCCGTGGCGCCGCCCGGCCGGCCACCGCCGCCCAGCGGGCGGGCCACGCCATACCACCACGTGATTTTTTTTTAATTGATTTTTTTTTAATTAATTTTTTTTTAATTTGTTTTTTTTTTAATTGATTTTTTTTAATTTTTTTTTTTAACTTTCTTTTTTTAATTTCAAAAAATAATTTTTTTTTTTCAAATTTTTTTTTTTTTTTTTTAATTTAATATTTTTATTTAAAATATATATATATATATATATATATATATATATTTTTTTTTTTTTTTTTTTTTTTTTTTTTTTTAATTTTAAATTTTAATATATATATACAACTATTTTTTATTTGATTTGATTTGATTTTTTTATTTTTCTATTTTAATTTTTAATTTGATTTTTTTTTTTTAAATTTGAATTTCAAAATATCTAAAATTATTTTTTTAATTCAATTTTTTTATTTTAAATTCAATTTGTTTAATTTTTTTTATATTTAATATTATAGAATAATTATTTTTTTTAAATTTAAAATTTAAAATTTATTTATTAAAATTTTTAAATTTTAATTTAATTTAATTGTTTTTCTTAATTTTTTGGTTTATTTAGTTTTTAATTTTTAAAATCTATAAATGGTTTCATTTAAAAAAAAAAAAAAAAAAAAGAAAAAGAAAAAGAAAGAAACACTAAATTTATGTATATTTGTTTTTTAATTATTTGCACTGGTTTTTTTCATTTTTTTGTTTTTTTAATGATAGGTTTTTTTTTTTGTTTTTTTAATTTTTTTATTTTCTTTATCTTTTTCAATTTTAATTGGTTTTTTTTTGTAAATTTTAAAATTTGTATTTTTTTCCTTATTATTATTATTTTTTTTAATTTAAATTTTTAAATTTAATTTCTTTTTTTTAATTTTTTTTTTTTTCTAAATTTTAATATTGTAATTTTAATTTTTTTTTTTTTTTTTAAATATATATATTTTTTAATATATTGTTTTTTTTAATAAGTTAGAAAAAAATGTTTTTGATTTTTTTTTTTTTAAATTTTTTGGTCAATTTTTGTTTTTTTTCTTTAAATTATGTGTTTTTTTTCTTCAAATTTTGTCATTTCCTTTGATATAATTTTCAAATATTTTTGTTTTTTTTATTTATTTTTGTTTAAATTTTTTATTTTTATGAGCTATTTTTGTTTTTTTTTACATTTTTATTGTTTTTATATATATATTTTTAATCTAAGTTTTGTGTTTTATTACCAACATGAAAATCACCACTCTAAAAAAAAAAGGTTGATGCAGCATCAATACGTTTCAAAATTAGCATGAAAATCACTGCTCTAAAAAAAAAAGGTTGATGCAACATCAATACGTTTCAAAATTAGCATGAAAATCACTGCTCTAAAAAAAAAAAATTGATGTTGCATCAATACATTTCAAAATTAGCATGAAAATCACTAACATGTTAAAACAAATATTCATACTTCATAAATAAAAATTTTAGAGTGTCAAAAATGTGCACCAAAAAAAAAATGGTGATTCTGCATCACCACTTTTCAAAATCGGGTGCTTTTTATGCTACAAAAAAAAAGTAGGTAACATTGCGGTTACCTATTTCATCGGTAACATTGTTTACAGAGGAAACACTTATACAAAAAGGCCAAGAGTTAAATGATGCAACCACCCGAGATTCGGGTCGGGCAATGAAATATATGTCTAAATAGGGGATGTGTTGGGGATAGGTAAGAAAAATAAATGCCCCAAAGAGGATGGTGGTTATTTGGACAAGAGGTTCGTTGGAAAGAGTGGAATTCAGCGATAAAAAACCTCAAGAGAGATCCGTTGGGCCTGTTGGGGGCCAGATGTGCTACAAAAAGAGCAGGTTGACAATGGTATCTGACAGCGGCTCTACGGATGGGATAAATGCAAGGCAATGTCAGATAGTAGTTGATTTCGAAAAAAAGTTGGGCAAACAATCCTGGAATATTGATTAACGAATCGTCAAGAAATAGGGTGGTACCTGTTACACAGCGTTTTGTCACCGTTCCTGCAATCCCTTGTCTCGCATATTGGAGGATCATTTATGTGACCTATGAGCAGTGCCATACTCTGCAAACACCTTCTTTGAATCCTTCTGCATAAGGACATCATTTCTCCTATTGGACATTTCCTCAAGAAAGCACACAAAACCTATGTTTTGGCCTTGGCGCGGGTAGCCAGTTCACCCCTCGCGCCAATGTGGTAAATTTGCACTAGAGCCTGCGCCACCTGGCACTCTGTCTCAATATAGTGCCCGCGCCAGCTGTTTTAGGAATTTTTTTTAACAAATAGAGGCGAAAGTTTCCTTCTACCCACCTCAGGGATGAGTCACTGGAAGTGGTTAAGTTGATCAGCCACGGATCTCCCTCTTTAGGTAGTGGTTTCCACCCCCATGGAACACAGTCTCCTTGAAGGTAGGTCTCCCTTCCATAATTATAGGGATCCTAACCTCTCCCTCTCCCTCTATATAAACAGGCCTTCTCCCTTTATGAAAGCTAGCTAAACATATAGCCAAGGAACTGAACTTGGAGAAGAACACTATAGCTGAGTAATTGCTATTGAGAAGGTAGAACCAAGAGGAATTCCGTAGAGAGAGTCCCATTCGAATTCCCGACGAGCCTTTGTGAGACGCGCTCCACTTGAACCCTGCTGGAGGAGATCACAATGTTGAATCTTGGTTGTACTCTTCCTTTCATTTATTAATATTCTCAACTATGGTGTTCGTTCCATCATTGTGTTATGTTGATTATTTAATGCAATTGATTTAGTCCACTTCGACTGACTAATAGTTACGAATGTGAATTAGTATGTTGTGTATCGTCGTTGTTTCTTGTGTGTGTGCAGGTGTCCGAGCGTGAAAGCGAGTGGATCGTGATCTGTCAAACCAGGAGCGAGAGGTAGCC
Source organism: Pinus albicaulis (assembly GCA_034641835.2). NCBI lineage: Eukaryota > Viridiplantae > Streptophyta > Pinopsida > Pinales > Pinaceae > Pinus > Pinus albicaulis. Next base: position 423,879,185 of record CM076570.1, on the reverse strand, counting down.
ACTCTTTCCGACGACAACAACAACGTAGGACCTCCGGTAAGTCATCTATCGAATCTCCATCCATTTGTTAACTAGGAATCAATGTTATAGCCTGTCTCGTTTGTGGCTAGACTTGCCTCTGTCTGCAAAGGGGATTTACCTCACCAACAAATTGGAGACTCCACTGGGGATCAATGCGAGTTTGTCTTTCACCCATTAGGTCTTCTTTTGGTCTCTTCTTGCTTGTTTTACCTTTTCTGATCATTCTCCTAAGTCTAAGAGCCTTGTTCAGCCCTAGAGGATTAGATCTGACTTCTGTCTTTCAATTTTTTCCCTTTTGCCTGAGTGAATTGGCTTGCCGCGTTTTATGTTTAGACAGATGCGCCGATTGGCGCATGTTGCTAGTGTTTTGCTCGCGCCATTCCCTGTTTGGCACTGATTGCAGCCAAACAGTCGCGCCAATCCCTGTAGGTGTTAGTGTTTGCTTTGTTTTGGAGGATTTTGGTCAGTGCTTGTGCTTCTGGGTTATTTTAGGTATGCATTGAGAGCTTTGGGATGGTTTTTGGTTGTGATTGGCTTCCTTCCTTCAGCTGTCTGTCCGTTTCCTATCAGCATCATAGCCTTAGGGTTTTTAAGTGCTTTGGTATGCTTAGCCTCCTGTAGGAGTTAGAGCCCTTTTGTTTCGCAGTCAAATTCATTCCTCGTTTGATTACATTTAGCCCCCTTGATCCATTTGAGTGATTGCATTGGTTGAATGATTCTTGACTCTTTCGTTCATTTTTGCTTCTTGTCACTCCAGGCATAGATCACCCTACTTATATGGGTCTGTTTGGGAATCTTTCTTCGAGTTGAGAGATTGCAACATTCGTTTGAGTTTTGTTTTGTTTGTTTTGAGTTGATTGAAATTGTTTCGCTTCGACTCTCGCATTGACATTCTCGAACTAGTGTTTGGTTTTTTTTTCATGTCATTTAGTGCATTGTTTGCTCTATTACATTGAAAAAAAAAAATTGTGCTTGCATTCTTGTTTGCATTGTGAAATTGAAAGTCTTTCGCATATCTAGCATTGGACAATTCTAGGAAAGATTGTTCATTTTAATTAGCTTGCATTAGATACTGTAGTGGATGTTTCCGCATGTTCTCATTATTTGCTATCACTTGAAAAATCTAACTCTCTCGTAGATAGCTTTTCATCGAACGAAATGGTATTTTTTGGCATGTAGCTTGCATTTAGGGATTTTTGAGATCCAACATTCAGTAGGACCTTGGAATTGAAACGTAAATACAAGATCAACTTAAAATTTACTCAATTAACCTAAGGCAACATTGAAACCTAACAAAACATCTAGTGGTCTAAGTTAGAGACGTATTCCAGCGTCTTTAAACTTAGCAGTTGTCGCTCGCCATCTGGCTTTAGACAGCACTAGTACGGACTTGTGCTCCCCGTACCGTCAAGTATATAAAGGGAGACCCCTCTAAGTTGCAATCCTTTTATCTGTAAGAAGCCGAGTCTACCGCCTTGTAACCGTGATACACCGAACATAGAATTCGGGGAGACTACCTGCACGTACGTCAAGTCCTTGGTCATTCTTCTTTCATTTTATCACCAAGGTGTATATGGCAGTTCATGGAAACTTGGTACACCCTTCTACCTAGACTACCTGAGCAGTCATTTTCGATCTTTACTGACTCCATAAATTTGAAATGATCATCGAGCACTTGTCCTTTCATGCTCGTTTCAACCTAAAAGTGATAGAGTCACCTTTTGCCTGTTTCTCGATTCTTAAAATATGAAATGTTAGAGTTTGTTTTCAGTGTCTTAAAATTAACTACCCACGAAATATTCCTGGTTAACGTTAGTTTCCTTAGTGTTGTTTTACCGTTGTTTTTGATGACAACCTTCCTGGAGTTTACCAACCAGGGAATCCCCTTCGAAGGGAATCTTGTTCCTTTTCCTGCTTTTGGGAATGTTGGTGCTCCTTACATGGCAATGTTGTCTCTTCCAGGGTTAACTGTTGGGTTGCATGTTTGGTTATTATCAACCTCGGTGGTCCCGAGTGCTCCAACCTCTATTCGACCATCTCCTCCGCCTGAACAACATCATGTTGATTCTAAGGTGGACCTCTCCCCTTCTTCACCTATTTCTTTGTCCTCTTCTTCTACTTTGCCTGGTGAAAGTCAGGATTCTAGTAACCAAGTGGCTAAGAAGAAGAAGAAGAATACAAAGAAGAAGAAGTCAGATAAGCGAGAGGCTAATGTTGCAACTATTGTACCTAAGAAATCTCCCATTGATATACCATCCAACCTTCCACAAAAAGTCAAATTTCCTTGCATGTTGTGCAAAGGTGACCATCTTCTTCGAGATTGCCCTGGCATTCCCAACGTGTTTGAAGCATGGTTCGATGGCTATCTGCCATTGCCTTTGGCTTCTGGAAGTCATATTGGTGGCACATCTTTGACTAGTAATGATAAGACTCATAAGAAACAGGGTGAGATTACCAATCCCTATAAGTTATGTGAAGGGCATCATCCCATTCACCGTTGTCCGTACATGGATGAAGCCAAGAGAGTGTTGGACAACTCTACTGTTTCTGCACCCTGCCTTCCAGCTGGTTACCAGAAGCTTTCTTCGAATCTTCTGCTAGTTGATTCCACGATCGATCAAGCATCATCCTTGGTCGATCCCACTCCCCCAAAAATTCAAATTCAAGAATCCGTTCCCAACCAACCATGGGACGTGGAATCGATCGACTTGATTCCGCCTATGGTCCATTAGGTTTTTTTCGTTGAGAGTGGATCTCATTCCCCCCACATTCTTCGTGTTTCATCAGATTCTTCAAAATTGGAGAAAGATTCTTCTGTCCTTGTAGTTCAAGAATTTTCTCCTCCTACTCCCGTGATGGAAGTCCAGGAGAGTGATCCTCTTGTTCCAGTAACACCGGGGGAAAACCATCTCAGTTCAATGGTATCCCCTCCAAGTAGTTTGGTCGCTTCCTTTGATTGGAGTCGATTTGCCGGCTACCGCCTTCCATCTTATGTGCCTTTCGAGATAACGATACAAGCATTTGATATGGTCATACCCAACACTATTATAGATTAAGGTGCATCTATTAGTATTCTGTCTTCCACTACTTGGCAAGAATTTGGTTCTCCACCGCTTATGCCTGTTACCCAGAATCTGTTGGCTTTTAACAAAGGAACCAGTTAACCGTTAGAGATCCTTTCGAAGTTGCCTGTTACTTTGGGAAGGAAAACCATCCATATAGACGTGATGGTTGTTCCAGGCCCCTTAGATTTCAATTTACTCTTGGGGCGTGACTATACTTATGTCATGGGGGTAGTTGTCTCTTCCCTCTTTTGTGTGATTTGTTTTCCACATAAAGGTCCGATAGTGACCATTGATCAACTTTCATTATTTGGTCCTGACATGAGATCTAGTCCACCATCATCCCTTTCGGGTCTTTATCCGCTAATTGTATCTTCCCCGCTGTAGGTTAATTATGTGGCTACCTGTCCCATGACCGCATTAAATGATAGTGCCATTGTGCATCATGTGCTGGGGGCATTGGGTCCTGATTTCCGAGATGTTGTTCTCCCATCCAGTTGGGAACTCTTGGAAGCCATGACTTCTCATTCATCATGATGAAAGGTCGTCCGAGGATAGTTCGTCTTCTATGTCAACCTCATTAAAAAATGAATTAGGTATTAAGGATGGTTCGTCTTCTATGTCAACCTCATTAAAACATGAATTAGCTCAGGAGGATAGTTCTTTTAATGTGTCAACCTCGTTAAAACAATGAAACACGTTCCCATTCAATTCGAGTATTTGATAAGATCTCGTAAAATCCTAGTCGAGTCTTTCTCTTAATCTCATAATTTGAACCTTCACTCCATCTGCCTTTCATATGGAATAAAGCTTGGGGGGCGCGTACCTCGAATTGAGTCACCATGCTAGGGGCATGCTTACTTTTTTCAAGCATAGTTTGTTTCCATTTCAAGCTTGTGTAAAAATGAAATCGGTTTCAAGCATAGTTTATTTTTGTTTCAAGCTTGTGTAAAAATGAAACCAACTTCAAGCAGAGTTTCCTGATTTCAAGCTTGTGTAAAAATGAAACCATTCCCATTTTACCTCTTGTGATTGCCATTTTATCAGCCTATTTTTCCCAGATGAGCCTTGGTTTTCTCACTCCATCATCACTATCTGCTTGGCCGATCATATGCCTTCACTTGGTTGCCTTCACTTGGTTGTTTCACCCATTCCTGAGGAACCGCTATGATGAGTGGTCTTGTTAGCTAGCCTCTTGAACTTTACTTGTTCTGAGCAGTTCCACCATTACCGGAACCAGTAGCTACCCTTAATACCACTCGTTCCTCCAGGATGAGTCATCTTTCAACTCTTTTCTAGCTCTCGAAAATTGAAAAGATTGTCGAGACGCTTGTCGTTTTGAACTTGTTAAATGGCTGCGAAATGATATCCACCCAGTTTACGTTTACCCCTTTTTCGGGCTAGGATAGATATTTATGAAAAAGGAATACCTTAGCCTATTGCGACTAAGAGGTTCTCTCGAATATTGTTTTCTACCTTTTCGGATCTGAGAATCTATTTACGAAAAGGGCCTTGCTGGAGTTTTCTTTTCCACTTTCTTTTCAAACTCTCTAAACATGAAAATATGCCAAGTTCTCCCTTTTTCAGACTCGTTAAAAACTAATGACATCGGACTCCGTCATCATGACGTTATTCGAGTTCCTCCTTCCTAAGGCTCGTAAAATGTACTAGGTTGGATTTGTCTGAAGGAAAAACTTACATCGCAAACATATGCTATCCCCTTCAAGCTTGTTTTTCAAAAATAATTGGGGTACTCGCCCGAAATGGTGGGGGAAAATGGAACCAGATTGTAGTCGTGTTGGCAGTATGTTGCTCTTGAACATGGCACTTTTTTGCATTCGTGTCGGGTTGGGGACATCTCACTTCGTCATTTGTTTGCCTCCATGGGTTTGGGTAATCTCTTTTGACCGCTCATCTGCTCTTTGCCACGTCACCATGACCTCAGATCCCTTGATGTAAAATACTGCCAAATCTAGTGTCATGCCGCCGATATGTTCAAGAGAAGTTTGCCTCTGAAGTTTTCAACCTCCCTCTGATTCTCTGTTGGTCTCGATTCACAAAAATTATATTCCTCTATCTTGTGTCGATGATGTGGGAAACATCATGGCCCTCCTTCGACCAGGTCGCTTCCTGTCGACTTCAGCTCATTATCTAGGAAGCTGATCTAGAGACTCCCTTCAGGTACCTTGGAGCCTGCATGCCTTAATGGCAGGTTCTTTGCATCCGTCGCAAGGTTTACATCATTGGCCTTCGATCGGATGATTCTGCAGGTATTCGATGACAAATCATTGTTCACATTCCGTGGATTGTACCTCTTGTACCTTGAGAACCATTGTCATTACTAGTGGTTTCTCTCGCGTCTGTTAACAACTCTCATTATTGGCTTGTAATCAGACGATGTTCCTGCATGTTCAACTTCAACTCGTCTATTTGCATGCTCGAACTTGTACTTTGTTCGGGTTGGGATGGAGCACAAGACCCTGGGTTTTGTCTGATGAAATCCAAGCTACGGGTTCTTTGTGGATTACTATGACTTATTACATGACTCTTCTGATTGGATGGCTGTGACCATACCTAAGTCTATTTGTTGATCCTTATTGATGGATGGATGCGTCCATACCTCGGATCTCAATTTTTACGTACTCTATTATGGATGGATGCACCCATACCACATATCATGTATCAGAGATATTAGTTGTATTTGTACTTGCAGGTTTTCCGACAACAGTGTTTGGGTCGAACGCGTTCTCATAAAGCATTTCACCCCTCCCTCTCTCTCGAACCTCATGCTTTAGGGGGCATCTGTTACACAAAATTTTGTCACCGTTCCTGCAATCCCTCGTCTCGCATATTGGAGGATCATTTCCGTGACCTGTGAGCAGTGTCATACTCTGCAAACACCTTCTTTTCATCCTTCTGCATAAGGACATCATTTCTCCTGTTGGACATTTCCTCAAGAAGGCACAAAAAACCTATGTTTTGGCCTTGGTGTAGGTAGCCAGTTCACCCCTCGCGCCAATGTGATAAATTTTCACTAGAGCCCGCGCCACCTGGCGCTCTGTCTCAGTGTAGTGCCTGCACCAGCTATTTTAGGAATGTTTTTTTAGCAAATAGAGGCGGAAATTTTCTTCTAACCACCTCAGGGATGAGTCACTGGAAGTGGTTAAGTTGATTAGCCATGGATCTCCCTCTTTAGGTAGTGTTTTCCACCCCCATGGAACACTCCTTGAAGATAGGTCTCCCTTCCATAATTATAGGGATCCTAGCCTCTCCCTCTCCCTCTATATAAACAAGCCTTCTCCCTTTATGAAAGCTAGCTGAACATATAGCCAAGGAGCTGAACTTGGAGAAGAATACTATAGTTGAGTAATTGCTATTGAGAAGGTAGAACCAAAGAGAATTCCGTAGAGAGAGTCTCGTCCGAATTCCCGACGAGCCTTTGTGAGAAGCGCTCCGCTTGAACCCTGCTGGAGGAGATCGTAACGTCGAAGCTTGGTTGTACTCTTCCTTTCATTTATTAATATACTCGACTATGGTGTTGGTTCCATCATTGCATTATGTTGATTATTTAATGCAATTGATTTAGTCCTCTTCGACTGACTAATGGTTACGAATGTGAATTAGCATGTTGTGTATCGTCGTTGTTTCTTGCGTGTGTGCAGGTGTCCGAGCGTGAAAGCGAGCATATTATGATCTATCAAACCAGGAGCGAGAGGCAGCCACTCTTTCCGACGACAACAATAGCATAGGACCTCCGTTAAGTCATCTATCGAATATCCGTCCATTCGTTAACTAGGAATCAATGTTATAGCTTGTATCGTTTGTGGCTAGACCCACTCTAGGGCTAGTGGGATTGCCTCTGTCCGCAGAGGGGATTTACCTCACCAACAATACCGGAAAAGCCATCAAAAATTGCAGAGGAGGTTGGAATGGAGATTTGGAGAAAATTCGATGTTAGATGTGGTGGCAACGACAACAGAAACATCTCAAGCATCGCCAACAATAGTTACAGTAGTGAAACCCAAAGTCCTTGCATGGTTTGGAGATGATAAAAGAATTAAGCCATTTGTGCCACAGGTAACAGAGCTTCGACTGTTCTAGAGAATCAGAGGAATGAGAGTCCTTATCCGGGCTAGAACTTAAATCAATGGTTGATTTATTTGACATATCAACGCATATTAGGAGAACGTGAATGATCACAATCGAGTATATAAAATATATAGCAAGGAGAACAAGACTCAAAATGTGGAGTAACTCCACATTAACCTCCAAGAGCATTGCAAGAAAGAATTCTGCCACCCCGGAAAATGAACCCTGAACGAAAGGGCACTCTAACCAGTTTCGATTTCTAAACCCCACAATATACGCAGAAACCCACACCACAGAGATATTATCCAAGCACCCAAAAGACGCTGACACTGATTACTACCAATCTGCCATAAAATTTTCAAAAAACACCAGGCTCAGACACGTTCGAAAACAACAAATGCCCATAAAGGTTTGAGGCTTACCATAATGAACACACCTTAAGGGGAACATGAAAGACATATAACATGCTTATGTATACGTATGAGAAAAACCCATGGCAAAAACAATCACCTTTCTATTGCTCCGTGAACTGAGACATGCAACATTGTTGCCCAATGACACAATCCAATCCCTTTCCCGCTTGCACGAGCCTGTCGACCGATGCACAATGGACAAATAGTCACCACAACATTATTTTGTGGCTAGCCAATACATTCAGTCACATCCATGAACATCCTGTTTCTAGAGCTCTCTCCCCTTTGAAAATATTCATAGTTGCAGTGCCCACTGTGCATTGTCCATCAACCCACTGTGCATCGTCCCTCAAACCCTCAACTTGAAATGGAGCCTGTTACAGTCTCCAGATCGAAACAATCATGGCCATTTCATCCAGAAAGTTATGTATCTTTTCCACCATATGGCTCAGCTACCTGTAAGGTGGGAAATGCAGAGTGAAGGGGGCAGCTGAGAGGCAGCTTCACTTTTCTACACTTCAAATCCCCTAAAGCCAAGTTCCTTTTCAGTAGGTTGCATAGGTGCTCCCTTAAACACACAAATATTATGCACCACATGATATTTCCCGAAACAAAAGCAACGATTTTGTTAACCCACCCCCTAATTATTTCTCAAATCACGGTTGCTCGCTTCCTTGATCATTTAAGCATTTCCAAACAAAAGGCAGAGAAAGTGTCCACCTCGCACTGTGCACAGACAACCACCACAACGTTACTTTATAGCCAACCAAGACATTCAGTCACATCCATGAGCACCTTGTTTCCAGAGCTCTCTCCCCTCTAACAATATTCACAGTTGCAGTTGATCTGAAATGGGTGGCTGACTTGTTATTCTATGCAAGCACCTCCCACTCAATTAAAACAAATTAAGATCTTTCTTATACATGTATGTGCGGAATTGCATACTTGAATCAGGTGTATGTGTTTTAACTATTTTAATACTTTATGTGTGAGGAATTAAACATTTGTTTTTGCTGATTAAAAGCATGTACAACAACCATAAATTGCAGCAATTAATCATCAACACATAACAACAAACATAATAAAGGATTTCACCCGTATGTCTTGGGCTACGTCTCCTTGAGCCTTCGTTAATTGACTTGGATATTTTGGATTAAGATGGAAAATTTCTTTTACAAGTTACTACTCAACTCCAATGGTTGTTTGGACTGTACCAATGGGTTTAGAATACCATCATACCCTCAGAATGACTGCTTAGTCTCTGAAAATGGACCTAGGCTCCCTTAGACTTGACCCCTTCTATCGGTGTCCTTAAGCTTCCCTGAGCTTCTCTGTGGCACAAACTCTCTTATAATTCCTCTTCTATCTTTGAAACCTTTTCTACTATCTCTAGCATATATCATTCATCCAAAACAGATTTTTCATTTTCTCCAAATGAGCTCTCGCTCCCCAATCTAGGCCTCCATCCACTAGTGGCCCTAGGCTCCCTAAAACTTCCATGTGGCTTCTTTAGCTCTATAAGTCTCCAAATGGTTCCAAAAATCCGACCATTGAATTTAGAATGTCCAAAATAGTCAGAAATGACTATTCATTTTCTGAAATTTGCCTCTGGCTTCTCTGGATATGCCTCCAACACCTGGTGGCACCCTGTGGCTCTGGGCTCACTGAAAACTTCTCTGTAGAATCTCGGACTTCAAAACTCTCCAAATTCTTCTGCAAACCCCATAATTGGATTCATAAGGTTCAAGATAGTCAGAATAGACTATTGTTTTGCTGAAAATGGCCTTTGGCTGCCCTGGCTAGGCCTCATTCTCCTGTTGGCTCCTGGTGGCCCTAGTGGCCCTTAGAACTTCTCTGAAGAAAAATCATGTCCAGAAGTCCTCAGCTAGCTCTTCAAACCTCACCAATAGCTCCAGAATGCTCTAATTAGCTAATAATGACTTTTCATTCACCCAGAATGGGCGAAATTGAGTCTCCAACTCATTTTCCCAGTTACACCTAGAAAAGCTCCATTAAATGTGGAGGACTCCACTTAACTGGAGTCAAAATAGCCAATTCCACCCTAATTTGGGCGTGCTAAAAAAATCCCGCCAGAACTAACCACAATATTAAATGTTTAGTGGTTGGGTGGCCACATGCCAACCCAAACCACAACTTGATCGTAACGATCGATGGAACCACAGGCGAAACCCACGGTTGACTTGGGTCGAAACTCTGGTTGGAAGTGGTGTTTGTTGACCACGCGGAGAAACCATCGGAGTTAACGGTTACATGTGATATAGTTTGTGTAGTATTAAATGTCGGAGTTACATTTTAACCATCGGTTGTTTGTGATTTATTTTGTAACATGTGACCACCTACTACAGGACCACTGGCGGGTTGGGACCACCGATGGTCCCAACCCCACACGTCATTACACTATACTTTATAACAAACCCGCATATCATAGTTGTTGAGAAAAATGTGTGGATCAAGAGGTAAGTCATGGGCATGCTCTGCCGGAGGTCCAGGGTTCGACTCCCGCGACTTCAACAAAAATTTTAATGCACCACTAAGGGGACACGTGGCAGCCTCATGGTTGGCCACGTGTCACCCTCCAATTGGCCCATAAAAACTACGTACAACTCACTATCTAATAAAACTTCGACACTTTTCAAACAGTAATTAGCCCAAAAGGAATATTTCCTGAAATATTCTTTTTTGCTGACTGTCTCTTTGCCTAGTCAACTCTGGTCAAATGTCAAAATTTGCAGTTTATTGAACTTTTCAAAATGTGATAACTTCTTCATATGGTGTTGGTTTTTCGAACCGTTTACGATTCCCAAATCAGGAAGACGAGAACTATCCTGTCGCTCAGGTTCGACACATTTTTGAGCACCTTGAAATTTGAGCTATCCCTTAGACCCTGATCCAATTCTGATCAGCAATGTCCACTCTCTCCCCTCTAACAATATTCACAGTTGCAGTGCCCATTGTGCATCGGTATAATTCAAATATATCTTAAACTATTTGTTTCTTTTTTTATGCATGTGTATATGAAACGTACACATAATCATATAAATTAATAACATTAATTATCCTAAAAATAACTAATAAAGATAAAGTCTTTGTTCCTCCCGGATAAACAAATGAATAGATTAAACTATTAATAATTTGTTCAATAATATTATTGGTATTAGGTTGTATTATAAATGGAATTTATATTTATTTAATATTACTTTTAAATTATTATAATTAATTCTTATATATAAGAAATGTCAAATTAATCATTTAAAAAAAAACAATAAATTTAATTTTAAATATTTTTACAATAAAAATTTAAAGAAATATATTATTCAATTTAACTCCATTAATGAAATTAAAAAAAATCATTAAAAAAAAAGATTTTTTCAATGAACTTAAGTATGTTATAATTTACTCTATATAAATCCACTGCTATAATTTACTCTATATCAATCCAAAATATATTTTTAATTTTTTATTAGATAAAAATGATAAGAAAAATTAAATTAATATTATTTAATGAATTAGAAAATTTATTTTATTTTTAATTGAGATGTATATGTTTTATTTATTTCGAAATGTTTGGTTGGGCCAAGGCCAAAACAACCATAGGTACATTATGGCTAGCTGTTTTTCTTGAGCAGAAAAATTGATTCCCACTTTCTCCTTATCATGGGATACAAATTTGGAGAGATCTTTCCTCATTTATACTAAGTTCTCCTTTCTGAAGAAGGCATCCTTTGTTTGCCATGGAATCTTCTTCATTGTTCAAGTTCCTGAGGATGTGAAAAATATTGTAGGAAGTGAATTCGAGCAGTAATGTCTTTAGTCTTCGCAATTTCTTGTTGAGGACTGTGTTGTTAAACTGATCCTCCGAGTTGAGCTTTTTTATGAGAATTTCTTAGTCTCTGAAGGCTTGGAATTATTTAACGCCTTTATCTCATACTATGTGGCATGCTTTTAGGAGGCCTAAGATCTCTGCCTACTTGTTGGTTTGTTGCCCAAGTCCCCAGCAGAAAACATCCCTTCTTGTTCTATCTGGGGAGTAGATAACACCACCTGCACCTACTGCCCCGGGGTTTCCCTTGGATGCTCCACCAAAAAAGATCATGGTTTTATTTTGGTTCCTCCACTACTCTTGAAAAATTTCATCAGGTTCTCTTATTTGCCACTCTGGGTTTATGATGGGAGAGACCAATGATTGTTTCCTGGGTTGAGGGGTGAGGGCTTTCATCTAGTTCTTTTCTTTAGGAAGGAGGGAAGTATCTTCTTTGTAGGTTTGCTGCTGAACTGATTCAAGGAGAAAATATTTGGCTTTGGCTACAACCTTTGATAGGGGTCAAGAAGTATCAATGAAGATTTGCTCATTTTGGGCCAGCCAAATTTTCCAACAGACATATTTGGGGATAGATAGCCAAACTCTTTGCCAAATGGATTTGCTGGGGATACTGTGAGGGTAATACTGGCGCCATGAAGAAAAGAGCTCTAGGACAAAATTGTGACATGGGACAAAAACATGAAGATCAATGAGGATGAGACCCCACACCTCTTTTGCGAATGTGCATTCAATGAAGAGATGAGTCGATTTTTCGCTATTGTTTCTGCAAAGCACACACCTATGAGGGCCAACAATATTTCTTTTGACAATATTGTCTCTTGTCAGTCGTGATCCATGATGTGGTCAACCCATAATTTCGTCTGCCTTCCATTACCTGGTATGCGATATATATTTTGTTTAAAAAAATTGATACTTTTTCTGCAGAGATTCCAAACTTGAGTTCCGCTTACTGTATTATTTACTTACAAAGTCCTGAGAGAAGCTCCATGCGTGTATTTTGATCAGAGGAGTTTGCTGACAGAGTGAATTGGATAAGTATGCATATTCCATAGTATTTTGCATCCCAATGCAAGGTTAGTAAGGGATGGGTCTCTGATATGTAAACCTCCATCCACAGTTGGTCGTTTGAGAAGCTCCCAGTTTTCCAAATGGAATTTTCGTTGATTTCCTTTTCCTCCTTGCCAAAGGAATTCGCGCAAGAGCTTTGATATCTGGTCCATGATATTTTTTGGAGCCAAGAGGAAGGAGGCTTGGTAGACATGAAGAGTAGTCATAACATATTTGATAAGGATCAATTTTCCTCCTTTGGTGAGCCAATGACCACCACAGGAGGAAATTTTGGACTTAATTTTGCTGATGATTTCTGTCCACATGGATCTTTTATTAACCCCAGATGTTAATGGCAGACCCAAATATTTTACTTTCTCCCATTGGGAAAATCCATAAAACCCAAGGAGCTACGCAATACGAGTAAGCTCTTCTTGCTCCACATTCCATCCATAGACTACACTTTTTCTTTCATTAACTAGAGCTCTGGTGACCCTACAATAGCTTTTGAGGATAGAGTCAAATGCCTTTGCAATTCTAGGAGAAGCTCCTCCAAGGAGAAGAGAGTCATCAGCGAAGAGGGAATGGTTCGAGGGATCCAAACCGCTAGAAGTTCTTAATCTAGGCAGGGCCCCAACAATCCTTTCTACAGTGAGCTTTCTACTAAGGGTGTGTGCCATCAGAATATAAAGGAATGGGGAAAGAGGACACCTTGCCTCAGTCCTCTCTAAGCTTGAAAATATTATGTAGAGCGCTCGTTGACCAACGGAGAGGGCTTTTTAGTGCATGATTTTATGAGTTTGACAAACTAAGGGGAGAATCCAAAGGAGAGGAGGACTGTGTGAAGGATAGAGAGATTGACCCTGTCAAATGCATTAGCCATATCTAGCTTGATCAACATCCCTTTTTCTTTTTGCTGCTTGCTGGAATGGATGAATTCTTGCACTTGGATAACATTATCGAAGATATGCCTGCCTTCGACAAACCCCCCTTGGGAGTTAGAGATTAGTCTCCCAAGAAGAGGTTTGATTATGTTTGCTAGAAGTTTGGCTAGGATTTTATAGGAGGTGTTGCAAAGGGAGATGGGTCTGAATCTACCGAAGGTCTCTGGATTGACTTCTTTCGGGATTAAGGTTAGGAAGGTTGAGTTGATGCCACCCCCAACCTTTGCTTTATTCAGGAATCCTTTTATCATTTTCAACAAATCATTTTTGATTATGTCCCAACATGTTTTGTAGAAATGGATCATGAATCCGTCAGGGCCTGGGGCCTTATCGAGTTCCATAGACCAAATGACTTTGATAATTTCTTCTTTTGAGAAGGGTTTTGTGAGTGGAGAGGTTGTCGGTGCGAAAAGGTAATAGGAGGGGGATATTTGAGAGAAATTCTGTTGTGTCCTCTTCATTGCCATCTATCCCAGCACTAAACATTAGGGGAACTTTGAGGTTTAAAATGGGCCTCCTAAGGAAAATGTACAATCAAAATTCACTTTATGAGAACTAATCACATTTTAGGGGATGACATCATCCCTAATGGTTGAGGTGGCATTGCTTGAGTTAAATGTACTTACTTGTCACATTCTCAATGGTGGATAAAAATTCATCGTTAACCATGGTAGTGCTCTAAGTACTTTTAAAGTCAAAGTAAAGTACTCATAATAAATATCATTTCACACGTTTTGAATAAAAATATATTATTGTCATTTCATATTTTTTGAAATAAACAATGCATATCCATATAAATTTATTATATTATATTATATTATTTTTAAACAATATATTAATTACATGTTATTATACAATTTAAATAATATAAATTTTAATTAATAGCATATAATATAATTCAGGATTTATAAATTTATATTTATATTTTATTTTAAGTTATTTAAATACAAAGGAAAAATGCATTAGTTGTTTAATGATAATGAATTTTCTTGAAAGTCTCATTCTTATTTATAGTCACATCAATACAATTTTTTTATTGATTTTATTTTGATAAAACACCCGTTAATTTAACTAAGGTTACATGGATTGTGATGTAAAAAATGAATTTCAAATTCATAAATATTATTTTATTGGTTTAGCTATTATTTTATTATTTATTAGGAGGCCATTTTAGACCTCAAAAATTCCCTTAATGAGAGTTTTTGAATTGGCTTTTGTTGTTGCTTTTATTTGGATTTGAACCCTTTACTGAGATATGTCCCTTAGGTACATTGTGATTTGAATGTGGTTGCGGGAGAGTACGTGCTTTGTATTGCGGTGGAAGAAGGAGGCACATTCCAATCCTACTTGTGGACCACGGACTGCGAGATTTGATTCTCCAATATTTTTCTTCACGTGAAAGGAAGCGATGGGAGGAGCTTTTTGTGCTTTCACCTCTTTGTCAAGCAACTCGAGAGTGATGTTTTTGCTTTCCATTTCCAACTGCAGGGTCTCCAGTGACTGAACAACTTCTATTCTTTGACTGGTTGGAGTATTTGTTGGTTTTCTAATCCATTCTTTCAGGGCATGTTTGGTAGCCTTTAGTTTTTGCTCTCACACATAGCTTGGGGATCCAGAGATATGTTTGGCCCAGGCTGCTCAAACAGTATCGGTGAATCCATCTCTTTCGATCCAGAGGGGGCTGAACCGAAAAGGGATTGGGCCCAAGTCTTCCTCCTCTTCCATAAGTAGTTGAATGGGCTTGTGGTCTGAGGTAAGTTTAGGGAGGATTTTTGTTGAGATTATATTTTTTTCCATCAGCAGTGAGCTTTGGACTAAGAATCTGTCCAAGCGGGCATAAATGTCATTCTCCCCAATTCTGTTGTTGGACCATGTGAAAAGGCCTCTCACCGGGTTGAAGTCAAGAAGATCCCGTTGCTGAATGAGGTCTTCCACCAAGGGAAGCATTTGGTCTCTGTTGCTGTTGCCTCCCCTCTTTTCTCTTGGTTTTAGAACTATATGTAGATCTCCGGCCAGAATGATACTATTGGGGGAGTGTTGCTCTAGGAAGGCAGAAAGAGAGCTCCAACACTCTCTTTTTTCATGATAAAGAACTGGAACATAAAGATTGAATAAAGCAAAGGTCAACTTACTTGTACGACGCTTCAATTTGGTGAAGATCCAGTGCTGAGTCTCGACAGATTTATTCAGATGGAAGAGTTCATTGGACCATAGAGTTTCTAGTCCACCTAAAGAGCCCCTTCAGCTTACTGCTTTGCCTGCATTTTTCTTCCACTTCGTCTTGCTGATGTCGAGAAGGGCGAGCCCTTTGATTTTAGTCTCTTGGATCATGAGGATATATGGGGGGTCTATTTTCAGTAGGTCTTTGACGGCTTCGGATTTCGAAGGGTTCCCCAAGCCTCTACAATTCCAAGAGGCTAGACGCATTATTTACTGGGGGAGGGATTGATGAGTCCTCCCTTGGGAGGCCTTGCTTTGGTATTTCTTCCGATGGACATCTCTATTGTGGGTTGGCTTTTTTGCGTTTTTAGCCTTTCTACCTCCTCTTCCTTGGCTTCTTTGTGGGATTTCCTTCCAGCTCTTTTTGACGGTCTCTCAAAGGTCTCATTATCTGAGGAGCGTGAGCTGTCTGCCTGCTTCTTCTTAGTGATTTCTGCATATGAAGGGTTGGAAGGGGAGTCTTGAGAGGCTCGAGAGGATTGTTTCCTTCACCTTCTTAGTTGGAGGTAGAGGCTTGATAATTTCCCATCTTGTCCAGAACATTTAGAGTTTGCAAGGATGCTTTCCTTTTCAATGGGGATTGAGGCCCAACCTGGTTGGGGGTGGAGTTTCGATCTTTTGTGGAGGAGTTCCCCTTTTTGGTTCCTTTCCCACTTCCTTTTTGATGGGCTACTTTCTGGACTAGGGTCCATTGTTCACCCTTAGTTTTCTTAGTCTGCTCCTCGACCTTTTTTCTTGCAGTATCTTGTGAAGTGTCCATATCCATGCCAATGTCTGCATCTGAAGGGGAGCTATTCATAATCCAATTCTTGAACATGGGACCAACCAACGACTGTAAGTTTGATTGCTTCCGGCAACCCTTCTTCCAGATCTATTTCTACGTAGATGCGGGCACAAGAATACTGATCTTTTCTTAAATCTTGGTCAATATATTTTCCTAGGGCGTTGCCAATAATCTGGAGGGACTTTTGATTCTAGCAGTGCAGAGGGAGGTGGGGGAGACGTACCCAAACTGGAACTGCTGAGGGTACATCTTGGGAGGGATCAAAGTGAGGCAACAACTTATTTAGATATAGGCCTTGCGGCCCCATGAAGTATGGGCCATTTCTAAATATGAGACTTCTGTCCTCAGCATTTTTGAAAACAAACACAAAGAAGCCTTTGCCAACAAAATAGATTTTTATACCTTCTTTGGTTAAAGGGATCCAGTTCCTATGAACCCAATCTTCCACTGCTTTGGGAGATGGCCAGAGGCCCGTGAACTGCCCTATGAGGCCTCTCTCTACGAGATTCAGTGCAGATCTGCAAGTTTCTTCCTCTGGGAGGGCCACCGTTGGGATGTTGTCCATTTTCTTGACGAATTTTTGCTGTAATACTGATGAGGGACACTTGCTGCAAGAGGCTACCAGAGTCTTGAAGGCGCTCAACTTCGGGGGGAGAGGGGGTGGTTCAGATCCCCCACCTGCAGAGGCCATAACGGAGCTAGAGAGATGCAGCTGGGGCGCGCGCAGGTCTGCCGTGCGCAACATCCTTAGGAACACGCGCGTGAGGATTATTGCATATACCTATGCTTTTTTAAGTTATAGAAGAGATTGACTAATTTGAAACAAACATGTATAATGAATTAGAAAATTAAATAATATAGAATTAAATAATTTTGTTGGGAATTTTTTATTAAAAATATAAAAAAAATTCAACCCGAATTTTAAAATCTCGAGTTTACATTATATAAATTAAAAAATATATAATAATAAGGATAAGCAACTTAGACTTCTTAAGGATTTCTGCTCTACCATGGGTATGTCTGTTAACACTAAAAAAACAAAAGTTATGATTATCAAATCCAAGAAGGACACTTACGCTAATTTTATGTATGACAATAGTAACTTGGAGGAAGTGTCTTCTTACAAATACCTAGGAATTGATATTCATCACAAGCTCAACTGGAACTATAGCATTCAGAAAAGGATTAATGGGGGGTGGAAAGCTTATTTTGGTCTTGAAAATAATTGTAAAACGAAAAACCTCGTAATGTGGGATAGAAAGAAGTTCCTCTTTGAAACTTTAGTCACTCTTGTTATCTTATATGGATGTGAGGTTTGGGGTTGTAGCATCTCTAGAGAATCCTGGAGAAAGATTGAGCAAATCCAGAAGCATTATATAACGTATAACCTTAAAATTAAAAGAAATACACCCTATCATATTATCCTTATAGAAGTGGGTCTTTCCCCTATCAAGAGCCTAGCTATGACTAGGCTTCTATTGTACAAGCACAAGCTCAATAGCATAGGAGACCATAGACTTCCTAAGCTAGCTTTAAATTCCAACCAAAACCACCTAAGGCTTAAAAGAGGTTGGTATAAAGACACCAGGGCCTAGTTAAACCATTGGGAGATCGACGAGAATGTTGCATTGCAAAACATTAATAACATTAAAAAAATTGTTACTTCTAAGTTCAAAGAAAAAATGTGGTGTGAGAAAGATCTAGCGGCTAAAAGAAAATTAAGATATTATAAGGAGGTCATCAACCCCACCCTAGAAGATCAAAAGTATTTCTCTGTTTTAACTAGCTCAAAGAAGAAAATTAATATAGCCAAGATTAGAACGAACTCTCATGAGCTCCATAGTGAAACAGGTCGTTGGACAGTTCCTAAAACACCACGGATGGAAAGGATCTGCCATCTCTGTGAGAATATGAACATCGAGGATGAAAATCACTTCCTCTTAGAGTGCCCCATGTACAGCCACATTAGAGCTCAATTTCATAATCTTTGTTGCAATACTGACTTTCCTAGCCTTTTAGGATGTCAAAATTATAGTGAGCTCGGGAGGCTTCTCTCCAAGCTTTTTGAGCATAGGAATAAAATCTTAAATCAAATTAAATAACTCTTTTCTTTAGGTCCGATAGACGAAAGATTGGTCTTAGTGGACGTTAACCATCATCATCATCATCAATATTAAAAAAGTATATTTATAAATAAAATATTAATTATAGATTAATTTTTAATTTTTATGTTCAAGTAAAATCTAATCAAAATAATAATAATTTTTTTATGAACTTAAGTATGTTATGATTTACTCTATATAAATCCAATACTATAATTTACTCTATATAAATCCAAAATATATTACTCTATATAAATCCAAAATATATTACTCTATATAAATCCAAAATATATTTTCAATTTTTTATTAGATAAATAATAATAAGAAAAATTAAATTAATATTATTTAATGAATTAGAAAATTAAAGAATATAAAATGAAGTAATTTTGTTGAGAATTTTTTATTAAAAATAAAAAAAATTCAACCCGAATTTTAAAAGCTCTTGACTTTACATTATATAAATTAAAAAAAATATAATAGTCAGGAAAATATAGTCTTTTTTTCTCTTTCTCTTTCTCTTCTCTCTTTTTTTTTTTTTTATTTGGGTAAAAGTGAGATTGTAATCAAAATAATAATAATTTTTTATGTGTATATTAATTGGGTTTGTTCAAAATGATTTAGAGGAATAATGGTGATCTTCCTATTCAATTTTGCAAGTCATATGATGAATTTTGTTGCAAAAAACATATCTTCATATAAAATATAAAAATATTTTTCATAAAAAATAATATGATTAAATATTATTAAAAAATATATTATTCTACTTAAATAATTAATAATTATAAAGAATATTAGCTTTCTTACTTACATTATTATTGATATTAAAAAATTTGTTTAATTTTATAATAATAATTATAAGTATTTTCAAATAACAACAATTTAAAACAGAAATATATTATAAAAATGAAAATCTATTTTTTCAAAACTATTATTAGATCATGTAAATGGTATTCTTGTCTTTGAATAATTACATACGCTACCTCCTGATTTTGATCCTGTAAACTTTTATGAAGAAATGCATTCTCTTAACCAGTAGACCCACTCAAACTGTATTGTTAACCTCACAAAATTGTAATAAATATTACCACTTTAATATATATATATATATATATATATATATATATAGGTTTGAAATATGTCCTAAGACATTTTTTCTCCTTTATAAACCATCAACTAAATAATTACAGGTGATGTGGTTTTAGTGTGCATTAGCTTATATATAAACTAAGTGGATAGTCACTTTAAAATTCAAAATGTTTAGCACCTATCACTCACTAATGATGAGTCATACTAAGCCACATATCCACTTTCATTTAAGTCCTATACTTTATAGATTGTCAAATCATAGTCCAACATAGTTTGCTCCCTAATGATATTTTATCATTCAAATTATTGTTTTTAGTAAATGCATTGTTCTCATTTCACATATTCATCGAGTTTAGGTTGAAGTTTGGAAAAAAATAAATTATAATTAAATTTTTTTAAGGAGGCTACAATTATATTTAAAAAATAGTAGAAATTTCGCCAAGTTTTTGATCAAAATTAAGTAGAAATGTTGTGAAATTTGAGTTACAATTGTTAAGCTTTAAAATCTAAAAAACCAAATTAAAAAAAGAAAAGAAAAGAAAAAGTGTGGCCTAGGTGACAATTCCAATATAATCTCCATTATAGTTTGCTCCCTTCCATATTTTAAAAGTATTGCTCATCTCCTAAGTAGGGTCTTCATCTCACATTTTAAGAGGATTGCTCTTCCATATTTTAAGAGTATTATTATTATCATCATCCATTATAAACTTCTAAGTAGGGTCTCCATCTCACATTTTAAGGGATTGCTCATTAGATGAAATACATTATTATAATTTTCCAAGTAGGGGCTTCACCTCATGCTCCTTTTTTAAGAGTATTATTATTACCATTATCCAATTTTTCCAAGTAGAGTTTGCACCTCAGGTTCCTTTTTATATTTTAAGAGTATTATTATTACTATCATCTAATTTTAAGGTCACAACCAAGCTACACACGAAATTGGTGTATGAGACTCTCTTGTTTGTGGGACAAGGGACCCACTTCCTCGCAACTTTTTGACTACTAATTCTAAGAAGGCATACATACTCTACCCCCTTCTAGTTTTGAAGAAACACATGCTCTTAACCATCCTTGTTTGTGGGACAAGGGACCCACTTCCTCGCAATTTTTTGACTACTAATTCTACGAATGTATACATACTCTATCCCCTTCTAATTTTGAAGAAACACATGCTATTAACCATTAAATCCACATAAACTACTTTAGATAATTTAAAATATCAACAAACAATTTAAGATGTAATTAATCCCAAACACATAATAAAAAAAAAATTAAAGTTAATATAAATCACAAAAATCTAAAATCAAATATTATGTAATGAAACTCCTCAAAAACCCACCTTCCCTTTCACTTTCCCTTTCCCTTTCCACATTCCTCTCATCTCAACTCAATTTTCCCTTACGTACGTTGAACATGATATTTAGATGCTCACGTTCAATCAACCATACCTCTCTTAATTTGTTTTGTGGCAAACGCTTAAAACAAATCATACCTTCTTTGTTAGCCGAGCGATTGAATGATGCGAAACCAAGGGATGTAATCGTAAGTAACAAGGGGCTCAAAAGCTCGTATACCACAAGTATATAAGTAGTCGCAATATTCCAAACCTGTGTTACACACACAGTCCATGGATACTTCAACAAAACGCCAAACCCAACTCCTGTGGTCTGCCCACATCTCTCTCTTACCTCTACAACCGCTCATTAGATTTTGAAAAACCGACGCCCGGCGGGGGGCCCTGGTAAATAACTCACATCGCGAATCTAATTCATTCCTTCTCGCCCCATTCACATTCGATGTCCAACGCATGATCGGAATTGGGAAAACCAGCAAACTCGGCGGGCGCCCTTGGTAAACTAGTTCATCCCTCATTGCTCGACGGGTGGAAATTCATAGACTACTTTATCCACTACGTGACAGAAAATGCTTTAACCGCGGTCCACATACTTTCAACCCCGCTTCATATGTTGGACTCGTCCTGTGTCAGCCCTATATATCTGCTCATTCTGTGCCTCTAAATTCATGAACATGGTACTCAACTCTTACCAGAAATTTGGTGTTGGTAGCTCTGTTAGGCGTTAATGCCATGATGTTACTCCGCAGTTATACTCACGGGCTGAATTCCCTCTTTGGACTTCAATTACCACAATCAAAATTGAATTTGCGCAGATCTGTTCAGCTGACCCAATTGCATGTTACTAGCAATGTACAGCCCAAATGCGAAGGGACGCTGTCTGAAGCTCATTTACACAACCACTTATTGAATGGCAGTCTAAAGAGGCTGGGGTTAAGGTCGGGGTCCGGTCCTTGGGAACTCTGTAGAAAGCTCTGTAGAGAAAATTTTGTGAGCAATGTTCTATTGGATGAGGCTCTGGAAGAGGAACTCCAGGACTCTGATACTCAAACATCAATTGGGTTTCAAAGCACTAAAGACCCACAGGAGAAATGTCGAGGGAAACACATAGCAGCAATTGGAGTCCATGCATGTGAAGGGTCTTTTGTCTCCGGAAGGGGGAATGATGATTTGATGAGTGGTGCGATATTTGAAGACAGTGGAGTAGCTTTGATGTGTGATAGGGTTGTTGGATCGAAAACTGCGTCTGGTACCGGTAATGGAGGATTTGGAGGTGAAGATGGGGGTGGAGGTGGAGGTGGAGGTGGGCACGGAGGCAGAGGAGACGGGTCTGGATCAAATTCCAATAGCAGAGATGCTTACTATAAGAAAATGCTGCGGGCGGATCCTGGCAACCCACTTCTGTTAACGAATTATGCTAGATTCCTGCAGGAGGTTAGTAATGGAAGAATCGGAACTGCGTTTATACTATCATATAACTAATCATATAAATGTTCTTGACTGCATATCATCAATCTCGGCACAATTTTTAATCTGTTGGCCTTGTGTGTATTTAGGTGCAGCATGATGTGGAAAAAGCTGAGGAATATTATGGGAGGGCCATATTAGCCAGTCCCGGTGATGGGGATGCCCTCTCTAGTTATGCCAATCTGATATGGGGCGTTCATAAAGATGCACCTCGTGCAGAATCTTACTATGAGCAAGCTGTAGAGGCTGCTCCGGATGACTGGTTAGTATCTTTCCCATCTCTTCAGTGGTTTTATCCAATTATTTATACATTTATGTGTAAGGGTTTATGCTCTCTCTTTCGCTTGTTATCTCCATTACTTTCTTTACATTTGATCCTATTTAGACATCGATGTTCAGATGATGCCTGCTATTTCCAGTAGTTCTAGTCCAAGTCTAGGAATGATGGCTAGATAGGATCTGGTCTCGTTTGTCATTATGATGATTCTATAACTTACAAATTTAATCATCTCAAGTCAGGTAAAAAAGAGGGAAACTTTACATTGCAAGTGGCTTTAAAACTGGATAGATTCAGGGATTTTAATATATGCAACCATTTAACTGATGTTATCTCACTGTTGGCTCTATTCTGCAGCAATGTTCTTGCATCCTATGCTCATTTCCTATGGGATGCAGAAGATGATGAAGAGGATCAGGCATCCTGTATCCATTGTGGAACTGAGACTACTGTAGCTACCTAATCGCATCAGAGGGTTACTGGCAGTTTGATTTCTATGAACAGAGTCACTAAACTTGCCAGACTACTGTGATCTTGCCATTATCAGTACTGCACAGTGCAGCTCAGATTTTGGTAGCTACAAGCGTGGGTGATATTTAGCATGGGGCGTTTGAAGAAATTATTGTAAGTTGGAGATTCATGTATGTGGTGTCGTTCTGTCGTTCTGTGGTAGTGGTGCTCATGAAGGCATGGACTGCCCTGGTGGGGCAAACGAATGGAAGCCAAGGTGACAGGGCTTGAGTAAAGTCAAGTGGTCAGCTGAAGAAGAATGGGGCCAAATGTGGCTACAAATGCTCTGTCTGATGGCTGGTCCCGTCCATTGAAATGCATCCTAGATGCCAATTCAGTGGCATGTAGACTATTTTATGCCTGTTAATGCACACGACCTGTAGCAGCTGGTACAGCCCTTTGACGTTATGTTTATATAGAAGCGTGGAGGAATTCTAGAGCCTAGCTATTTCCCACATCAACCGAGCACAAAATGGTGAAGCAGACCGATTAACTAAGGCAGGCTGTTCTTCGGCGACTGATTGGATCTCCTTCCAATCTTTTGACAACGGCATCCCACAGGAGGAAGGTCGGATTCAGATTTAAGATGTCTACTTTTCCTGGACGAAGCTCTCTGTTTCCTAGACTCTGGACGGACTTGATCGCTGGAGGTTTCTCTCTACATCTGTTTGCAGAGTCCCCTGTATCATCATCTTTCCACTTTTCTCTTGATTGCTAGAGGCTTTCGGATCCACTTATTAATTTTGTATGGATGTCCATCTTTCACCTCTGTTGATTTTTTTCTCTCTTGGTTTGTTTGGAAGAATCTCTTTACTGTGCCTGGTCTCAATCTCTTGATTGCTGGAGGCTTTCAGATCCATCTCTCATTTACCTGCTCTGTTTTCAGTGGAAAAGACTGAAGTTTCTCTCATTAACCTAGTCTGTAGTTTCTATGTTTCTCTATTAACCTACATCTAAGACTGAAGTTTCTCTCATTAACCTGCTCTCTTTCCAGTGGAAAGAACTGAAGTTTCTCTCATTAACCTACTCTGTTTTCAGCAGAAACACTCATACATGTTTTCTGCTGTAATCACCTTCTTTACTATTCATAAGAAGAGTTTTTCTCTGATTGGAAAAAAAACCGTGTAGTTATATAGACTTTTTCTGATGTAATCACTTTCTTTGCTCTTAATAGAAAGAGTTTCTTTCTGATTGAAGAAAAAAAAGCGTGGATTTACATGGACTTATGTTGAACTTAAAAACATTTTGAAGTCATAACAACAACTCTATGACTCAAATGTGATTCTACATTGTATTTTGGAGAAGAGCTTTTACAGATGTTTGGCAGCCTTCAAACAGAATAGGAAATCACAAAATTTGAGTCCGAGATGAATGAACAAGAAATCATAAGAGTTGTTATTGAAATCACTTAAGGACATGCATTTATGGAACGCATTTGAACAGTTTCAACAATAAAATACATTTTAATGTCTAAATCTTCATAGTAATTTAAGTGTAAAATAAAGTAACACGCTTTCTGGGTTATTTTTATGGTGATAGGCATTTTATTATGAGGTTCTCATTTTATTGTGAGGTTCTTGTTGGTGACACTATTTAGTTGTGATATTGTTGAGTTGATTCCTCAACAACTGTCACCAACAGCAGTCATGAATCTCAACAGTGCTCCGTACAAATCCCATTTGTGCTCTGTATAAGACTCATGCTTTCCAACCACCGCTCGTACAAGACCTGTGCTTTCCAAGTATGATGTCGAATATGCGAGTGTGTTCTTGACGGTGCTCGTACAAGACTTGTGCTTTCCGAGTATGATGCCGATTATGCCAAGTGTGTTCTTGACGAGTGCCCCATACAAGACCCATGCTTTCTAGTGTTATGCTGATTATGCCAAAGTATATTCCAACCCGTCCTTGTACCCCTCCCTTAGCCAAGGTAACCCTTCCTTATATTCAAGGTGTTACTAACCAACTTTCCAGAATTCTCTCTAAAATAAACATCAAAACCTTCTTTAAACCCCCATCGAACCCTCAACTAGCTCTTCAAGCTTGCCAAAGACAAAATTGACCCCTTCCCCTCGCTCTTGCGGTAAGTCCTACATAGGACAAACTCGCAGATCCTTCAAAACTCGTTTGAAAGAACACATGACGAGACACCTACCATAACCGTGTCACCAAATCGTCCATAGTTGAACATTCTCACTCCACTAGCCACCTTATATGCTTCAATAAATCCAAAATCCTAGCTCCTACCCCCTTTCCATTCTAGTTGAATCATCAGGGAAGCCCTCGAAATTGAGAAGCATCCCAATAACTTTCCCTCGAAATTGAGAAGCTTCCCAATAACTTTAATTGCAATGACAAATATCATTTTAGCCAATCTTGGAAACCCACCATCCATTTCCCGATCTCTAAACTTTCTAACTTATCATAAAATCTTCCCCCTCCTTTTTGTGTCATTTTCCTCCCTTTTCATCTCTCTTTCTTGTTTCCACTCTTACCACTTTATTTAATAAATCCACTTTTAAACCCCCCTAATTCATAATCCATTAATTTATTCCCCCCTTTTTATTCTTTCAATCTAATACCCCTAATTCTTTATTCTTTATTCATCAATTACTGGTTACTTGTTATATTTTAATTTAATTTTAATTTAACTTTAATAAAAAAAATATATATTATTCTTTCAATCTAATGCCCCTTATTCTTTATTACTGGTTTCTTATTATCTCAAATTATAAAAACATATATCTAAAATTTAATTTTAATTTAAATATAATTTAATTCCATAAATTGAATTTTTTATTCTTTCAATCTAATGCCCCCTGATTCTTTATTCTTTATTCTTCAGTTACTTGTTATATTTTAATTTAATTTTAACTTAACTCTAATAAAAATATTCTATATTATTCTTTCAATCTAATGCCCCTTATTCTTTATTTTTGTTATGTGTTACTTTTTATTATTATCTCAAAATTATAAAAACATATATCCAAAATTTAATTTTAATTCAAATATAATTTAATTCCATAAATTATTAAATTCAATCAAAATTATAAAAACATATATCCAAAATTTAATTTTTAATTCAAATATAATTTAATTCCATAAATTATTAAATTCAATTTGACTATCCTTATGGTCATTTATCATGGATTAATTTAATTTTAATATCATTTTCTAAATTTAAATTCAATTTCTCCTTCTTTATTTTAAATTAGATGCATTAATTTGACTCATTTAATGCTCATTGTCTCTACTTTCCCATATATGTTAACTTCCCTATATAATAGTGGTTCAACACTCTTCTCATCTTATGCTATGGCTTCCTGCCCCTGAAAATGGGTGAAGTGTTCACTCAAAAGTGAGACTGAGACTCAATGAGCATTATACAGAAACTTTCTCAACATTATGCCAGTGTTCAAAAACATGGCCTGAAAACCATCTTTGAGGATTGCTCAACTCCTCCTCTCCCAGCTACTTATATCCCTGGTCTCAATCACTCAGTAAGCCCTACCCCTCGATTGCTTTGCTGCTGCAGTTGTGGGGACCTAGCACTTGTTCTTCTGAGAGAAAGTGTGAGAGGAGGAAGTCACTTCCCACCTGTCGTCATTTTGCTGAGATTATGAACCACTGCTCGACATTCTTAAGACTGAAAGAAAAAAAAATAGTGATATTTCACAATGACACAACAAATACTTCCTTCTCTTCTTAAAAAGAAAATCTTACGACCAATGCACCATCCGTGGCGACATAATCAAAAAGAGAAATTATCTGCAGAATCCAAAAAGAGAAATTAGTCTCACAATGACACAACAAATACTTCCTTCTCTTCTTAAAAAAGAAAATCTTACGACCAATGCACCAATATCCGTGGCGGCATAATCAAAAAGAGAAATTATCTGCAGAATCCAAAAGAGAAATTAGTCTCACAATGACACAACAAATACTTCCTTCTCTTCTTAAAAAGAAAATCTTACGACCAATGCACCATCCGTGGCGACATAATCAAAAAGAGAAATTATCTGCAGAATCAAAAAGAGAAATTACTCTGCACCAGCCGAGCCGTCTGAGAAATTACTCTGCACCAGCCGAGCCGTCTTGTAGACATAAGTCAGACCAAAGTTCCACAATAATGACGATCAAAATGGTTTTCCGTAAATGTACTAGCGTCGCACTCCTAGTTCGGGCATTCTTTGCGTAACCTCTTCACTTTACCAGAGTCATCAACCTTGTAATATTGCAAAACAACCAACTTTACCTTCTTATTCTTGTGCTCGAGTTTCTTATGCTTATTCTTTCTCTTCTTGGCACCACGTCTCAGAAGAAGAACCAGGCGTAGAGTTGACTCTTTCTGAATATTGTGATCAGCTAGAGTTCTCCCATCCTCCAACTGCTTTCCAGCGTAACTCAAACGTTCATGGTCAAGAGGAATACCCTCGTTATCTTGAATCTTAGTCTTCACATTATCGATTGTATCCGAAGACTCTACCTCAAACATTGCATATATTAGATATACCAGTACATAGTCAAATCCATTCTCAGTTGAAAAAAATCAACGAGAAAAACTGCATTGCACAGTCAGACTATAAACTGCTGATTCAAATCCAGGGGAAATTAATCAACCCCAACCAAATGACGCCGTGCATTTCTGTAAAGATATACATAAAGACAAAAGGTTACAGCTTAATCCTAAGGACTCTACCTCAAGGGTAATAGTCTTACCAGTCAGCGTTTTAACAAAGATTTTCATTGCTGCAGTTGCAGATAGAAAACAACAGCACGATACTATGCTTCCTTTTCTTATGCACAGATGATACGAAAGGAACTTTAAATAACAATTATGTCCAAAATATTCTCTCGTTTTCTAATTTTCTTACCTCTCTCGATGAAAATTTGAATCCGGCTAGAGCACTGATCAAACTTAAATGTAAAGGCATTCACCCGGTGGCGAGTGGAGGTGTGTGTTCTTTGAGAGTCCAAGCAAAGCTCATGCCTAGTACTCTCACAGAATCTCAGAGTACACTTGAAGGGCTTTAAGTGTAAAATATTAAAGAAAAACAACCAGAAACCATGCAGAGTAACTCATTGAGACAGACCAGTGTTTAGAATACGCTGACAGAAATTCCCCCAAAAACCTCAAAGACGTCCCCCCAACGATATTTACTTCCTTAGTCCATGAATTTTGTAATTACTGTAAACATTCAGTGAAATAACTTTAAAATAACAGAAAAATCAAAAGATCAGCGAAAGTTTACAACAAAATCGCTATAATTTTCCTTTTTACTCCTATCAAGCTGGAAAAACATGTTGTGAGGCTCGTCGATGTAAATATTTTGCAGTGAAAGCTTTTCTAATATTTTTTGGACGAAATTAAGAGATTAATTATTTTAACGCAACAAATCAAGGGTTTAAGGGATTTAATCACTTTAGTGCTAAAGGATGAATTTAATAGATCAATAGGCTCGTCGATGTAAATATTTTGCCGTGAAAGCTTTTCTAACATATTTTGGACGAAATTAAGAGATTAATTATTTTAGCCCAACAAATCAAAAATTTAAGGGATTTAATCATTTTAGTGCAAAATATCAAGGAGGAATTTAATAGATCAATATCTTTCCATAATGCATTTAACAGACAAATTATGTCGTCGTGAGAATGAATTTAATCAGTGACCAGATTCCTTGAAATATCCATTGCACATAGGATTTGCTTTGTCGTGAGAACGAATTTAATTGCTAACCACAAACTCCTTAAAAGATTCATTGAGTTTTACCTAATAAACGTCTGAAGTCCAGTTCGTCCTTTCAAGATTCAGACCAGAGACAAATGCAATGTTGGCAGGGTTTAAGCCTCTTTCTTGATTTTAGTAAACCCTTCATGAACACACTTTCTTGATTTTAGTAAAACCTTCAACACGCTTGGCAATTTCTCCCACTAGATTCACCTGATCCTCTTACACCTGCCGACCTTTATTTTTACTTTATCGATCAAGAATAATTCCTAGTAAAATTATTGTATTCTAAGAAACAAGATGATGGTGCCCAACTTGCAGTGCGGGCATGACTTAGGTAGAATTCAAGCGACGAATGTTATGGGAATGACCTGAGGGTTATGACTGATTGAGCGACGACTGTTATGGGAAAGACGTGAAGGTTTTGACTGATTGAGCATAGTGACTACTTCAGCTGAGAAGATAAGCTAAATTGGGTGGAGCTTTGTCCACTGAGTAGAGGATTGACCACACAGGGAGCTTTAGAGAGAAAAATAGGTTCGAGTCTCGTTGTCCATAAGGAAAGGATATTGACCAGCCGCTATAAACACTGAAGATATATAGGTAGAGGGAGCAACAAATCAAGTTGGAATAGCTGGTTTTAGTTCAGAGCTTATTTGATTCAGACCAATAACCTCAAAGTGCTTACACAAACCTTGAAAAAAGTTCGGAGCTTATCTGATTCAGAGCGATAACCTCAAAGTGCTTACACAAACCTTGCAAAAAACGTGAGTTTGATGGCCTGCATATTTGGACAGTCGAACCTTACTTCTTACTTATGTGATGAATCTGAATAGACAATAGATGTGTCCCAGTTGTTTATGCTCCATGGCAAATAGTGGAGCTCCCAAGAAAGAACCATGCACAGTCAAGGACAGCTATATGCATGCAGTGGATGAATGGCTTTGTCAGGTGAGCTTGTATATTAGCGCTTCCTTATTTCCTTATTGATTATAAAATCACAGTGATCAATAAAATCACAGTAGGGTAGGCTAGCCACTAACATAATATGCAATCACATCTTTTGACATGCCAAATATGGATAGAAAAATGTGTTAGTGAGTGTTTAGGTATCTAATGAAACTATTGAATGGGTCATGGGAATGATTTTTTTTGGTTATATAAGTAATTATTTTTATGCTTACTATATATATATGAGTTTGGAGGTTTGTTTTCCTGAATATAAATAAATAGGTTAATGGCTCAAGAACTAGAGGCCTCTGTCACTGGTTAAATCTCGTCCTTTAGGGATCACTCGCAGGAGTGAAAGCCTTCCCCCTTAGGGACCACCATCAAGTCATTCTATGTTGTACGATTTTTCCTTACATATCTGCATTTGCAGGTAGTATCATCCAGTGATGGTTGTCCCAATGTTGATTTGACAATTGAGTTATAATAGATTCTCCCACTATATATATATATATATTATTTAAAAAAATATTAGTTTTTATATTTCTTCATTTGCATTTAGTTTATAGGCCATGCTTTTGAAGGCGCACTTTAACCACTTTTACTTCCAAAATTTCTTTATATCTCTTCTGCATGGAACCACCACATACAATACTACAGGAGCCAACATAAGGCAGTTGTACCTCTAAAAATTCCTTATATGTCTTCTGCATGGACCCACCACATACAACACTCTTGGAGCCAACGGGGGCCGTTTATCACACCTCAAAATACATAAGCAACAACAACAACAACAACCTCCACTATGGGAAACAACAACTAAAACAATTACAAAAAATGGATACATCATGAACAGTATAACCACGACCATCATCGACCAAAAACACCAACACATAGAAAACAAAACCATGAAATGCACAGATGGCCATGGTTATAACCACGACCATCATCGACCAAAAACACCAACACATAGAAAACAAAACCATGAAATGCACAGATGGCCATGCCAACGTCCATCAAAACAACTATCCAACACCGCGAAAACTACATGGAAAAGAGCCTTAAAGCAGAAGAACCAAAGACATTGTCATTTAATTTGACATAGGAATCCAAGGGTCCGAAGAGCTTGCAAATGGAGTTCCAATAGGGTCTCCTGGAAGGTCTGAGAGGTCCCTAGAACCTGAATTAGAAACCAAAGTGTTATCCACCTGACATAGACGTACGTCCATTTCATTGATCTTAAATCTCACGTTTTGGAGAATTATCTTAATATCCTCCAAACCCAAGAAGATGTTGTAGTTATGAACTTGATTGCCTTTAAGAACTAAGTGAAATAGACAGTCCAACTGCAACCAGGTAGATAGGGAAATAAGGAAAAACAATAAAATTTTCCTCATTTTACCAGGATTTAGGATCCCTAACCAACTAGCATTGATGACCTCCGAGTCTGAGAAATAGGGATGTTCCCTAGGATCCTTAGATTCCAGAAGTAGAATCTCCCTACACACTTCCAAGGGTACAACATTAAAGAAAGAAACAATTGAGTCCCCTGCGAACCGATGACTCCATCTGACCCCCCATTGACCAAAATCATCCCAACGATTTATCATTCGTTGCTGGGGAGCCATAACTTCCAACACCAAGAGATGAAATAGAAAACCTATTGAAGAACCACTTTGAACAAAAGAAACCAAAGGGCGAACCATTGACTTTTTAAGACTGCACAAAAGATCAATAATATCATCCCCTAAAAACAAGAGTAAAGGTCATAATACAAAAAACGACCAATGATGGACACACCCAAGGCTACAAAACACCCCCTAGTTACCAAATTTCAAGGATTAAGTTTGTGGTGATACCCAAGTTCCATGGACTTGAACCCAGGAGTTTCGCAACAGAGGCCAAGACTTCAGAACCAACACAATCAAGGATGAAGAATACAGACTATGACCTTTAACCACCAACGATAGAGACCATGACAAAAATTACATGGGATAATTATTGTAATTTCATTATATGAATTGAACATATACCCATTAAAGCAGAAAAGACCAAGAGTTATAACCATAATAAAAAATGACAAGAATAACATCAATCATAAACCAACATCGACCAGAAATACAAGATACCTAAAAATTCCACTTCCGAAAAATATGAATTTGATAAAACTGCCACCAATTAAAAAACCAACCCTTGCGATGTAGAGTGCAAGACAACAACAAAATACATAAAAACATTACGCAAACCACTATGAATAAAACCAAAAGTAAGAAAAAGTCATAACCTTAAAAAAAAAAATCGCCACCACAGTCAACACAACAAGAGGGAAAGTTGAAGCAAGTATCCATAAAACCATAAGTGTGGGGTGGGCGGCGTTCCTCACCTCCATTGTAACTCACAATTTCACTTCGCCACCCCCACGCTCATGAATTTAACTTGAGGAGGTGTTAGATGTTTGGCCCAAATTCCACCTCCATCAACTTGTCACTCCGTGAGCATTCCTCGACATAAGTTTAGATGGATTAATTAATGTCATTATATGAAGCATCAGTGACAGCCCATTAGGAAGAATAAAAATTATTATTATCCTCAATAAAAATTGACAAATAAATTACAAAAAGTTCACCTAAGAATTTATAGTCACTATCGCTCAATGTACATAAAAACAGGTCTAATGAAAGTGGATAGTGGCTATAAATATCAACATGTGTGCACCTCTCGATCACTAATTATAATTATGATTGAAACATACGGCACATATCCATTTTCATTTAAAGCCTCTCCTTTACAGCGTGCCTTTTAGCCCCACATCTTTTGTTTATTGATATTTTATCATTCATGTTACTGTTTTCAATGATTGCATCGCTCTCACTTCACATCTACATCACTGTTAGTCTGAACGTTGGAAAAACACAAATTATAATATCGTGAGTAGCGTCTTGGGTTCACGCTCGCTCCCATATTTTATGGGTGGCAGATTGCTCATCTATAGCTATCCGCCTTCATTGTGATAATATGTAATGGACCTCATTTGAGGAGTAGAACCCACCTTTTTTCCTTTAAATACATTGAACTTTGTTGTTTAGAGGCTCATTTTCATTTAAACATACCTCTCTTTGCTTCGTTGGCTACAATTTGTTTCGTGACAAACACTTCAAACAAGTCATAGATTATTCTTCGGAATCCAAGCGTTTGAATGTTATATCACTGTTGGGTCTATTCTGCAGCTATGTTCTTGGATGCTAAAGATGATGAAGAGGATCCAACATCTTGGATCTATTGTGGAAATGTGACTACTGCCGTACCTGATCGCAGCAAAGACTTAGTTGCAGTTTGATTTCTATGAACAGAGGCATCAAACTTGCCAGACCACTGTCATGATCTTGCCATTATCAGTGCTGCAAATCATATTTCGGTAGTTGGTAGTTGCAAGCCTATATGATATCTAGATTGAAGCATTTGGAGAAAATATTGCGGGTTGGGAGATTCATGTATGTGGGGTGCTTCCCTGCAAAGATTGAAGACATATGTTTTCGAATGATTTCTTTGAAGTTATAATAACAACTTTATGAGCTAAATGGGGAATTGTGTTTCACACCATGAACGAAAAGAACTTTTGATAGATGTTCGAAAGCATTAAAAGAGAACAAGAAATGACGAAGTTTGAGTCTTTTGATCAGATCAATGAAGAAGAAATCATGAGAGTTCTTATTCAAATAATTCACGGACATGCATTTATGGAAGGCAATTGAACAAGTGCAAATTTTTTGAAACAATTTAATAGTAAAGTGAAGAAACACCTATATGAAGAATTTTCAAAAATTACGAGTTTAAGATATTTTGTTATGGATTTTTTTATTGATTTATAATGCTATGTCATGGAAGTGTTTTCTTAATTATTTTGCTGATCTACACCAAGGGCATTTTAAGACATTTGTTTAACACAAAAGAAATCTTTTGTCTTAAAAAGTCACTTTTTATTTTAGTTATTTTATATTAAAATTTAATATCAATTGAACTGTCTTATATATAAAATTTAAGACAAAAGTAGTATGAGACAAAAGTAGTTTGAGACAAAACTTTATATTTAAGACAAAAACAATTTGAGACGAAAATATTTTAAGACAAAACTTTATATTTTAGACAAAAAAAAGTTTAAGACAACTTTATATTTAAGACAAAAGGAGTTTGAGACAAAAATATTTTAATACAAAACTTTATATTTAAGACAAAACCATTAGTATTGTGGAAGTTTGCACTGAAATTCTATGAGTAGATAGTGGATAATTATATTTTCTATTTTTGAATATATATATATATATATATATATATATATATATATATATATATTCAAACAACATGAAATGTAATCATGTCAATTTTATTTCTTTTATATTAGATTTTTCCTTTTCCATTAAACCACATTCTAAAAATATAATAAATAAATAGATTTAAAAAAATATTATTTTTTGGTTGGCCATTCAAAGGGATTTAAGTTTGAATCTCATGTTTTTACATAATACTTCATAACAAGGTGATTTTCAAATGAGTTACATTCCATGAACTAAATTTGTTTATTTTTTAAATATGTTAACATTTTTAAATTACTTCAACTAAAACTTTGATATAAATTTGAAAGAAATTAAATACAATATAATGATAAAAAAAATTAAATATTTTCTCAATTGTTTTCCATATATGCATTTTAAACCTTCATTTTTTTTCTTTCAAAATGAAAAATCAAAATTTTGATTCTTGCATATGTCTTATAGTCACATCTCGGTTTTCTTTTCGCTAATGAACAAATATATCAAAGAGATAAATAACAATAATTTAATTATTTTTTAGATAAAATTTTAGTATTAATTTTTTTTTATTGTAAAAAAACTTTCTACTAATTCGGAGTCGTTGGCGCAAAACTACCTGGAAATGTCCCTAGTCGCAGGCATTCCTTGTTGTGGGAGTGACTGAAAGTTGCATGCATGCCCATGTCAAGGGAGAGATTAAGGATTTGATGCAGAAAAATTTCATTTTGTCTCAAGGGTTAATCACTTGGATGGGTTGGATGGCTCCGGTAACCTAGATGGGTTGGATGGCTTCTGGGGGTTTTGTTGCAAGTGCAGAAGGTTAGGTTGGTTGTGTTACATCGGTTCCACTTCCTTAACTGATATATAGGGAGTTGAATCATATCATAGTAACTTTTCGTCACATGTTTTCCCTGGTTGGCCGGTAACTTGGGTAGATGTGGGCGGAGGGTGTTATAGAGTAGTATCATAGCATGGTTTTGTTCTCCTTGGGTGATGTCTAGTTTCTTTTCCACTTGGATGAATGTGTTTTTGTATCTACATGTTGGTTGCGTATAGGTCCTTGTACTTGTGATCTATGTGCTTGTTGTTTATGCATGGTATTGGTCATGATTGTAGTGGTGTCGTCATGTGAAAGATGATGGTGTTGTTGTTGAATGTATTTGTTGTGTTTATGTCGGTCGTGCATCGATTATGTGTATCGGTGTTTATATGTTGTTATGCATACTTTGACTAGATGATGGTCGTTGTGCATAAAGTCATGGTATGTGGTCAGCATAGTCATGCATTGATAAATGGATAATGGTTGAAAATATGTTTATATGTTGATATGATTATGTTTATGTGTGTGTGTGTTTGTGTGTGTGTGTGTTTGTGTGTGTGTGTGTTTGTGTGTGTGTGTATTGCACTAATATGGTCGGTCTTGCAGATGAGATATCCTCTTCGAGCTATACTAAGGTACACTAGTGTGCTTATGATTTGGTTTAACTGACATAATATACCTTGCAGAAAGAAGAGATCAAAGATGACTAACAAGATGGTAGACTACAAAGATTCTCCCTATGAATCAGATGAGTAGTGTGGTGTTGGGAACACTTTTGACTTAGCAGACACATTGAGGAGTTTGAAGGAGGAAATAAGGATTTTAAAAGCAGATAATTACAAAATCATGCAGGCATAGGAGAAATAAGCAGAAGTCAATGCAATAATTCTTCAGAGTTTGTCAGAATTGTAGAGACAGGGACCACTTCGGATCAACTATGGATAGGAGGATATGACTAATGGGGCATGTGGAAGTAGACCCCATAGTGGGCACAGGTCAGATAGAGATGACACGATCAGGGATGTCAAGTTCTTGGATACTCCGGAAAGGAGGGGTGATGGACACAAGTACTATTCTCGTTTTGGTTCTGAAAGGTATCGTGGTCATCATCGTTATAATCCTGAAAGGAGGAGTGATAGGGGATATTTTCTGGATGAGTTCAAGAAAGAAAAGCCACCTACATTCGATGGGGAAATGAATAAATCACATGATGCAAAAGCATGGTTGATTGGAATGAAGAAATTCTTCAGATTGTACGATTACTTAGATAACATGAAGGCCATGATATCTACATTCAGTCTTAAAGGTAAAGCATATATTTGGTGTGAAGATGTAAAGAGCATTAGAGATATTTATGAGGAGTTGACTTGGAGTGAATTCGAGAGACTATTCAGGAAGCAGTATCTATCGAAGATGTACTATGATGACAAGTAAAAATAGTTTTATGAGCTAAATATGGACTCTATTATCGATGAGGATTAAACTAGTAGATTTCTGGAGTTGTTGAGGTATGTGCCTTACCTCAAGGAGGAGAAGGCCAAGATTCAAAGATTCATCAATGGGTTGTCGATAACATTCAAAGACAGGATTGAGTTTGATGAGCCTAGATCATTGGAGGAGGCCATCCAGAAGCTAAAGCATTGTTATGAGCAATCAAAGCGTAGATCTGAGACTAACCAGACTGGAAAGGTAATGCAACGAATAAAGGGAAATGGGATAAGAAGCAAGCAAGGCCTCAAGACACAGGTAAAAAAGAGAATGCTCTAAGTTACATTTCCATTTCCACATCTTTTCCATTTCACTAAGTTACAAATAAAATGAGTCCAATTCTATATGCAATAGACTAATAGCCTATTGATACACCTTTAGTGATTTATGCATATCTCTCACCTATCACTATAGATCAATGAAATGACATCTAATAGATATAGCCTAAAAGAGTTTGATTTTATGCCCAAGACACCAGTATAATGGAGTAGTTGTGAAGGCAACGATATCCATTGGGGATTTCCATTTTTTCAGCAACATACAAGAAAAATCTTGGTGTTGGAGGAAGAGATATAAAGATATTTTTCAAAAACACAATATCATCACTCTCCTAGTGCCATTTCTGTTAACTCATTAGAATGCAGGTAATGCATAAGGATTCATCAGTATCTATGAAATTTTCTCTCTTTCCAATAACAAAATAGGTTCATCCTAATATTAATATATAAAATACGGTTCATTAATATGCATGGTTCATTTTTTTTTATGATCCTATTTCTCTAAAGGATATCTATTTTTTGAATTTTGTTTGGTATAAGATATGGTGATACCTTTAAATATGAGGTAATTTTGGGTAAAATTAGAAGTGGAACAAAAAATTGTGGTTTGAATTTCCTTTGTAGTAGTAGGCTACATGCAATTTCTATTGAAAGGTTTTGTTGTGGCCCAACATGGAATAATCTTTGGATGAAAATGTTCATTATGGGTGGTATGTTTTTTAGCTCTTCAACTCATTGGATTCTTTGTCTGTTCATGGTATTTGTTGTTCTCAACTTAGAATCCCTGAATCACCCTGAAAGGTCATGACAATGTAACTTTTGGAGGCATTGATGGACAACCCTCGCTCCCCCAAAAAAAGTCATTAGAATAAAACTTTTAGAAGCTTTTGTTAAATGATCGCCTCCAAATGTTCAATTCTCATGAATTTTGGGGGAGGGGGATCTTTTGGTGTATTGAATGGGGCAAGGGGACATAAGGGTATCATGGATGGGTAGAAGTGAGAGGTTAGTGCATGGTATATTGAGATCTATAATACTAACATTAGAGAATGAGAAGGAGCCTTAGGGCCTTATGCCACAAGGGCTAGGGGACCTATAAGTAAGGCAATGAGAGAAATTGATAGGGGAACCTCCAATAGTTGTGATAAGGGGATTAGGGGACACATTATCACAACCCATAAGAACTTAACCCATAAACACTAAAGTCTGTATCCCTTTAACCCCAAAGCCACAATCCCTTAACCCCTACACTCGTAACTCATAAAAAATTAACCCCTTGATCCCTTAAACCCCAAGCCACTAACCCCTTA
Organism: Pinus albicaulis; assembly: GCA_034641835.2. Classification (NCBI taxonomy): domain Eukaryota; kingdom Viridiplantae; phylum Streptophyta; class Pinopsida; order Pinales; family Pinaceae; genus Pinus; species Pinus albicaulis. Next base: position 423,841,090 of record CM076570.1, on the reverse strand, counting down.
ACCCCTAACCCCTAACATGGAATCCTTGAAACCCATAAAACCTAATCCCATATCCTCTTAAAACTTGACCCTTAACCCTACAAGATTCTATCCTCTACCTATTCTGTTTGAAACATTTCTATTGGGTTAAAATCCCCATCAATCCTTAGTTAAAGTCTCATGCTTTGAAGCATTGATCTTAAAAGAATGTTTTATTATTATACATCCTCGGGGTCTCTAATATTTCATTTTTCGACAACCCAACCCTCCTTAAAGAATCGATGCTGAATACTTTGATCCACAACAAGAATTATGACGTAATACATTTGTAGAGATATATAGATTAAATTACCCCCTAGCCACCACTATATTATACACATTGATTCAATGGATAGGGGTTTGTAGTTATCATTCAATGGAATCACTTCTAACCAGTATTGATCTCTATTTCTCTTATGGCTTGTTCTTGACTTAATGGCCACCTTCTTCGATGTCGTTCCTTTGGAAGTTCGAAAAGAGATTTTATTGTTGGAAAGTAAAGAGGTTGAGGGTCTCCCTTATCACTCAGATTTTGAGGTGATGGGCGAGGATTTGAAATGGATACAAGACCTTGGAAAACCTCGGAAGAAACAATTTTTCTATCACAATTCGCTAGCCTTACACCAACAGTTGGCTACTTTGTTTCGCTAGTACTTCAAGATAAACAAGTTGAGACCTATAATCTATTTTTTTCCCTTGAAGATGTCAAAATAATGCTTCACAACCTATGGTACTGTTTCGATAGGGTGGACTCCTAATTGGCTCGCGTTGAAGGTTTTATGGTTAGTGACTCTGCTTCTAGGGACCTTATTAATCCCCCAGTTGACCATGTACAACTCTTATTATTATTTCCTTAAGCGTGGAAATTATGTTTTATTGTCACTTGTATGAGATTGTATGAATATTTATGGTCTTGTTAATGGTGGAGATAGTATCTAGAGTGGATCTTCGTTTGGTCTCGTTGTACATGCTCTGGAAGTGGAGGATTCCCATTGTTGTTGTCAATATTATGCTTACTTGGTCTTTTGTTGGCGGTTTATGTTTATGTTTTCATGATCCTTGGGATTTGGTGCTAGCATCAAAATATACTTTGTTTCCTCTCATTTTATGGGCACCTGCAACTTGAATTTTGGCAATTGAAGATTGTTTTAACATATGCTTTCAACTTGGCTTGTTTTGGGATGGATGAGTATGTTCGCATCTAAGAAAGTGGTTACTCTTTTCATGCTAGATGGAAGATGTGGTTTTGTGTAGAGGACCCTTAGGAAGACTATGATTTACTAATGTTTCCCTCTGTCATAGGACACTCCTGGATCCCACAATGCCCAATCACGTTGGATCCTGCACGATTCTAAGGGTCTGACTGGTGCGACAGAGCTCCGCTTCAAATTGAAGTTCGAGTTTGGGTTTTAGCTATGCGGGTATCGAGCTGAGGGCTTCCAAAGGCTCTGAGGGTTTGAAAAAACTTGGGATTGTGGAATTGGTACACGGATTTTCGGTGAAGATCATGGTGTCTCAGCTTCTAAAGGGAAAATATGGGTCATGGCTACCAAGCTCAAGGACGAGCAAGGGACTTCGAAATTGAAGGGCGAGGGTTTTGAACCTAGGAATCTAGTATGTATTAGTTTGATTAAGTGTTGTATCATTGATTGCAATGTTTTCGTTTAGTCAATTTAGCTTTCGCTTCAACATATGTTGTTGGGGCAGGACAACGAGGTCAGGGTTTAACCGTTGCAACATATGTTGTTGGGGCAGGACAATGGGGTCAGGGTTTGTCCAGCTTCTATTGCTTGTCTGGCATCTCCAAAAATCTACGTTGGAATAGGACAATGGGGTCAGGGTTTGGCCATATTCTATTGCTTGTCTGGAATCACCAAAAAGCCTTGAATATTTCTTGGTAGTATTTATATGCTCGACCATCTTCTATTGCTTGTCTGGCATCTCCAAAAGCCTTGGGATCCATGCTAATTACTAAATTGGTTGGGGTTTAACCACCATGAGATATAGTAATGTAAGATATTTGTGGCTAGGGTTTCACTACCGCCTCTGTGGATTCCTTAATCGGCCCATATCCTTGTCCAATCCCACCATGTTATTGTCCATCTAACAACATCTCTAGGTTGAGAGTTTTATAAATTCTAGGACAAGAGTTTTATAAACTATAGGACGAGAGTTTTATAAACTCCAGGAAGAGAGTTTACCTGAGATTTTATGTCAATAAAACTCTCGGACGAGAAAATACTTAACTCTCGTCCGAGAGTATTTTAACTCTGGTCAAGCCTAATCAAACTCTCGGGTGAAACATTAAAAATATCTCGAACGAGAGTTTTAAAAACTCTCGGTCGAGAAATTGAGTTGACTATTTTCTCGGACGAGAAATTAAAAATTTCACCCAAATTCTAGCCATCTGCCAAAAAGTGTTTCCCAACTTCAGGATTTCACCCGTAGGTCACCTTCGACCACCACTTCCCTCCCAAAATTTTCCTCCAGTTTTGATGTTGATTCTCTTGTCCCCATCTTGATTTTATCATGTAAGCTTCCTTGACTGTAAATAATCCTTTCGTAGCATAGCCCCATATCAATATGTCTGACCCTTCCTCGAAGGTGATACTTCTCGATTCTAGCTCCTTCAAATGTATCCATTGATCTGAATTCTTCGCATTTGGCCAATCTGTCATGTTTTCAATCTTCTCCATCCACCGTTAATGGTCTCTTCCCTCCAGTATTGGTTTATCATTTTATAATTGGTGTTCATAGCATAAGTGAACCATTCACTCAACTCCTTTCCAGGGAATAATTTTCCCCTCTGTTGCTAGGATTCATTCATCATTATTTCCTAGAATAAATGTTACAAAATAAGATCTCTGTTTTGGGCTGCTAGATTCCAGATGGTTGATCCTTTAGGGGGGTCTCGGTATCTTAAAATATCCTCTGTATGGTTGGGCATGCCGTATTTCCTCATCCATATATGCTTCCATAGTCCCGTTCCTCCCTGTGCCCATATCCACCATAATTTCTCCCCCAACACCTGGTTGAGAATAAATGGGTCTCTAAGGCCTAGTCCCCCTTCCATCTTAGGTTTGATGAGGTTCGACCATGCTACCAAGGACCATTTTTTCAACTGTTGGACCCCTCCCCAAAGGAATTTCTTGAATATTTCCTCCATTTTGCTGCAGATTATTTTGGGCGTGGCCATTCCAGACAGCTGGTAAATGGGGATGGATTGTAGGACGAATTTAAGAAGGATGGTGCGAGGAGCCATATTGAGGCCTCTAAAAGTCCAATTGTTGAGCTTGCTTTGAATTTTTTGGATAAGATGACTCCAACAAGCAATTTTCAGAGAGCTTTCAGCAAGGGGCATGCCCAAGTATTTAGTGGGAAGATATCTGATACCAAACCCCAACACTCTCGCCATAAAGGTTTTGATATTTCTAGCCTTATTAAAGAAGAAGATTCATAATTTTTCATTATTAATAAGGGTGCCACAGGCTTCCATAAACACATGGAGTATATCTTTAATGTTTTTTTCTTCCTTCAGCGAGACATGACAAAAGAGCATAATGTCGTCAACAAATTGCTGGTGGGTAAGAGGGAGGTAATTTCCCTAGAGCCTAAGGCCACAAATCTTGAGATTACGAGCTTCCTTATTTAGGAGTCGATGGGGTTTAAATACGGTTTTGATGTTCATTTTAGATAGAATTCTGGAAAAGTGATCAGTAACACCTTGAATATAAGGAAGGGTTACCTTGGCTAAGGGAGGGGTGCAAGGACGGGTTTTGGGGCGGGGATGGAGGAAAATAGATCTTTAGTTGATCCTTCAGTCGCATCATAACTTAATCCTAATTAACCGAGTAGTGACACATTAAAAATGCCTAATTAATCATGAAATTAAACAAATATGGATATGAGAGGGAAACCTCTAAACCCCTAACCCATTTAACCCCCTAAACCCTAAACCTCTAAACCATAACCCCTTAAACCCTAATTCCCAACCCCTAACCCATTTATCCCCCTAAACCCCTAAACCCCTAACCCATATAACCCCCTAAACCCTAACCCCATTAACCCCTAACCCCTAAAATCCTTAACTGCTAAATCCCTTAACCCCATATGCCTCTAAACCCCTGACCCATTTAACACCCTAAACCCTAAACCTCTAAACCCTTAACCCCTAACCCCTTAAACCCTAATTCCCAACCCTTAACCAATTACCCCCCTAAACTCATAAAACCCTAACCCATTTAAATCCCCTAACCCCCTAAACCTCTAAACCGACCCTAACCCATTTAACCCCCTAACCCCTAACCCTTAACCCATAACCCCTTAAACCCTAATTCCCAACCTCTAACCCATTTAACCCCCTAAACCCATAAAACCTTAACCTATTTAACCCCCTAAACCCTAAACCTCTAAACCCTTAAACCCCTAAACCACTAACACCTAAACCTCTAACCCCTTAACCCCTAAACCCCTAAATCGTTAATGCTTAATCCATAACCCATTAACCCCTAAAATCCTTAATTGTTAAATCCCCTAACCCCTAAGCCCCTAATCCCTAATCCCTTAACCACTAACTCATTATTCACCTAACCCCTAACAGCGCCTAAATCCCCTAACCCCGAAGCCCCGAATCCCTAATCCCTTAACCATTATCTCATTATTCCTCTAACCCCTAAATGTGCCTAAATCCCCTAACCCCTAACCCCCCAATCCCTAACCCCTTAACCACTAACTCATTATTCCCCTAACCCCAATCCCTAATCCCTTAACCACTAACTCATTATTCCCCTAACCCCTAAATGTGCTTAAATCCCCTAACCCCTAAGCCCCCAATCCCTATCCCCTTAACCACTAACTCATTATTCCCCTAACCCCTAAACCCTAAACCTCTAACCCCTAAGCCCCTATTCCTCTAACCCCTAAGCCCCTAATCCCTAATCCCTTAACCACTAACTCATTATTCCCTAACCCTTATAACAATCCTTAAAACTCGTTGGGATTAGCCATTCCAAACGAAAGCTGGTCTAGTTGGGACCTATGATCGAGTTAATTCCCCTTTGTTGGCAAGGTGGAATTTTTGCCCTGTCAACAACCCTATAGTCCTTAATCCCTCTAACATATAACCTATATTATTGTTAATTCATATGAACTTTAATCCTAAGCCCTAATTCCTCTAAAACTTATAAGACCCAATCCTTATAACCCTTGCCACACTTAATACCTAAAGATTACAACCCTTATCCTCTAAAAGAATTTACCTCTCTAACATGTAATACATATAATCATTGACACCTGACCACTATACTCCTTAACACATATAAACCATAACCATAATACTATAACCATTATATCTCTTTACATTTTACCATCATAAACCCTAAATTTTATAGCCTTTAATCCCTATCTCTTTTTAAACCCTAAAACCCCTAATATAACCTTATAACCCATATTTCAAATAATCCCTAATATTTACAAACTTAGTCCTTATAATCCTTGCATTAAAACCCCTAACCTTATAATCCATATTTCCAACAATGCTTAGCCTTCACAACCCTTATTCCTTATAATCCTTGCATTATAACACCAAAATCTTATCCTTGTAATTACAACCATCACTTAGTGACTATAAGCACCTTATCTTAAGCACAATGTACAAACTTGATCACCACTTTCATAGGAATTATCTTAGTCCAAGTTGACCATTGACATTGGCATGGACCTGTAATTCCCCTAGTCATACATGATTGGTGATCATTGTAGTACCATGGGTTTATTAAACCACAAATGAGATGACCACGTAGGGAACTCGACATTGGTGTAGGATTATCCATTGTTGTTGTAGGTGTTGGAACTTTGTCGCTAGTGCAAAAATGATTGCATGGTGACACAAAACTAATGTAATTGCGTTGGAGTATGTATCAACATGCCATGCCATGCACAATGCCTGATTAAGTAAACACTTAGGTGCATAATAAAGATCTCAATCATAACTACATGTTTATTAAACACCCATGTTCACTTTGTGAATATGGAGGTTAGGGGTGATATCATAGAGCCATTTAATACACTAGTAAAATTCCCTATAGTGAGAAAAATTTGACGACACAGATAGTCATGATTCTCATTCATCCAAAACCACAATGAAATTTTGACAATACGGATTGACCTAGAACTTGGCAAAACTTGTAAAAGCATTGTTCCACTATGAATGAGCTTTGGATCATAGTAGAACTCTGCCCATGCCTAAAATTTCTACTAAATCATTACCAAACGATTAGCTTATTTTGTGACACTAGATAAATTTTAAAGAACTACCTAATCTTATAGCAAACTTCTTTCTAATTGTTGATATATGATGATAAAAAGAGCTAAAATTCTTATTGATTTACAACTTTACTTGTTTTTTTTTTACTATTTAAGTTGATCATGAACCAAACAAAACTTTTAAAAGATATTGTTTCACCAAGAATAAGCCATAAATTGTAGTAGACTCTACTTATATCTACCTTTTCTACCAAATTCTTACCATATTTATTAGTGGAAAGAAAATCTATATACTTCAAAAACATAAGTTATTTTAATAATTGACCTTTGACTAGCCACATGATCTTTATATTACCACTTCATTCTCATGATTCATTTTTATATTAGTGTTTTAAAATATTAACTTAATATAAATTGCTTGATACATAGTGACTTAGTCCCTTGATACATATTGACTTAGTCCAAACTTTCTTCCAGGTTCTGATTCTCAAAAGGGTGATTGGTATGTGAAACTGCTACAAAATCTATGGTGGGAACGAAGAAAATAACAGATGGGGTTTCTAGATTGGGGTCCCTTGACTAGGCGAACAACGCTTATTTCCTCTATGATGTTAGAGGACTTCAGTTCCTCGTCCTTCTCTTAGCTTCTCGCAGGACCACAAATCGAAACCCCACAGGGCCAAGAACAAAACTTGAAGCCCTTATCACCCGCAGGCTTTAATGGAAACAACAGCAGCAGCATGAGCGGAAAGGATAATGATCCTTTTAGTATTTGAGGCAGTTTGCGGCTGGAATATTGGTGCTGACGAGAGGTTTTGGGCAGCCCATAAACCACCTACGAGGACTAGTGGCAGAAATGTTTGCAGAGAGATTGGCTACCCGAGGGGAATTCAATGCACCCAGATTGAATACAACCTGGTTTAAGTGCTTGCCATCTGTTTCTTCACCTAGTGGGGTGAGATCTCCTTATTTGACCATCCCCCTGGTCTCAACCCTACTACCTTTCTGTATTCCCCTATTCTGCTCTCTAAATCTCAGGTATGAACAAAGCAGGTTTCGCGATGTTTTTTTGAATACTCACAATGATTACCAAATTTCAAAATATGAATATGGCGTTATAGAAACAACTGTTCAATTTTTTCTTCTTTTCTAAAAAGGCAGAAATGTTACTCTGTTACTCATTTTCAAGAGTCCAGTTAGATTTTGTACATGTCAGACCTGAGATTGATAATTCTCCAGAGAGTTATGTTGGAAGTAAAAAGGAAATCTTCTACAACATCCTATTACATGTACCTCTGCAAATTTTTGCAGCTTCTCTTCAAAGAATAAAAAATTACCTCTACCATCAAGCTTCCCACAGGCCTGCAAAGATGAGTAGCCCAATCACACCTATATGAGTGTTGTTCAGTTTTTCTTAGACCAGAAGAAGCTAAAACTCCAATATGTTATGGTATCCTCTTGCTCTCAAGCGGTTTGAACACCAGAGAGCATCCACTGTAAGCCATCACATCATAATACTTAGAACTTCAGTATGAGGAATCCTCTAGGAAAAAGTAAATTTCTTCTACCGTTGGCATTCCATTGCTTTTGAATAACCATTGCTTTTGAATTTGTTTTTACAGGGATGCCATTGATTTCTTAGCTTTACAGTAGCAGATTCTCTTCTTTCTGCTACTCCACCAACCTCTTGCAACCCATACCTTGTTTTCCACAAAAGGATTATTCCTTTTCCCCCTTTTTCCTTTCCATTAATTTATACATCTTTTTGTTATAGATTTCATAACCAAATCGCAATTTGTCAAATGTCTCCACCACAAAAGTTGTCCATAGTGCTGAAATGTCATTCCTGAGTATTTAAACTTCATTATTTCTATGAAACCCTTCGTTTCAACCAAGGTAGGGTGAGCGGACCCTACGTAGAGGCAAAAAATGGTGCTCTGATGCAAATTATGTGACAGTGACCAGATTGTTTTAAGCACAAGTGCTCAATCTACTTCCTATATCCACTAGTGATGGTTTCACTTCTCAAGGATTGAAGGTACTTGAGGCAGTGAGGATATTAATCCGCTCTGTTAAACTTGAGTTCCATTACAGTCTTAGTTCTGTGTCAACCGAACCCTATCATAGTTGAATCCATTCCAAGATATGACATCTCTCCTGGGAATCTTTTCAAATAGTTCTCATGCATCGTCGAATCTTCCTTCCCGAGCATACCCATTAATCATAGTAGTCCATGAAATCACATTTCTACGTGGAAGATAAGGTTTAATTCTATTTTATTTGGGTTTTATGCTCTAGAGATATGTTAACATTTGTGGTGAAAGTTTGAACATGTTTAAAATTGTGAAGAGTAATTTCTATAAATTGGAATGGACAAGAAAAAATGTATTGATGTCTAATTCCTATAGACTCCAACCTACAATAAATATTGAATATCTTGGTATTGAGAAATGGTGATCTTTGTAATTTGATCCTTACACATGTTTAATTGAATAATTTCAATAAACATAAGAAATTATTCTCTAACACATGGTATTGTAGAGTTTTTAAGAATAGTATGTGTATAATAAAGATTTCATGGAGGATTTTTGTCATGATATCGCAGGAGATGATTGCATATCGATCGTTTCTGGTTGCTCAGACATTGAAATCGAAAATGTGACATGTGGACCTATTCATGGGATCAGGCATCTTTCTTTCCCCCTCCATCACATGTTGTCTTATATGTTGTCTGCTATCAACATTAACTAGAAATTTCACCAAGAGGTGTAAGGGAATGCCAAAAGGAGGAGGCGTGAATTATGTTGTGCTATCAATAAGGTTTTTTATTGGAAGGGGGAAGAGTTGATCAGAATTGGATAGATGAGTAGAGGAGTTGAATCACTGACATTTCATAGCATGGAGGCCATAGTAAGAGTATTTGCAATTACACTGTTGCTTCCACTCTTCATATATTGCATACCATGCATAGGTAATCCTCCTTTTTATTTACAGACATAGAATGGTAGAGGTCACTCGATATTTACAACATACGAATGTTGATGGATACTGGATGGCCTTCAAGATTTATTTGCCTGTAATTCAATAGTTGTAACTTGTAACCCTTCTTTTGCCATTGTCTAGTGCATGCTCTTTGTTGGTATGATTATTAGTGTTTATATAGATCTGAAGGATATTGATGTGATTGTAAATTGTTGTATTCACATGATTGTGTTGTGGAAAAGATTATCAAATTCTATTTTGGGTCTGTAAATTTGTAGGAGTAGGTATTCATACTATTGTGTTGTTGATAGGATTTCTAATACTGGTTACTGGTATGGTTATGTTAATATGATTTTCCTGCAGTGGTGGCTCAACTAATAGCATGGAATTGTTTTGGATGTTTGTTGTGATGTAATTTTGGTGTCGTTATATTTGTGTATGTTTGGGATTTCTAGGTCTGGCCATGTTGTTACGTGCAAATTTTAATAATGGCATTCTCATGGTTATTGGCTTTTAATACGGGTATTCACATGGTTCTGTTATTTTCATCTCTTTTTTTCACTTTATTTTGTGTTTATGTGAATTTTTGTAGAAAGAATAGGCAGAAGCAGGACGTTGGTGGAGCATTCACCAACTCTGGGTGTGAACTATGGACAGACGACAAACAATATTCCTCCCCCATCTGCAGTAGAAAATCTGGTTCAGAGTACAACTATTTCAAAGATGAGAATATATGGAGCAGATCCTGCAATTATTCAAACCTTTGTTAACACAGGAATTGGGTTACTTGTAGGTATTAGTAATGACCAAATCCCATCTCTGAACCAGTTGGCTGTAGCACAGAATTGGGTTAAGAACAACATTGTTCCTTTTGTCCCTGCTACTGATATAATTGGGATCTCAGTAGGGAATGAGGTTTTGTTTAGTGGAGAGAGGGTTCTGATTTCTCAGCCCCTTCCTACTTTGCAAAACCTACACGCTGCCCTTGTTGATGTTTCACTCGATAAACAAATTTAAGGTCTCTACACCTCATTCTATGGCCATACTTTCTACATCTGCACCCCCATCTACTGGACGTTTCAGTGAGAGTTTTGACATGAAATCCATGCTTGACTTCCTGCAGAAGATAGGAGCCCCTTTCATGATCAACCCATATCCTTACTTTTCTTATAAGAGTGACCCCACAGATCGAACCCTATCTTATGCACTCTTTGAGCCTAACCAAGGGTCTTATGACACAAACACTGGCCTCAAATATACAAACATGTTTAATGCTCAACTTGATGCAGTGTACTCGAGCATGAAATATCTGGGTTACACAAATATTGATATAGTGGTGGAAGAAACGGGATGGCCATCTGCAGGGGATCCTTTAGAGAGAGGTGCTAGCTTGCAGAATGCAATTGCTTACAATGGTAACCTGATCAAGCATGTGACCTCCATGATAGTTACCCCCATGATGCCTAATTGGTCCATTGATATTTATATTTTTGGTCTCTTCAATGAGGACCTGAAGCCCGGACCAAACTCGGAGCGCAATTTTGGGCTCTTTAAAATTGATTTGACAATGGCTTATGATGTGGGCTTGCTATGATCTCAAGTAAAGAAATTGATTCTTTTTATGCTTCTTTGTTTTCATAATATGTGCAGTTGGTATTCACTGAAAGTTCAGCCCTTCACAGAGTTTGTACAGAAAGGCCTTATTGTGTTGGTCCTGATTGTGGTTTGTTTTGAAGGGTAGACACTCTGATATAGTTATTAATTGCATTGAGACTATAGCAGTTATTTCTAATTTAACCTGTGAATGTGGTAGAGTGTAGGTCAATCTCTTGCTGCTCCACACGCTGGTGGTCCTGTTGCAGCTCCTCCTATAGGGAAAGCTTGGTGCATTTCCAAGCCCGGTGTTGATGAAAAATATTTGAAAGGAAATTTGGACTACGCTTGTGGGTAGGGCATTGACTGTAGGCCTATTCAACAAAGGGGTCCTTGCTATTTACCAAATACAATGGCATCTCATGTTGCTTATGCCATGAATGCATACTATCAATATGCAGGCCGGAAAAGTTTGAATTGTGATTTTTCTCAGACTGGAACTCTTACTTCCAAAGATCCAAGTATGATTTTCAAAATCTCTTTTCCATTATGCATGTCAAATTCTCTTTTCCATGTCATTAATTCCTTTTTTGAAAACTCGATTTTACTAGTCTACCAGTTCTCTGCATAGGATACTTGGATATAAAAGAAGGAATTTCTCACTAATACAATAGTTGTTTTTACTTTAAACCCTAAAAATCCATTAGGGAAACATGATTAGAAAATCTTCACAGAATCATTTTTTAATTTTTAATTAAGTTACTATTAAAATCAAGGGAGGAGTAAATACTGTTTACCCTCCTTTTCATTTGAACTTGTGTAACCTTTTAGAAGGAAACACATGTTCTTACCCTCCTTTGAATTTGAACTTGTGGCCTCTTAGAAGGAAACACATGTTCTTAACCATTAACTCATTAAGGACAAGAAAAACTCCCATTCAACACTACTACACAACTAAACCTATCTATCTAACCATAGTACCATATGTACCTAGAATTTGCATATCCCAGGTTTCAATATTTCAGATCCATATGGTGATTTAAATGGGTTCGTGTTAACATTTATATTCAACAAGTCCCAGCTAACCATATAAATTTAGTACATCATTACAATTACACAATACACACACAAATAGTTGATAAATACACACCCTCTGTATAGTACAAAATTATAATGACACACAAAGTTGATAAATACCCACCTTCTGCACTTCTTGCAATGCAGTTATCCTCCCTTGGGAATCTTGTTTGTATGTATGTAGCAGAGCACATAATTCACAATGGCACACACGTATACAAAGAATTGATAGAATTCTCACCCTGATGTATTACAATGGAATAAATATACAAATATGATAAATACCCAGTGCAATTATCCTCCCTTGGGCATCTTGTTTGTATGTATAACAGAGCACATAATTCACAATGACAGACACATATACAAAGAGTTGATACATTACCAACCCTCAGCACTTTTTGCAGTGTAATTATCCCCGGGCATCCTGTCTGTATATATAACAGAACATATAATTCACAATGACATATATATACAGAGTTGATAGAATTCACACCCTCATGTGTTAAAATGACAACGATAGTCAAAGAGTTGACTGAGAGCACCCACCCTCTTCACTTCTTGCAGTGCAATTATCCTCCCTTCAGCATCTTGTTTGTATATGCAGCAGAGCACATAATTCAATTTATTTTTTATGATGGTTAATACTTTTCATACATTCCTTTAAAATCCTTTATATCTCACTGAAGATTTCTTCTTGGATTTCTGTGGAATTCAAGTCCTAGGTAATATGAAATCAAGTAGAGCTGATGCAAAAAACTCTCTGTTGGAAATATATCTCTAGACTGAACTTTTGTATAGAGATTCCATCCATCACAAGACTTCCACAAGTCCTCATTCACAAGGATTATGTTATAAACATTTTGTAATGATCTTCCACTTCTCTAAAAAAATCATTTTTTTGTTGGGTACACCTTTATGGTATCAAAACTCCAAACCACTATGAGACAATAGCCAGGAGAAGCACACCCCTTTTCCTAGGTGAAAGGAAGAGCCCTAAACTATAGAGAAGGAAAGGACCTTTCTTCAGCAAGGTTTACTTAGCTAAGGTAATGGCCATTTTAGGGAGGGTCATCTAGCCAGCCAATAGCTACTTTTTAATTATTCAAAAGCTTCTTTGATTTTGAATTCGCTAAATTTATAATTTAAACCCAAACTTGTGTTTACCACAACATTTTTACTGAACTCTCTTTATATTAGACAAAAAAATTCATCAAATACAACATTTTTTTTTTCCTCTTGCTAAAGTTAAACATTTCACAACCCTTTTCTGTATGTTACTAAAGCCATTTTTGCTAACTATTTGTTTAATCCTATGGATAATCGATATCATGTTTACTTTAAGTTATGAGCAATTATCTCTGAAAACAAACCCTTTGGAGAATTTTGTCCTTAGCATATTGCTTACAATCATATCTACGCATATTATGTTTGAATTTGTTTTATTTATTAACGAGTGTACTGGGATTACAATCATATCTAAATCAAAATACAACATTTTAAATTTAAATACCTTATCGGCCTCTCTTTGCACCTTTTGGGGCACAAATAATTAATGACATACTTCAAATTTTGCAGTTACACCCTCTTTGACACCTAGAAGGATGCCCTAGACTCTGTGCTCTCCATATATCAAAAAATCATAGGAGGCCTTCGCATATGGGTATATAGGTACATGCAAGCATTTTCATACTAAACTTAGCTGACATGCTCCAACACCTTGATTTTTTTCTCTGTTACAAGTAAAAATTTGATTACATGATATATTTTTGGTTTATTGAAAATGTTGCAGTGGAGATACTGATGCCCAAGTCTCAGTCATATCGACCAGATATTGTATGGATCAACTTAAGCTTCCTATCAAAAGAGCATGACAACCTTGGTTTCATGACCAACAGGCAACAATATTTTATACATTTTTCACTTCAACTTTTTCTAAAATCTTACAATACCTATTATAAGTTATTTGTCAAGAAATAGCTTACCTATTATAAGTTACTTGTCAAGAAACAGTGAAGCTATTACTTACTATTATTTGTTGAAAGTTTTACTTACGATATTAATTAGTGTTATTTGTTTCTGGTTATGTTGTCTTAATTCATGCAGGTGGCTGGATGGACTCGAGACTATGAAGGTCTGAAATTTGAAGCTGGATGTAGATCATACATGTTGATCAATGCCTACTAGCAAGATGGTGGCTCTTTAGGTGGTGTTTGTATTTCTTGTGCTGATTATAGTTAGTTTTCTTTGTATGGCTAGATTAATTTATTTGTAGATTATTGTTTATTATTAGCTTTTTGTGCAAGTTAAGCTACAAGGGTGTCACAGTGAGCTAACTCCATTGAGTTATTTTTTTATTAAGTTAAAAATAGGGGTTTGCATGATTATATATTTTACAATGATTATTCCATTATGTGTTGAACATTTTTTAAAAATCAATGCCTATTATACAATTTCAAGTACTGCCATAACTCCTCACATAATTCTTTAAAAGGTGCTAGCTCAATGGAAGAGAACCTGCTATGCAGGAGGTTAGTGGTTCGATTCCACTGTACCCTAACATGAATTATTCAATGATATTGTATATTTTTTTAATTAAATATTTCATATTGATTTATTTTAATGGCGAGGTATTTTTCTGGATTCATTGTTTTATATTGTCTCCAGAGAGACAATAGATAGGATTAAAAACGTTGTCCCCATAAAGACAATATGTCTTTAATTCCAACTATTGTCTTTGGAGAGACAATAAATGAAACTATATTTGGAGAGACAAAAATTCTTGTGTTATTTATTGTCTCTATAGAGACAATTTAATTTTAAGATGATTTAATTTGAGACACTCGGTCAAAGACAATATTTAAGACAATATACAAGTTTTATTTTGTCTCAAATTAAGACAATTTACCCAAAATTTGTCTTAAATATTGTCTTAAAACCCCCTTTTACTTTGTAGTGTGAGGCCGATTCCCACAATACTACCAAAGCAAGTGACTCGTAGCCACTAATGGCTGTGTGCTTAACACCATAACGATTTTCATCATTCTTAAAAAAATTACTTATGTTTTACATGACAAAATACAGTAAGGGAGGGGAGCAGAATTGGATTGGCGCGACTCTTTGTTTCATTGATACTTTAATTTTGGTATGGATGGAACAAGTAATTAATTAATACTTTCTTCTAGGTTTTGATGAAACAAGTAATGAATTAATAGCGTTCCTTAGTAGGATTTCCAAGCAGTATATTGTCGTTGGCTTGTGATCAAATGTGAGATCCAAGCAGAGATGTGGTGTGGTGTTTAGTGTCTGTATATGTGGGCACTGAATGTAACTATTAGTGAGTCAGTTGATTTCTGAATTGAAGGGTTTTTTTTTTCCCAATGACGTGGGTTGTATTGTTTTTACCGTGGCAGCACCAACTATACTATTAGGATAACTTAAATTTTAAAATATTATGTGTGTTTATGTTGGTTGAAATTTATATATTATATAAAAAATTTAATAAACATATTTTTTTATTTATATTTATATATATAAAAGAAACAAAGAATATGTTTATATATATATATATATATATATATATATATATATATATATATATATATATATATATTTTGGAAATGAAGTAAAAAAAATATATATGAAATTTGAATAATTAAATATTTTGTTGAAATGTTTTAATTTATATTAAAAAATAAAAATATGAAAAAGTGTTCAAAGTTGTGATTGTAATTTTAGTAGATTGTTATGAAAAAGTAGTTAATGTTAAAAAATAAAATAAAAAATATGATAATAAAATCATAGTAAGAAGTCTTAGAAAATGTAATCGCTGAATTTAGTATTAACTAGTTGTTAACTAGTAATATGACAGTTTAGTTATTATTTTAAAAGAAAAGACTGAAACATTTATTGTTTTCTGGAAAAGATCATTTTTGTTGTTATTATGAAAAATAAAATTGGTTATGGAAAAGTAGTTACATAAAAAGTAAAAATACTGATGGTAAAATTATTCCAAGAACTGAGAAGTGGTTGGACAATTTGAACAGTTACCCACTCCTCTAAGGATAAAGGGCATATCCCAGTGAGGAAAAGGGGTTTTTTTCCTTAGAGCATATCCTAGTGAGGAAAATGGGTTCTGTTCATAAACTAAGGAAGAGAGAGGAATTTCCTGAGTTGGTAGAGACCAGTAGAAATCACTCAACGTTCCTAAAAATTTCTCTTACTGAGTGGACTTGAGGTCCTGAGGTCACAAAAGAAAACATTGTCAACTTGTACCTCTCAGGTGTGGAGCACGGGGGAAAGAGAATGACGTAATCGCCTCTCTTGAAGGTTGGGTGGACATCAACAAAGAATTGCACATTCAAATAAGTAACTTTGCATTCCAGTAAATTAAACAGGAATGATTTCATTAAGTGTATATATTGGTATGTGCTTATTTAGATTCAAGGACAACAATCTTATGAAAGAAAAATGTTTGAAAAGGAATGGGATTCTATATACCTTTATGATTAAGAAAGTTATTTACAAGTTCTGTAAATTATGTGTGAATATTATAATGTGTTTTTGAGTTCGGTTGTTGTGAAAGTAAAAGGAAATGCTAATAAGGGAAAAAAAAGTATATGGCCATCCTTAGAGTAAATACAACAGGTAACTGTGTTATATAATAAATTAAACATAGTGGTACCTGTGTTATATAAAATACATAAGTTATTGTGATATATAAATATAGTGTTATTATCTTTCTTTAGAAAACAGTAAAGATTGCATCGATCAAAATCTATCAAAGACATGAAAACATGAATAGCAAGTAAAGGAATAATAAGTTACAGAGCAAACAATATAATAGTAAAACTCGAGACAGATAGTTGAACCATTTAACTCTGTCAATAAACTATTTGGAGAGAACTAGCAGTTATGGACACGAGGTAGAACCTCAACCCAGAACACATCGTTTCTCCTGCTAAAAATCTATACTTGGACAAGTATTGGAGGTGCTCCAATCACCAAAACCAAGAATAGAGAAAAACCCTGTGATGGTGAAATTTTAAGAGATTAACAATGCAAAGATAAAGGACTATCTTTCCCAGAACTATACAGTATTCCGATAAACATCCACTGCATAAGAATAATTTAGTAAACCAGATTCATTTAAAGATATACAAAAGAGATGTAATATACCCGAACCAGCCATAGGTTCGGCGAACATCATATTAAATAGAAATCATGATATATCTATAAGAAAAATATAACCATGAGTATATGATTAACTACCATGAGAATACAGATGCTAAATACAACAGGATTTGTTTCGAATAAATATCTATTACATTAAAAAAAACTAGACACCTTGCAGAGTACAGTCCGAACAAGAATATAGATGTTTATAGATATTCAAACTTTTGAATTCATATAAATCCATAAAAGATGTTCGAGAAATCCAACTGAGATCAAAAGGGAATGGTTTAGAGGAAACCCACTTGAAAATAGTACTGAAATTGAAGTAAGCATAGCTGTGTATAGTTACAGAATTTATAAGAAAACACCCACTATGGCTCTTATGAGCTAACCAAGAACCATTGTGTATATGGAAAGGTTCTATAAATCATGAATTCTATTAACCTAATTGTAGTATACTAATCATGTCGGAAAGATTGCGGACAAGGGAAATTCGACGAAAGAATACCTGGAAGAGCAGTGTGGAGCTATTAGCCGAGACCCAGCATTCAAGATAATAGACAGAACCTACTTACGGTAAGAGGGTACCTGCAAAACCAAGAGACATGAATCGTAAGTAAAGGAAATGATGTTAAACCAAGAATAATAATTAAATTTAACCGAGAACGAGATTTCGTATCCATAATTACCTGAAATTAATGAACCTCCAACAGTTGTTGCGAAGCACCAAGCTGGATGAGTGAGAACCCGACAACAGAGGTTGAGGGTTAAAAATTCGTAGTTCAAGTGCAAAATCTGAGAACCAAATCATGAGTAGAAACGAGAAAAACATACTGGAAACCAAGCTAGAAATTTTACCTATGTTGGAGAAGTGAGGCTTGGCCAGAGAGCTGGAAACATGCTCGAATATTTGTGTAGAGCGGATGGCGGTGTCGACCCCAAGATCGTAGTTAGCCACATAGGAAATGCCCATTTCTAGACTGCAAACCGAAGGCAAAAAAAATTGTGCAAAATCATTTCCCAGTTTCTCTTACCACAATTGGTGAAGCGCCTCTAATCTGTGGCTTCAAGTCCTTACCTGTGGCAGAACCAAACTTAACGTAGTGGCAGAGTAAAAATGACGGAAGTGGGTAGGGTAAATGGGTTATACCTAGTCCCTTCCTGTAGCATACACCACCGTCGATCGAAGAACAAGTCAGACGGAGAATAAGAGGGCAGGTGGCCATCAATAACATAAACGCAGATCCATAAAATCCAACAACTAGCATGAGCATTGAATGGCCAAGACATGTCAAGATTAGGGGAGCAAAAAATTTAATCAAGGAAAGTACAAGAATTATATGCGATGGAAAACAATAGTTATTCTGTAGTTTAAATAATGCTTGGACATACGCGAAAACCACACTAAGATTATCTGCAATGAAATTTAACAAAAGTAATTATCATGTAGATAATGAATGTTTTTCATTTTTGAATGATATGTTTCAACCTTATGGTAAAATTAGATTGATCAGAGCAAACTTACAACCTTGCAAGTGGATATCAGAGCAGCGTTCACACGTTGGGACCCTAGGGGTCACCTAACAATTTAAAATGTGTATAAAATGATGCACAGAAAAGAAGTAGAACTGCAAAGCATGATATGAGAAGGGGATTGACACAACAAACACCTCGGAATAATGGGAAACCTACACCTCAAACACAACCAGAGATGAATCCTGAAATGTGGATTTAGTTGAGTGTAGATCATCACCAGCAAGCTAGTAGACTGCTGGAGGAAAAAAAACACCAGACCAGTATACTGTTAAGTACTGTGCAGAAGTTGCAAGAGGAAATGGTCCATGTGAGAAGTGACAATGAAATTCTAAAGCAAGAGCAGGAAAGGAAGGATACTTAAGAGCCTTTCCGACAAGCAGAATCAAGGGGTGATACAACCCAGTACTAATAGGGGTATGCAAGAAGAAAATGAATGAAAAACTAAGGACCAAACCATGGACATAATGAGAAGGACCCCTTCACAGCGAAGAAAAAAGAATAGGAAATATAATGAAGCAGAATTTGGCAATGTGTCAGATCACCAGGAAATTAAGAAGCAAAAAGTGGAGCTTCAAGGTGAGTTTCGGAAGATAAAACCACGTACATTCGATGGAGAAGATGAGGAGGTGGTAGAGGCTTGGTTGATAAGTATGAATAAGTACTTTCAAGTGTATGAGTACATCAGCAACCTTAAAACCAGATTGGCCATTTACCAGTTGAGAGAAAAAGCCACCCTATGGTGGGAGGAGGTAAAGAATGTTCGCAGTAGTGAAGATCAAGATGTTACATGGGATTCATTCCAGCAATACTTTAAAGATAAGTATTTTATAGAACAATTTTATGACTAAAAATCCATAGAATTCCATGACTTAAAGTTGGGTCAGATGACTATGGACGATTATATTACCAAGTTCACCTCCCTATTAAGGTATGTTCCTTATCTCAGAGACAAAAAGGCTAAGGTTCAAAGGTTCCTGAGCAGTCTGCCAACCTACATGAAGGAACAAATTGAATTCATAAATCCTAGGACCATGGACGAAGAAATTTGGAAAGAAATAATGTGCTACCAGCAGTCCAAGGCAAAATGGGAAGTGGGAAAAATTTGGCAGCCAAGAAAAGGATATAAAAATAGTTCAAAATTCAAGGGTGTTAGAAGTAACAATTTTAAGAATTTTGCACGCGAAAAGTTCAGTAAGTAAGCAGTTTGGCATAAATCATCAAAGAACCTGATGGCTTGCTAAAGAGAGGCCTGTAGAGGCTTCTAGCAAACCTAAGCAAGGACAAGTAACAAAACCAACCCTGCAGTGTTGTGGGTGTGGTGAGGTGCATTATTATAAAAATTTCCCACAGCGAGGGAGATGTGAAACAATTGCTAATTTGCAGGAAGCTTCTATAGTGGGATATGTGGCTGGAAACATACCTCGAATCAACACAGCGTTGGAATATTGTCAAGCATATTATCAACCAACAATGATAGAGTTGGACGGTAAGTTACTGTCTCAGTCTATTTCTATTTTGGTTGACCCAGGTGAAAGTTTAAGTTATGTAAACCCAAAAATAGTAGACGTATGTAAATTAAAAGGTCAAAAATTCAGAAATCCTTGGCTGGTACATCTAGCCACAGGAGAGAAAAGAAAAGTAAGTGCCAAAATTCCAAACTGCACATTGGAAATTGTAGACTAGCAGTTAAACGTGGACCTGAATATACTGCCATTAGGGTCCTATGATGTATTGCTGGGTATGGATTGGCTAGAGAAGCATTGGACTTTGGTGGAATGTAAAGAAAATATTATATACTACAGAATGCAAGATGGAACACGCCAAGAGATTCAGGGAATCAATAAACGAATATGGTTGAGTCCTATTACAACATCTCAAATGAACAACTATACAAGGAAGGGATGTCTGATTTATGTTATCCAGGTGGGATATGCCAGTTCCAAGGAGAAGTCCCCTATGATGGAGAACATACCTGTGGTACAAAAATTTATGGATGTATTTCCAGAAAACTTACCCGGATTACCCCAAATAAGAGATATTGATTTCACCATTGAGTTAATTCCAGGGGCATCACCAACGTCGAGGGCTCCTTATAAAATGAGTGTTCCAGAACTAACTGAATTAAAAATGTAGTTGCAAGAGCTGCTGGACAAAGGATACATTCTTTCAAGTGTGTCCCCTTCGGGAGCACCAGTTTTTTTCGTAAAGAAGAAAGACGGAACCATGCGAATGTGCATGGACTATATACACTTCAATAAATTAATAGTCAAAAATAAATATCCTTTACCTCGGATTGATGACCTATTTGATCAGGTGAACGAGACAACAGTATTCTCAAAATTAGACTTAAGGTTTGAATACCACTACATTCAGATTAAGGATGAAGATATTTATAAGACAACTTTTCATACCAGGTACGGGCATTATGAGTTTGTGGTACTACCCTTTGGGTTAACAAATTCACTAGCAACATTTATGAGGTTAATGCACAGAATTTTTCACCCCTTCTTGGATAACTTTGTACTCATATTTATTGATGATATTTTAATCTATTATAAGAATCAGAAAGAACATAGAGAACACTTAAGAATAGTGTTGTAAATGTTAATAAAACATGAGTTGTACGCTAAGTTCAAAAAATGTGATTTCTTCAAAACATAAATCCAGTACTTAGGCCATGTTATTTCAGCAAAAGCGATAACTATTGATTCGGAGAAAATTAAGACAATCATGGAATGGCGAGTTCCCCAATATGTGGCGAATATCTTATCCTTTATGGGATTGGCTGGGTACTACTAAAGATTCATTGAAGGGTTCTCCAGAATTGCCTTTCCAATCACCTCTTTGCAGAGAAAAGGAAAATTCTTTAAGTGGACTAATGAGTGCCAGAATAGCTTCGAAAAGTTAAAGCATCTATTGACCACTACACCAATGTTGATGGTAACTGCCCCCAACAAAGAATTTGAGGTTTGTATAGATGCTTGTAAGGAGGGATTTGGGGCAGTTGTATCTCAGGAAGGAAAGGTAGTGGCCTATAAGTCAAGAAAGTTAAAGGAGCATGAGAAAAGATATTTAGCCTATGATCTGGAATTAACAACAGTGGTACATGCATTTCAAATATGGAGACACTACCTGCTAGGAAAGAAGTTTGTATTAAAGACTGATCATAGTAGCTTGACCAGTTTCTTCAAGCAAGTTTATTTAAACTCCTGACAGGCAAGATGGAATGCCTTCCTAAGTGAGTTTGATATGGATATTTAGTACGTGAAGGGTAAGGAAAACTATGTGGTGGACACCTTAGGTAGGAAACTATATTTTGTTTATGAGATTTGCTATAATCAGCATGAATGAAATTTTTTAGATCAAGTGAAAGACGAAGAAAAGAAGGATCTTGAATAGCAATTCCTATGGCAGCAAATGGAAGAGGCTAGAAAGCAAGGAAACACTTCTGAATATGGAGTTAGTAAAGAACACATGCTAACCTTTAGAGGAAAGATATATATATACCAAACTGTGTGGATCTAAAGGATCTAATCATGAATGAATATCATCGAAGAAATTATGTAGGACACCCAGGATACCAGAAAATGTTAACTGCAATTAGAAAAATATATTTCTGACCTGGTATGCGTAGAAACATTGTTGAATACTTAAAAAAATGTTTGGAGTGCCAATAGGTCAAGGTGGAGCATCGATATCCAGCTAGATTGTTGCAGCCCATACCAGTACCTGAATGGAAATGGGAGGTCATATCCCTAGACTTAATTACGAGCTTGCCACGACCAAAGAGGCACAATGACTCTATTATGGTGGTGATCAATCGATTGAGTAAGTCTGCACATTTTATACATGTACAGTCTACTTAGAAGACTATACATATAGCAGATATTTTTATGAAAGACATTTTCAGATTGCACGGTATTCCAAAGACTGTTATTTCAGACAGAGATGTGAAGTTTACTTCCAAATTCTAGAAAACTTGTTTACAGTCTGGGGACCCAAATAAACTTCAACACTACTTATCATCCCCAAATGGATGGACAAACAAAATGGGTAAATCAGGTTTTTGGAAGACATGTTGCACATGTACATGATACAGTAGCCAACAAAATGGGAAGAATATTTACACTTAGTGGAATTCGCTTACAACAATGGTTATCAGGAGTCTCTTAAGATGAGTCCTTTTGAAGGTTTATATGGGCGGAAATGTCGCACTCCCATTAATTGGAGCAGCCCTAAAATCAAGTTAATGCTTGGACCAGAAATGCTGGCGGAGATGGAATCAAAGGTAAGAAAGATTAGGAAAAACCTGAGAGTTGCACAGGATCGGCAGAAGATATACGCAGATAAGAAAAGGAATTATCGAGAATTCGAGGTGGGTAATCATGTATATGTACGGATCAAACCAAAGAAGAGTACTTTGAGATGGGCATCTTGTGCCAATTTGGCTCTGAGGTTCTGCGAACCTTTCCAGATATTGGAAAGGGTGGGACCTATGGCATATCAGTTGGCCTTACCTAGCCACATTCGAGTGCACAATGTGTTTCATGTGTCCCTGATAAAGCGATATGTACATGATCTGAAACATACAATCCATTGGCAGAACATTCAGGTAGGATAGATTTAGAAAAATCCTAACTTGAAACATAATTTTTCATGTGAATTTGATAGAAAAATTTGTTGTTTGCAGGTAGAACTGGACAATAAGTTTCTGGTCGAGCCTCAACATATACTTGACTGGAGAGAAATCATGCTTCAGAAACGAGTCATCACCTAAGTTAAAGTGCAGTGGAAGCACTTTAGCCTGGAGGAGGCTACTTGGGAAGACGAGGAATTTGTACGAGAGGCTTACCAAGAGCTATATCTTGAGATGGAGTGAAACACCGAGGACGGTGTTACTTCCCGAGGGGGGGGGGGAAGTTGTGACAGTTGAATTTGGTATTAACTAGTTGTTAACTAGTAATATGAAATTTTAGTTATTATTTTAAAAGAAAAGACTAAAACATTTACTATTTTCTAGAACATTTTATTTTTGTTGTTATTATGAAAAATAAAGTGGTTATGGAAATGTAGTTCCATAAAAAGTAAAAAGGCTGATGGTAAAAGTATTTCAAGAACTGAGAAGTGGTTGGATAGTTTGAACAATTACCTACTCCTTATAGGATAAAGGGCATATCCCAGTGAGGAAAAGGGGTTCTGTTCACAAACTAAGGAAGAGAGTGAGGAATTTCCTGAGCTAGTAGAGACTAGTGGAAACCACTCAACATTCCTGAAAATTTCTGGTACTGACTAGACTTGGGGTCCTGAGGTCACAACAGAAAATACTGTCAACCTGTACCTCTCAGGTGTGGAGCATGGGGGAAAGAGAAGGACTTAATCGCCTCTCTTGAAGGTTGGGTGGACATGAGCAACAAATTGCACATTCAGATAAGTAACTATGCATTCTAGTAAATTAAACAGGAATGATTTCATTAAGTGTATATACCGGTATGTGCTTAGTTAGATTCAAGGACAACAATTTTATGAAAGACAAATGTTTGAAAAGGACTGGGATTCTATATACATTTATGATTAAGCAAGTTATTTACAGGTTCTGTAAATTATATTTGAATCTTATAAT
Source organism: Pinus albicaulis (assembly GCA_034641835.2). Classification (NCBI taxonomy): domain Eukaryota; kingdom Viridiplantae; phylum Streptophyta; class Pinopsida; order Pinales; family Pinaceae; genus Pinus; species Pinus albicaulis. The sequence continues at coordinate 423,816,828 of CM076570.1, read as the reverse complement.
GTGTTTCTGAGTTCGATAGTTGTGAAAATAAAAGGAAATGCTAATAATGGAAAAACGATATATGGCCATTCTTAGAGTAAATACAGCAGGTAACTGTGTTATATAATAAAGTAAACATGGTGGTACCTGTGTTATATAAAAAACAGAAGTTACAATGATATATAAATATAGTGATATTATCTTTCTTTAGAAAACATTAAATACTGCATGGAGAACTACATTGCATGGATCAAAATCTATCAAAGACATGAAAACAAGAATAGAAAGTAAAGGAATAATAAGTTACTGAGCAAACAATATAATAGTAAAACTCGAGACAAATAGTTGAACCACTGAACTCTATCAATAAACTGTTTGGAGAGAACTAACAGTTCTAGACACGAGGTAGAACCTCGACCCAGAACACATCGTTTCTCCTGCTAAAAAACTATACTCAGAAAAGTACTGGAGGTGGTTCGGTCAGGAAAACCAAGAATAGAGAAAAACCATATGATGGTAAAATTTTAAGATATTAACAATGCAAAGACAAAGGACTATATTTCATGGAAATATACAGTATGCTGATAAACATCCACTGTATAAGAATAATTTAGTGAACCAGATTCACTTAAAGATATACAAAAGAGACGCAATATACCCGAACCGACCATAGGCTTGGCGAACACCATATTAGACTGAAATCACGATATATCTATAAGAAAAATATAACAATGAGTATACGATTAACTGCCATGAGAATACAGATGCTAAATACAATAGGATTTGTTTCAAATAAATATATATTACATTAAAAAAAACTAGAAACCTTGTAGAGTATAGTCCGAACAATAATATAGATGTTCATAGATATTCAAACTTTCAAATTTGTATAAATCCATAAAATAAGTTCAGGAAATCCAACCAAGGTTGAAATGGAATGGTTCAGAGGAAACCCACTTGAAAACAGTAATGAAATTGAATTAAGCATAACTTTGTATAATTACAGAATTCATAAGAAAACACCGACTCTGGCTCTTATGAGCTAACCGAGAACCCCTGTGTATATGGAATGGTTCTAGAAATATTGAAGTCTATTAACCTAACTGTAGTATACTATTCATGTTGGCGATCTTGCAGACAAGGGAAATTCGACGAAATAATACCTAGAAGAGCAGCGTGGAGCTATTAGCCGAGACCCAAAATTCAAGATAATAGACAGGCCCTGCTTACGGTAAGAGGGTACCTGCAAAACCAAGAGAGAAGAATCGTAAGTGAAGGAAATGATGTTAAACCAAGAATAACAATTAAATTTAACCGAGAATGAGATTTTGTATCCATAATTGCCTAAAATTAATGAACCTCCAACAGTTGTTGCTAAGTGCCAAGCAGGATGAGTGAGAACTTGACAACAGAGGTTGACGGTTAAAACTTCATAGATCAAGTGCAAAATATGAGAAATAATCAAGAGTGGAAATGAGAAAAACATACTGGAAACCAAGCTAGAAATGTTACCTGTGTTGGAGAAGTGAGGCTTGGCCAAAGAGCTGGAAACTTGCCCGAATTTCTATGTAGATAAAATGGTGGTGTCGACCCCAAGCTCGTAGATAGCCACAGAGGAAATGCCCATTTATAGACTGCAAACCGAAGGTAGAAAAAACTATGCAAAAGCATTTCCCAGTTTCTCTTACCACAGTTGGTGAAGCGCCTATGGTCTGTGGCTTCAAGTCCGTACTTGTGGCAGAACCAAACTTAACGCAGCGGCGGAGTAAGAATGATGGAAGTGGGTAGGGTAACCGGGTTATACCTAGTCCCTTCCCACCGCATCCACAACCGTCAATTAAAGAAGGAATTGGATGGAGAACAAGAGGGAAGGTGGCCATCGATAACATAAATGCAGATCGATAAAATCCAACAACTGGCACGAGGATTGAATGGCCAAGACATGTCAAGATTAGGGGTACAAAGAATTTAATCAAGGCAAGTACAAGAATTATATGCGATGGACAACAGTAGTTATTCTGTAGTTTGAATAATTCTTGGACATGCGCAAAAACCACACTAAGATTATTTGCAGGGTTCATCATTGAAATTTAACAAATGTTTTCATTATTGAATGATATGTTTCAACCTTATGGTAAAAGTAAGTATCATGTATATAACGAATGTTTTTCATTGTTGAATGATATGTTTCAGCCTTATGGTAAAAGTAGATTTAATTATTTATTTAAGTAGTATGGCAATAATAATAAGTGTTACGAAAAATAAGTGGAGATGTTATTGGGAAATATAGGAATTCATCCCTCTCAAAATTACCAATATAATGAAAATATTATTACATCTAAATTTAAATGTAAAGAGAATCTATTATATGATGAATAATTAAAAGATAAAAGTTGAGATATTATTAAGATTACAATTTCAAAATATTTTACACTTATTTTGAATTTTCTTAGCATAAATATAAAATTATAAAGAAATATAATTAATTTCTTATATATAAAAAATTAACTAATTGTAATTTCAATAAACATTAATTATTATCATTATTTTTTTTCAAAAACTATTTAATAAGTATAATATTTTTAATTATAATGTTTAATAATTTTTTTTAATATTTTTATCCATTTATATTTATCATAATAAAAATAATTATAAATAAGCCTAATATTATAAAATTTAATTTAACCATCCTCTTATCGAGGTGTGAGGAGGGAAGATGGTCCGCACACGATCCAAGAGCATGTCAGTAAGACAACAGGGTAAGGAGTGTGGGCGGGCTACTAAACATCGCCACACACAACAAGCATTTATTGTGGGGACAGGCCACAAGCAAGCAAGCTCGGATGCCGCGAGGGAATCTACCGATGGGTGGTATATGATGTGGTGTAGGCATTACATGCAAAAAAATTTGCGTAGCAGTGGGATACTAAGGAATAAAGAGCAGGGGATGAACGAGCTTCAAAACTAGTGGCATTGGCAGCACTGCAATGTCATGAACTCCAGGTCAACGACAAGGCAAAGTTCGTGGTATATAGTGCAGACCTTCCTTTTTCTTTAAATGGAGGTCATGAGGCATGAAATGATGAGAACTTGGTTGTATCGATCACTGCTAATGGATGGGATTAAATTTTTTGGGATGGGGAATCTTTCTGTCTCTTATTCTTCTTTCCCCTTGTTTGTTTTATGCAACTTTCGCAGGGTAGCATTGGGTCTCCTGGAAAACTGCCAATGCCAACCATTGAGCTCTTGACTTCTGAGTATTTTTTAATCTTGGGTGTTTGAGTGGGAGCGTCTGGAGAGTCCTGGCAGGGGGACAATGGGTCTTTGGGAAATTTTGTAATGTTAATCCTTGAGCTTCAACCTTTTGATAATTTATGCAATTGGGGGGTTTCGATGGGAGAGTTTGGGGATTCAGGGGTTGGTAAAGTCGCTTCAGAGGCAGGTTTGTTTAAATTCAAGGTGATGGGGAGCCTCAGAACGAAGGAAAGTGGTAGAGTCAGGTTCAATATCTCCTATTTAAACCATTTGAGTGAGTGGGGAACTAGCGAGGGTTTAGGGTTGGGGGTTATTCCTATGGTGCCAGAATTGAAACCAAGTCTATGTCTGGTAAAAAATTATGTCGGGACTCGGGTAGAGGGTCAGTTTTTATATTCGTGGAAATGTCAAATAGTGGAGGAACTAGATGCTAACCTCAACGCTCCAGTCGAGAGAAATCAGGGAACGAAACACGTCCAAGGTCTGACCTGGACAATTGGTAATGTATTGGCACACTATGAAGATATAATGAGAGGTATTGACTATAAAAAGAAAAATAATCCTAACATGATTGTTGACTATGAATTCCTTTCAGGTCAGAGTGAATTTATTTACCCTCTAACTCCCTCTCTGTTGGTGTTAACCTCGGACAGGGTACTCGAGGACTTGTAGCAGCTGAAGAATTTAGAGGTTTTGAGAATGAAGGTCAAGGAAGCGGAGGGACGGAAGGGCCGTTGCAGCTGTGGTGAACCAGCAAAAGGGAAATGGAAGGCAGAAACCTCAACCAGTGGAATGCAAAAAAAAAAGAGGGAGGCGAACAGGGAAGGAAAACGTGCTGAACCTATTACATGCATACAGTGAAAACTCATCAGCCAAGGTGAAAGAACAAATATCCAAATTGGAAATAGAACTGAAGGCAAAGGCAATGGAGGAACAAGTCCAGGTGTAAGAATGGGAACCACTGGTAGTAGACCCATGAAATACAAGAGGAAGGTTGACCTTGTTTAAATCAGTCATCCAAACTTATTAGATCGTGAAAATCTTACTGGCGAAAGTTGTGATAGACATACCGCAGAGGGATATACCTCGCCAACAAGGACAACAACAACCCAACATGAGGAGCCAAGTCTGTCTGTAATTTAGAAGGAAATACAATGAGTCTAAGTGCAGTTATTCCATGAGAATGTACATCTTAAACGTATGGATACACAATTGCAAAGTCTGCAACAACAAGAGATACCAGGATAGAGTGCGAAAGACCCGACCCCAATAGATTCATTAGATGATTGATTCCTAAAAGTCATGGTGTTCTTGAAAACTCCTATTTTTTTTATGATATCAAATAGCCTTTACATTTATAGTACTCAGAATAAATTTCTAGTAGACATGGTAGCTTTAAAATCTTGGTTGGACATGATCAATCTCCTTCAATTTTAGATGGCATATTATGCTAATCAGTGGCCAACATACCTGGTTTCCTACAGACGGGTTGAGGTCACCAGAAACATAATTTGTAACCTGATTTACATATGATTAATAGAAAGATACTGCCAAATTTACAAAAAAAATTAATTTAACCATAATATAACAAAATATATGATAAAAACTAGAAAGGAAAGAAATGAATTGAATAACAAGAAACTCACAGGTGATAAATGCACCTGGAGACTGCAGAAACTAGAGCGTACACTCTACATTCAATTAATCAATGATACATCAATAAATACAGCTTAAAAGAATAGGGAATTGGGAACAAAATCCTACAACCTAGGAGCTAATCCTAACTTAAGGAGTTATGTTACAACCATGTAACTATTTCTCCATTAATGCAATATAATATTAATTATTTTAAACTCTCCCCCTTAATGGAGAAAGGATTATCCCGTAGTCCTAACATCCCTCTAAACAATTCAAACTTCACTTTCCCAAGAGGCTTAGCAAAAATATCAGCCACATTGTCACATGTTTTATAATATTCAACGAAGATTTATTTTGACTGGACTTTTTTTATAACAAAGTGAAAGTGAGTATCGATGTGTTTCGTGTTCTTATGAAACACTGGATTGTTTTCTAGCTTAATGGAACTCTGGTTGTCATATTTGATGACAATTTCCTCTTTCTTCTCTTCTCGTGCATCATGGAAAAGCCTTCTCAACCAAGTAGCTTTACATGTTGTTGTGCATAATTCTTGGTACTCAGCTTCAGCTGAAGATAAAGACACAGTGCTCTACTTTTTACTCCTCCACGCTATGACCCCAGATCCAACACAAAATTCATGTGTGATAGATCGTTGATGTATCAGTGTATAGAATACTCTAATTGGGTAGGTTTTTTAGACTCTGATTGGGTGAAAAACCTGCTAAATAACATCATATGTATCAATGTATAAAAAACCATAATTACTAGTACCATGAAGATACCTTGGCACACTTTTTGCTACCACCCAATGACTTTCAAGAGGTTTATACATGAACAGGCTCAACAAAATGACAGAATATGCTAATTCTGGTCTAGTTTTAGTTAGATATATCATACTACCAAATAGCTTCCTATACAAAGTGGCATCCACCTCCTTAGAGCCATCGTCACTGCACAATTTCAGATTCTGCTGCAAAGGTGTTGATGTTGTCTTACATTGATCCATTCCGAACTTTTTGAGTATTCCTCTGACATACTTCCCTTGAGTAAGGAAGTCTGCCTAGAGTCTCTCCATACTTCCAGACCTAGACAATAATATAAACTTCTAAGGTATTTCATCTCAAAAACCTGTGACATATGTAATTTGATTTCATTGATTAAATAATCTACATTACCTGTTATAATCATGTCATCCACATACAAGGAAATAAAAATAATTTTTCTCTGTTCATCATACATGGTATATAGATTTGGATCATTCATACTCCTATGAAAATCATGTTGTAATAAAAATGAATCAATCTTCTCGTACCAAGACCTGGGTGCTTGTTTTAAACCATAAAGTACATTTTTCAATCTACACATTAAATGTTCATGCCCTTGTTTAACAAACCCTTCAGGATGCACTAAATAAAACTCTTCCTTTAAATCACCATTTAGGAATGTAGAATTAACATATAACTGGTGTAGTTTCCACTGATATTTTGTAGCTAAGGAAATTAACATTATAATAGTATTTAGTTTGGCTATAGGAGAAAAGGTTTCTTCAAAGTCAATTCCCTCTTTATGTGAATAACCCTTTGCTACGAGCCTAGCTTTAAACTTTTCTATACTCCCATCTACATTGAATTTAGGTCTATAAAGCCACTTGCAACCTATGGGTATTTTTCTTTCTCGAAATTCAACTAGTTCGTAAGTATTGTTTCTAATAATAGATCCAAATTCTCCATTCATTGCAGCCCTCCACTCATGAGATTGACTAGCTTCATTATAATTTGTGTGCTCTATAACATTTAAAATGTTTGACATTAAAGCATAGTCTTTCAATCTAGCTGGTAGATGAGTCTGCCTACCTGATCTTCTAGGTAAAGGACTCACATAAAATCTGTCTGCTTCAGACCTTTGTGGGCTTGACTTACTGACTACATCACCTGCTTCTTCTTCTTTATGTTGTTGTTGCTATTGTTGATTATCCTCACTGCTTTCTTCCATCAATAATGGAATGTGCCATTCTTCAAGACTATTTTCCTTTCCTTCCTCAACCATCTCATGAAATATGGAATCTCGACTTGCAAATACTTTATGGGTCAAGGGATTAAACAACTTATAAGCTTTAAAATCAGTGCAATATACTGCAAAGATGCATTTAATGGCCTTAGGATCTAGCTTATTTCTATCTTCCTTGGGTATATGGGAAAAATATTTTTACCCAAACACTCTCAAATGATTCACTACTGGCTTATATCCATAAAGTGCTTCAAAAGGAGTTTTAAAATTAATACATTTAGTTGGACTTCCATTTTTTAAGTAAACTGCAGCATTGATTTCTTTAGCACAAAAGCCATTAGATAGACCCTTACCTTGAATCATAATTCATGCGCACTCAACTAGGGTTATATTCGTTCGTTCTGCAACTCCAATTTTGCTGTGGAGTGTGAGGCACTGTGAAGTGTTGACTAATCCCATGATCTCTGCAAAATTTCATGAACGCTCCCAACTTGTATTCTCCCCCTTGATCTGAGCATAGAAACTTTATGAATTTCCCTGTTTGTTTCTCCACCATATTCTTAAATTCTTTAAAGCATTGAAATGTCTGACTCTTTTTGCTGATAAAATATATCCAAGAGAATCTAGTGAAATCATCAGTAAAAAGTAAAAAATAATATGCACCACCTAGTGACCTAGTCGGCATAGGTATGCATATATCTATATGCACAAGTTCCAGAATATCTCTTTTTTTCCTATCAACATTCAAATGAAACACTTCCCTATGCATTTTCCCTAATGCACATCCATCACAATCGAAAATCAGGAATTCCATCAACCATACATTTCCTTTGAAGAAGCATGAGATCTTGTAGGTTAATATGACTGAATCTCTGATGCCAAAGATTCTCTGTTGTCAATCCTATTGAAACTAGATCTTGGTGTGGCGTGCTCTTGACATTCAATCTATATAGGCTTCCCACACACACTCCTGATGCAATTGGTTCCTTATTTTTTTCCTTTATGACACAATATGTTTTGAAGAATTCAACTTGCAGGTCTCGATCCGTTACCATTGACACAAAGATTAAGTTATTCTTGATCTTGGGTACATACATTACATTTTGTATATGTCTGATATCACTTCCATGCATCATCACCGAAATATCACCATACCCTTTAATATCATAACCTATGTCATCACCTAGATAAAATTTAGCTCCACAAGTAGTTTCTTCAAAAAATTCAAACCAACGTCTATTACCTGTCATATGTGAAGACGCGCCGAAATCAACATACCATATTTTGGCCTCATCCTCCTCAGAAGATAAAAGAGCACAATTAGCTACAAAAATTCGATAATCATGGCTCTGACCTTCATCGGCAAAGTGTCTTGTTTTATTTCTCTATTTATTTCTAGCCTCATATGCCTGTCTCTTAAGACAAAACTTAGCTTGATGACTGGTTTTCCCACAGTAAAAGAATTTAATGCCAGAACCATTACTACTGTTACTTGCAGACATACCTCTAAATTTTCTCTTATGAAAACTTCCACTGGCTTTCTGTCCCTGTTCTGGTCTGCCTTTGTCTTCTTTTTCTCCATCAGAGCAAGATCTACACTCTATGGTCTTAAATTTTGTCACCGCTCTTCTTCCTGTAACAAAATTCATGTCAGCTCTTCGAATGCAAGGGATTTATCTGATGCATACAAGCCTGTGATGAACATCTGGTATTCATCTGTCATCCCGTTCAAAGTAATTATGACAAGATCAGAATCATACACCTTCTTCCCGATGTCACCCAATCTGTCCTTCAAGTCCTTGAACCTTACAATGAATCCAACAACAGATTCATTCTCTTCCATCCTCATGGAAAGCAACTTGTCTTTGAGTGACAAGATGCGATTGGTGTTTTTTGTTTGGTATAAATTCCTGAGTGTTGTCCAGATATCATTGGATGATTTACCATATCTGATATGTGGGATTATATTGTCTTTAAGAGACATCTTAAATAAAACTTTCTCCTTATTCTCCCTTTTATCACAATCTTGTATGAGTTCAGCTGCACTTGTTTCACTCTTCGGATTTTGCTCATCATCACCGACGATCGACCATGTGCTCGCTCCCTTAAGCAATGTCTGTAGCTTGAATTTCCAATTGGTATAATTGGTCTCATTGAGTTTGCTAGTATCTTTGAGATAAGTTTCTGTAAAATTATTCATTTTGGACTAATCAGATTCCAAATCATCCAATTTCAATCGATTCTAACCAAGTGAACAATTACAAGCTACAAAAAAAAATACTTTAACACATACCATAACTTGATCACAGATCTGTCGCTGATTTGGCATGATCTCTGTGTCAGCAACTTAGATCCACTACTGATCTGAAAATTTTTTGTGTCTACTATTCAGATCTGCCACCAATCAGGAAAAATCTCATGCGCAGAACCATAAAAAATAGGTCAACACTCCTAGTAGCTAAAAACCCTTGTTGTTCAAAATGTTGATAAGGGAACCTCTACCATCGCTGGAATGACCTCGAAAAATGCACTTATCCGTAGCGATTAGCGCTACTGTGGCTCCGAAAAATGCACTAATCAACGTTGTTGTTACGATGAAAAACACATTGATCCGCTTTCTGCTTAGAAAGCTGAGACCTATAAGAAACTAAGTTCCTCCTGTGAGTGAGGTGTTTCTGCAGACCACCTACTCTATTGTGAGCACTGAGGCTCCTATGTTCATTGTAGCCGCGAATGCTCTGTAGCCACTAAGGCTCTGTAGGTAAATCAAGCTCACCTGGTTTGAGCTCTGATACCATGATAAAAACTGGAAATGAAAGAAATGAATTGAATAACAGGCAACTCACAGGTTAGCAATGCACCTCGAGACAACAGAAACTAGAGTGTACATTCTACATTTAATTAATCAATGATACATCAATAAATACATCTCAAAATAATGAGTTGGAAACAATCTTAACTTAAGGAGTTGCGTTACAACCATATAACCATTTCTCCATTGATACAATATAATATTAGCTATTTTCAACTATATAAATTATAATATTTAACAAATTATTTCAATATATTAATCCTACACTGACAATAATAAGTATAATTATAAATAAAATTAATTCTTTAACATTTAACGAATTAAAGTGATTATAAAATTCTCAAAGTGATTATAAAATTCTCCCTTTGTTCGTGAAGAATTAAATAAAATATGTAAAGAAATATAATTGATCTTTATCTATTTTAATGAAATAACTATATTTATGAATGTATAATTTAAATATAAATTTAAAATATTTAATTTTTTTAAATATGATTACATTTTAAATTATTTATATGACTTTTAAATATAATTTCTCGAAATTAATAAGTCTTGTAAAATAAATTGTTTATATATAACTTTCAAACCAGGTAAGCCTTTCTTTTATTGGTTGTTAGCTTAGACAGGATTATATGAATGGAGTTTCTTTATTTAATAAGTTTTATAAATCTTTTTATATTAATGCGGTTAAATGTCAACCTGTAAACTTGAATTTAGTTATATTGATTAGGTTTAGAGAATATATTTTTGGGACATGGTAAGGTAAGGAGAGGAAGCATGGTTAATAATTGAAAATTTAATTTATTTATATCTTATTTTTTTTATTTGGAAATAAGATTCACAAATTTATTTAATTTTTTCTTTTTATTTTGGTTTTGGTTTAACTATTGTTATTAGGAAGTAAATATTATTTATAATTAATATGGAAAAAGTGGAATAAAATATTTTTTCTTTAGAATTTACTAGAAAGGAGACATTGTCACTTAAAGTTACATTAAAAAATAACAAAGTAGTATTTATATTAACAAATTAAAAATAATAAAAAAAAAGTATTAATGTATCTTATAAATAAAATACTTCAATTTCTGCTTTAATTGTACATCAACTTTATATACAAAGAGGAAGTAATTTAAACTAAAAAATGAATAATTTACTTTTTAGTATGAGGGAGATATGTAATTTCTTCACTATTTAAAGAGAATAAAATGGTGCATGTCGCATTGTTTCCATATCATAGCATATGAATATGGTGTTTATCACCTTGTTTCCAAATAATAAATGCCTTATGGTGTGATTAGAACTACCAAAACACGAAACATGATATACGAAGAACAATTAATAGAAACAACATTAGAAAATGTAACTAGGTTCGATCTTCGTAGTTGTTATTGTTCTTATGTCATTATATATTTTTATGTAAAATATATTAAAAAAAGAAAAAGAAAACTATTTGTCAAGCATGGGTTTCATACTCAAATCGATTTGTCATCTAGGTCAAGCATATTATTCATGCTTCTAGGGTTTATTGAGTCAAAAGAATATTTTTCATAACTCAATATATTGTCTTAGAGTCAAAAATGTAATTTTTGTACCCACAAGACCAAGTTAGCCCAACCTCATCAAGTATGCCCTAGAATGGGTAATTCAACCTCCTATATGTGTATAAATACATACATTTTGACCTCATTTGAAGCATCACACAATAAAACTCGATCTCCACGAAAATAAGAGTGAAATTGAAGAGGAGTAAGAAAGCAAGAATGATAAAGAAAAAGAAAATAGAAGTTTCCCCAAATCTCTCACATGTGTGAAATTCTGAAGCTGTTGTAGGGGCCAAAGTTAAAAATTCATTACAGATCCGAAATTTTTAATTTAGGGGCAAAAATTCTTACGCTAGGGGCCAAATTTTTGAAGAGGGATCTCATTTGGAAGGTTTTGACTTAAGTTGAATTTGAATTGCTGGAAGAGATTGGAAGGAGGGATGAGCTAGGTCTTGTTGGAGGTCTTGGTATTTGTTTGAGTCTTGTATTTCTCATTTGATCTGATCCTATAAGAAGAGAAGAGTTTTTTGGGTTTTACCCTTGGAGGGGTCTTTCCCTAGCTTGGAGCCTACAGCTTGTGTTCATTATCTTTTTGTGACCTTCATAATTTATGGCTTTGGTAATTGTTTGATGAACATAACATCATAAAAGTAATAAGAAGCCAACATAACTTCACAAGCAATTATCAAGTAAAGAGAAATCATCCTAATTGTTTCCCTTATTGATTTCTCAACAAGTAGGATGTCATCCCACCGCCCCATATATGGCTCAAAAATTGAGACATGATGTCATCTCTGACCATCCATTAAGATTTAAAAAAATAAAAAGATAATAATAAAAAACTATACATAAATTTAACTTTACACCAAAAAAATTAAAATATTATACCTTTAAATTAATACACTAACATGGATTATATATGCTCCCTCAGGACATAATAATAATCTTGACATTAATTTTTTTTTGATTTTGAAACTCAAAGGAAGATGCCAAATTTCAAACGAATAGTTTAAGGAAGCAAGGTTTTCGCCGCAAAAATAAAAGGCATTATGGCACGATTTTGATAGAATTTGACTGAATTTTTTGGAAATTCAAATTATAGTTGTCAGGCTTAAGAATTTCAGGCCATGATTTTATGAACCATTTCCTAATTGCTTTATTGCTAAAAAGTCTTATGATTCATATTTTGAAATAAAATGACCAAATTTCAGTGAAAAATGAGCCATCCAAGTGAAATTGTCACATTTTTAAACAACGCCCAAAATGTGCTCCATGAACGATAAAAATGTTTCATTTAGACATAATTGATGTAATATACTAGTAGAACGCATTATATCTATATGAAACATGTCATATATATAATTCTTTCTCTTAGGTAATTTGTTCCATAAAATGTTTATATATTTTATTTTCATACGCATAGAAAAATTTCTCTTTCGTGGAATGGTATAGGACACGAATGATATCAATAAAGAATGGCTCTCCCATTTGGTATAGCTTCGTAAGAGAAAAAAATCAATCATGGAAAATATCTAATGGGACCATGATAGGTTTCATAGACCACGATATGTTTCAAATCCTATGAAGCCCGCTTTACCCATTAATTATGTAGTATTGGTCTTCCAAGTTCCAATTATAGGGAGTTTTAACTCAGATGCGTCTATGTACAAGATATTTAAACGTGCCCTTATCTTAATAAATAAAAAAGAAAATATTTAACAAATAAAATAAATCTATTTCCCATGTGTGAATGTTGTTCAATCATTAATGAGCATTTCTATGTCGGGGATGATTTGAAGGTCTGCACACAGAAGCAGATTTCAACTCCTATGAGATTTCCCATTTAATTGCTTCCACATGATAGTCTGAGAAATAATCTTCCAACTAGGCTCAGCATTACCTCGTAGTCTAAGAGTGTATCGATTTATCTCTCCTTTTCAACTTGTCTTTTATTTTATTGGACTTAAAAGGAAAATAACACCCGGGAAAAAAAAAAAAAAAAAAAATCTAATTCCGATGTGCGAAATATGTTCAAACTTTAATGGGCATTTCTCAATTTAGGATTAATTGAAGGCATGCACACACAGGCGTTTAAAGCCTCCAAACCAAAAAATGTCGTTGAAGTATGCATTTCTACAACACTTGTCCAATGTCCTGGAAAAAGGAAAATTCATGCATTAGGGGAATTTTGAGGTCTAAAATGGGCCTCATAAGGAAATTATAAACTTATAGTGGAAATAATAAAATAATTTTAGATTACATCATTAAATTTTAGAGGGAAAAAAGAAAAACTACATTTTCAACTCATATTTTCAACTTATCTCCCTATGGGCTTACTCAAATTTTGAGTGGGAACACTCATTGGATGCACAATTTTATTCTTCATCCAATGAGTACCCATGTTTTATGCTTTCGATGGATCTTGGTACACAAAAAGTGAGAAATAGATGAAAAATGTGTTTGCAATCAAGTTTTTTCTTGTATTTCTCATTTTTCGTGTAATTGAGTATATCAAAAGTATGCAAAATGGGTACTCGTTAGATGATTAATTCAATTTTGCATCCAACAAGTAATCCTGCTCAAAATTTGAGTAAAACCTTGGGTAGATAAGTTGAAAACACATGTTGAAAAAGTAGTTTTATTATTTTATCATTTTTTTAATCTTTTTACTTTTTTACCCCAAAAATGATGAATCACCACCCATGGTTGACATCATCATCTTGAATCCTATTGGTTCTTATAAAGTTTATTTTGGTTGTACATTTTTCTTAGGAGCCTATTTTAGACCTCAAAAGTTCTCTAATGGCTTCTTTAACGATATGTTTTTCAATAATTTGATAAGAAATGTTAGCATACCTTCTTGTATGCTGAATTTAAAGAGGAGTATGGTGTTGACTAGAGGATCTACTCAGCCTTCTACAACATTAAGAACGGATAGCATGAAACCTTCAAAGATAAATCTGCTATTATTTGTTAAGGTATGATATTATTTCTTGGCATAGAATGCTAAACATGTTTGTGAAATTATTTATCATGAATTTTATGGTTTGTGGGCTTGTACACATTAAATCTTAAGTTGAAAATGGAAAATATTTCTCCATTTAGATTTTGTGTATAATTAGATGAACCATTTCTTGGTCTTGATATTGTGTGTATTGCTAACATTAAACTACAAGAATGATTGGTTGTCCTGCTTACACCACAACCACAATCTGCCCAAAAAAAGTATTCATCTTTACAAATTATTGACAAAAGATAAATCACTGCCCCTTTGAGCAAGCACTACAATATAATGCCTTGCAACTAGGCACTTAAATGAACATAAGTCCATTAAGAACAATATGTTATATCTTTATTCAGAAGATGCCAAAAGACATCGTCCTCTAAGAAGGATTTTACATCTCTGCACTGCTTTCTTGTGTACGACAGGTAGGACCTTCATTTTCCTCAAGGAAACAAATATAAAAACAATTGTGTTCTAAAGAGAACTTCTGACCTTCAAAAGTCTTCCGCGAATAGCTAACGTGCTCATCACTTTGGTTTTTTTAAGAGCTCTTAGTAATTAACGGTTGGGCTAATGGCTCATTTTTATTACGTAAGTTGAAGCAACCACATTAATATGCATTAACACTAAAATTTTGCTTAATTTCCTCTCTTTTGGGATCTCGTCAAATTTTCATCAAATTTACTCTAAATTTCAGCGGAACGCTATAAAATTTGGCATAAAAAGAAGTGACTTACTTTAAACATTCGTTCAAACTTTACTATACTCGAAAGTTCCAGCCAATTTCTTTGATATTAAGCACAGAGGAAAGGAAACATACTAGATTTTTTTCGAACGATGCTTTATCTAGGTCAACTGTCAAATTATCCACAATTTAATCCTTAAAATGTCGGAATGGAGTATCATCAGAGAAAGTTGAAGAATTTCCTGAAATTAGAGTTGAAACTGACCTATGGCGTTTGAACAACCTGTAGCAGATCTGAGGCATTTGAACAGGCTGCAGTGTCCAACATCATGTTCTAACTTCACTTGAATAACCAGCTTCCAACCTCACACTAAACGCTAACTTCAAAGCTGGAACAACCCCTCCTCATGCTAAATGCTACCTTTAGAGCTAAAATGGACCTGCGGTGCTTGAATAATTTGTAGCTTGCAGCCTCACCCCAAACGCTGCTTGCAAATCCAATCCAAGATTGCAGAGTCGACAATAAAAAAATGTGCAGAGCAGAAATGAAACTACAGGCTCTTGTTGAAAACAAAATATTAACAACTGCAAAGCACAAATTGGGACAAGTTCAAAGGTTGGCACACCTCATTTGAATTAATTGCTCTAAATATCGAAATCGATAAATAGAGATATCCCCTGATATAAAATTAATTGTCTACCTGTCATCAAATTAATTGTCCCTCGCCAGCATATTAAAGAATTTTTTTTCATGTGCGTCATTGCTATAATGTAATATTGCGTCGTCCAACATATTAAAGATTTTAATTTTTTTTCCTGTGCCTCATTTCCCAAGTGTTAAATTGACACCCATATACTTGTTTTTCCACTTTTTATCAGTAAAATTCAGTTTATTCTAAAACAAATACATGAGGGTTAACCTGTAAATAATTATGAAAAATGTTAAAGTGACGGATATATAAAAAAATAAGAAGTTTCAATATATATATATATATATATATATAGCTGGTACTGGGATATGTGGAGTCCTCGATTCTTATGACACCCTACTTGTGTGTAACCCCTACTCCACCCTACCTCAGTTCTGTGGGCAGTGCTTACTCTCAACAATGCCCAATGCCATGTATTTTGGTATCTTCTAGATAACTTGTAACTTAAAAGACTAACTTAGTCAAATTACATTAAAAAAAAGTAAAATTAAGATTAAAACCAAATAAAATAAAATTATAAACTAAAATAAGATTAAAGTAAAATAGTGAATTTACCATATATAGTTTTTGTACTCTATATTTTGAATATAATATTTTAAAATGTAATATTTTTATTTTAAAAAATAATACAATATTCTTTAATATAATATTTTTTATTTGTTTTAATAAAATTATTTAAATTTGAAGCGAGTGAAAATAAAATGAAATTAAAAATAACTTTATGTGAAAATATTTTTGTTTGGTCAATGTAAAATTAAATTAATAAACAAATTACGTTAAAATAAAAATAACTTCATGGTATTGGCCCATGGTATGACAACCTATGTTATTCATGTGGAATATAGCATATTTAAAGGGGGGAATTAAAACAACTTAGATCCATCTTAACTCAGAATCTACGGGATCAAATCTCCTTTCACTCTAAATAGGTTTGCATCTCAAGATATTTGATCCATCTAGGCCCTTGATAGCTCCCGATTTAAGATGGATCGAAGATGGATCTAGGTTGGTTGTAATGTAGTGTGTTGTTTATCCCTAAAATTAAAAAGCACACTATGTGAAAACATTTTTACTTAATCAAAATAAAATAAAAATAATAAAAAAATAACATTAAAATAAAAATAATTTCATGGTACTCACCCATGGTATTGAGACATGGTATGATAACCCATGGTATTTATGTGGAACATAACCTATTTAAAGGGTAAAATTAAACTAGCCTAGATCCATATTAACTCAGGATCTACTGAGCGCAAAGAGAGAGAGATCAAAGAGATCAAATATCTTGTGACACAAACCTATTTTCACTCAATGAAAAGAAATTTGATATCTTGTGACACAAACCTATTTTCACTCCATGAAAAGAAAGTTGAACCCTTTCAAGCTTGGTGGATCCAAAGTTAAAATGGATTTACACTGGTCACATTTTGTAAGCCTTGATGATGCTTCAGAAGTGGATATGTTTTTTATGTTATACATTCCTAGATGAGGATTTAGAAGTGGGTATGTTTTTTATCTTATACATTTTATTTAAAATATTGTTAGGAGTGGTAAATAATTCGTTTTCCCATCAAGCTAGAGATTTAAACATAATAAGGAAATTGACATTATGGATTGTGTGAGTTTCAAGATGATGTTTATAGAAATAGTTGTTTTCTTTATGTCAGTGAGTTACAACTTAGTGAGAGTCTTTATATTCCAATTTATTCATCAAGTCTATCAATATGTATTTGGTAAGTGAACACGCATGCGTAATTTAATAAAGTCTTGATTAGTGTTTTTCTGTTATCACTATTTGGTTAAATATTTTATCAATGCTTCAAATTAAAAATCACTTGGATAGAAGTACTACCTAAACTAGGGTAAGTTTGAGTAGATTTTAATATATTTTAATATTTTATACATGCAAATTTTGATATCTGGAGCGTAGACATTTTTTTAACAAAATTTTCTTGTAATTTTCTCACGATGTTCAATTTCATGGAATCTTTTTCCTCCTCCATGGAATTCGTGCAGGAATATCTAATATCCATAGGTTAGACATCATTTTAGCAAAATCTTATTGAAATTTGAACTAAATTGTTAGATTTTCTGAAAATTAAATCTAATTAAAAATGAAACTTTGAAAATTTATTTTTAGCAATGGCACACTATTTTTCACCCTAAAATATTTAAAGTTTAATTGCATTCGCTTCAATATTTGGAGGTATACATTGTATTTTTTTCTTTTAAGTTAGATGAAACTGGTAAAAGGAAATATTAAGAGTGATATGAAGGATCGCTTAAAAATAAAATTGTCATAAAAAAATTCCATGATGAGTAGAAAGACCCGTCAAATTTAACCCCTCCTCATTGCTTTAATGTAGTATATTAAGTCGATATTATCATATTATTGCTATTTTTAAAACATTAAATGTGTTTGGCTCTTCTCAAATTTAAGTCATCAAAAAAATGTTAGACGTTGGGAAACTTTGGGAAATCTCTGAGAATGGGGGACTTCAATCAAGTGACAACATTTAAAAATATTTTGCAAAGGGGAAGGCAATTATGAAAAAAATTGTTAAAGATATGTATGGAATTTGTACCAAGTTGGGTAAGTTGGTTTTTATTTTAATAAATATTTTAGATATATAGAGTTATATTTCCAATAATAATATTCTTTTAATTTTAGTATTTAATGAATTAATTATTAATGAGAGTTATGCAGAGCCATAAATGTTTATATATTTTAGTTGATTGATACTAATTATCAAGTCATAAATTTATGAATTATAAAATATTTATTTATCATTTTTTCATATAAATATATTTTATAAATTAATTACTATTTAGAGTAATTATTTGTTATAAAAAAAATTATGATATATAATGTGTGAGAGATTAACGTGTAAATAAATACTCACTCAAAGTTAAATTTATTTATTTACATTAATTTTTTAAATAATAGTAAAAATGTATAAATAAAAAATTTAATATATATATATATATATATATATATATATATATATATATATATATTAATTTTAAAAATAAAAATTATAAACATTAAATAACCAAATTTTAAATAATCTAAATATGCATCTATGCATCTAATTTCAAATTGTATTTTCATACTAGCTATTATTGAAACTCCATACCATTTTAATTTAATGTATTGTAAGTGTATTTTTTTTTTTAAATTTCACTTAACGTAAATTTATTTATTTTTTATGTTTATTATCAGGTTTATTAATTTTTTTTAATTAATAGTTTTTTTTAATATAGGTAGATGATGAAAATAAAAATATTTTTAATTTTTTTAATTAAATATTAATTACACCGAAAGACATTCTCTTTGTTGGCTTGGGGTGAGAAACATTGTTGAAGCATTTCTTATCGCCCTTCTAGCCAATCAAATTTGGACATGTGGCACTTCCTCCAACAAATGAAAATCCTCCATTTGGACTTGGCCCCTCCAACGACAGCTTTCTTGACTTAACCCCTGGACATTTTCTTTACTAGTTGTTGCATGACACTTCTACAAAGCCCTTGACAATACTCATTTTTCCATACCAGGCCCTTGACAGTACCCATTTTTCCATACCGAGAGACTTCTACACAGTCCGATGAAGGAGAGATTTTTCCATACCAATAACTACTGGGAGACTTCAATGACGTTCGAGGAGGGAGAGTTAAACATAATGTAGTACTTCCATACAAAATTGCTCTATGGCCATGCCTTTTCATGGCTCCCCTCTCCTGTTTTTGTACCCTTCTCCTTCTACCTCGGCAATCTAACCCCTTCGGCCATACTCCCCATTCATTTGAATTCACCTTATCTGCAGCCCGTCACTTCGTTCCCTTGCTCATATATTCCGATGACGCTCTCCAGTATTCCGTTTGTTTCAGTACCTGCCAATCGGATTTGCAGCCTCGATGACTTTCCTACTTCCACCTCGTAGCCTCAACAACTTGCTGACTTCCAGCTTCAAGGACTTACGATTACTTTGTCAAGTAAAAATAATTGGTAAGCTGAAACTTGTATTCCTCTGCTAACAACTATTTTATATTTTTTGGGCTTCTCTTCCTCTACTTCGCATATCTGACTTAATTCTTCAGCTGAAGAAATGAAGGAAAATGTTCTATTGCCACTCATATAAGATTTTCTACTATGCTTCTGACAAATCCTTTCAAAATTATGTTATTGATTTTTAGTTGTGTCACTTGTGTACAAGCATTATCCAGTTTGGTCATTCACAAAAAATTCATTGAATCAAAATAGCACCTTCTTTTAACAATATGCAAACATTGCCATGGAGACTTCGTTAACTCGCAATGCTCTTTCTTTACTTTTCGCTAGTGTTGCCGACCTGCAACAAACCCTTAAGGAGTCTTTAAGTATTCATATATGTTGTTTCACATGTTCTTATACTTCCAATCTGAAAGGTTTACAGTGAGCCTACAAGAACTAGACACTAAGGGTAACCCCTAATCAGTAGTCTTCTGGACCTCCTTAATCAGGAAAGATTCCATAGATTTTACCTACAACAACTTCATTGATCCATTTATTCATCCAATTGTCAATATCCTAAGCAGTAGTAGTGAACCAAGAGTCAACGATGAGATAAAAAAGGTCTTGTAGTTATCAGAACACAGTAGGACAGGAGACTGGTTTTTATACCATAAACACACTGAGATTAGGGTATATGGATGTCAACTCACTCCATATAAGATGCCCAAATACCTCCCAATGAGGTTATTTGCACTAGAATATATCAGGCAGATCCTAAACTCTGATGAAGTGAATTTTCTGTCATCCAAGAAGAAAACACAGTTTAAGATCAAAAACCAGATTGGTCCTTTAATTTGCAACAGTAGAGGTGCTAGTCAACAAGCAGAAAAGTGTCTTCAGGAATTCAAGTTCAGTGAAATTTTCAAATGGAATTATGAACCTTTAGGAGTTATCAGTAAGTTAAGAATAAAATTCAAATTAACTCCTTTTATCCATGAGTCCAAACCAAAGATAGAAAAGTACTCCAACCAATCAGAGTGGTTGGAGAATACTTTGAAAGAGGCAGAGAAGCATGGTGATACTAGTTCCATCTTGCAAACTCCAACCCCACAAGATAGGAACTCCAAAGGAGTAAGAGAAGAAGGATCATCTTCAGCTCAAACCACTACAGAAACCAAATTCAAACTAATGTATAGGAAGAAGCCGAAGCTAAATCTTGTAAATGAACAAGTTGAGAAAATTGAGATCATTGATACATACACAGTGGTTAAAGAGAATGCACCTCCAGCAGTCTCAGAGAAAACTCACCAGCCTTCAACATCTAATACACAAATTATTCAAAAGCAACATAGTGTTGAAGTGTCTTCATCAAGTAAACTAGCAGATAAAGAACATGATATCATGGAGAATTACAAGGAAATCAAACTCAGGAATGAGGCATTAATAGCAGTCAATTATGCCCAATATTGGAAGCAGACACCTGGTGACCAAAACAGGTTGCTTTAAGCATTTGATTACAAGACCAGGAAGATGTAGATGACCTTCTTGCAGACCACAGTACATAATCCTAAGTCATCAGCAGTTTACAGGAAGACAACATTTGAAGTTCAAGCCAAAGATGTACATCCTATAGGCCAAATATAATTCCATAAGAAAGCTGGTGAAATGTTATATTCTGCCATGACCAATAAAGCCATGAGTGTCCAAAAACTGCAAAATACTCTAGAAAACACTAGAGGATGGTTAAAGTTAGAAAAGGATTCCTCACAAGCCAAGGACAACAGAATCAAATCACTTGAAGAACTGGTCACATAGGTAGGATATGATCCCAAGAACATCAAAGTTACAGAAGGACTCATCAAGAAAAAGAATACAGATATTGATGCATTGAAAAATCTATTGAAATTGCCTCCCACTGAACATCCACAAGCAAAAGAAGTTCTAGAGAATGAAGGACAAAAAGATGAAATGATGAACCTCATAATTCAGTTAACAACTCAACTAAAAGAGATGGAGGATGAGATGGATAAGTTAGTGCAGGAGAAAAAGGCCAGCATGGAAGCAATTCCTGACACTGCTATTCCTATAGTGACTACAATAGTTCCTTATACTTTAGCAGCTTCAGTGGCCACAATAGTTCCAGTAGCTACAACACTTCCCACTACATCAGCTACAGAATCATCTACAACAGCAACTCATCCTAGTGATGAAGTAGGTAAACTGGTTAAAGCAATGCAAGACATGTCCATACAGACCAATGAAATAACTTGAGTTAAAGAACAAATAAAAATTCCAGAGGAAGAGAAGAAACTAGTTCAAATCATGTATAAGAATGAAACACAAAAGTCAAACAGATTGACTGAGAAAGTACATAAGTTAGAGAAAGAGTTGACATTTAAAGAACCACTTGCCTAGGAAACACAACAGTTGTGGCCAATATCATTGACTCTGTCAATAATATTTGGCGATCTACTTAAGTTTTTTATGAGCAGAAGGATTTGATCAAAGCAACAAGTGAAGCCACTTAGAAAGTTAAGGAAGAACTTGGTAAAAATCCAGAAGAGGCCATTGAGATCAATAAGTTTCTTAATTCTAAGAAAAAACAGGAATTAGAGGAAATTGGCATTAGTGACAGAACTGAAAGAATCCTTGAGGTAAGAAAGGTAATTTCCAAGAGGAACTTAATGACACAACTTGAAGACAAGTGTCAAAACATGGAGCTTGCAATAACTAGATTCATGGTTAAATTTGATGTTTTGAGGCAGAAAGGTCTACCTAATCCTTTGTTTATCAATGAAATATTGATGAAACATGAGGATTATGATAAGAAAATCAGAGAAGTGGCAAAGGAACAAGCCAACAATTCCTCCATGAAGGGGTTTCCAGTGTCCCTCCAGATGTGTCTTATTATGCCAAGAGGAAGAAGAGATGGTCAATCATATTCTGATAGAGTGCAATTTCGCCAAATTAGTTTGGAGAGAGGCGCTTAGAATCTGGGATAAAAAATTCACGATCCCGAATCATATCTTGAGTTTTTATGCAAACTGGAGATCCATATATCCTGGAAAGCTATTCAAAAAAAGCTGGATTGAGGCAGGTTGGATGGCACTTCCAAAAATGGTTTGCTGGAAGTTGTGGCTCGAAAGAAATAACAAAATTTTCCAACGCTGCTCCCATCAACCCTAGGTGGTCAATCTCAAAGCCAAAAGCCTGCTCATCTATTTCTTACAAGGAAAGATGAGTATGTCAGCATTCTCCAATTTTGGTAATCAAGAGTGTGAATGGGGGTGCGATTTGGGCTTGCATCTTCCCTTGGCTAGCAGAAACGATAAAAACCAAGAGGAATGGAAAATAAGGATTTCAAGTGAGAATTTTTCCAAATGGAGCAAAGGTACAGGCCACTATCTTCATTTTGATGGGGCATCCAAAGGTAATCCCAAGAAAGCGGGAGCAGGGGGAGTTATAAAAAATCTGGACGGTGCAGTTGAGCACAGATATGCATGGCGGTTGGGGCACAACACCAACACTCAAGCAGAAGACTTAGCTTTATTGCAGGGCCTAATACAGCTGAAATATTAGGAATAGAGAAAGTGAGATTTATCGTTGATACACAAAGTATTATTCATATCCTGATCAAAAATTTAGTTCCAAAAGGTCTCCAGCTCAACAAACTTATTGCAAGAATTAAAAAGGTAATGGACAAATTTCAAGGCATCAGTTTTTTACATGTCTTCAAGATAACAATAAGGAGGCTGATCATGAAGCTAACAGAGCGATCCACCTCCCATTGGGATCTCTGCTATGTGATGAAGAGGAAACTTGGGATCCAATTCCATAGCTTGGTTTCCCCATTAAATGTATTTTTGTATTTTGTCAGCAATTTGTTTGTATTCACCGAATAGTACTCCCCTCGGCTATTGCAAGATTATGTAAATCTAGATATTAAACTTACTCCAAGGCTGTCCACTTGATAGAAGTGAGAAAATAGGCATCAGATCCCTCCCCATGTAAATTGTTCAGCAGTTCCTTTTGATCCCTTTTTAATATATCAATACTTAACCGTTTCTGTTAAAAAAAAAAACAATACAATACTTTGTCAAATTTAACAATAGTATAATATGATTTAATAATTTGTATACGTATAAATATTGTATAAATATTTTTATATTTATGAGGTTAAATTTCAACTTATGTAAACTTCAATTTAGTTATATTGATTAGGTTTTAGAGAATATTTTTTGCGACATGGTAAAGGAGAGGAAGTATTATTAATAATTGAAATGATATTTTTTATATTTGGAAATAAGATTTAAATTTGTATTTAATTTGTTCATTGTATTTTGGTTTAACTATGATTATTACAAAGTAAATGTTATTTATAATTAATATGGGAAGAGTAGAATCAAATATTTTTTCTTTAGAACTTATTAGGAAGGAGACATTTAGAACTCATTAGGAAGGAGACATTTTCACTTAAAGTTACATTTAAAAATAATAAAGTAATATTTATATTAACAAATTAAAAATACTAATAACAAAATATTAATGTATCCTATAAATAAAATTCTTCAATTTCAGCCTTAATTGTACGTCAATTTTATATACAAAGATGAAGAAATTTAAACTAAAAACAAGTCATTTACTTTTTAGTATGAGGGAGATATGTAATTTCTTCACTACTTAAAGAGAAACAACTGCTTTTGAATCTGGTGTGTGTCATTGCATATGAATATGGTGCATGTCACATTGTTTCCAGATTATATTCAATGAATATGGTGCATGTCACCTTGTTTCCAGATAATAAATGCCTTATGGTGTGATTAGAACTACCAAAACATGAAACATGATATACGAAGAATAATTCATAGCAATAACGTTAGAAAATGTAACTAGGTTCAGTCTTCATAATTTCTATTGCGCTTATGTCATTATATATTTGTATGCAGAATATCAAAAAAAAAGAAAAATAAATACTATTTTTCAAGAATGGGTTTCATGCTCAAATTGTTTTGTCATCTAGGTCAAGCATATTCTTCATGCTTATAGGGTTTATTAAGTCAAAATACTATTTTTCATAAGTAAAAATATTGTCTTAGAGTCAAGTCTCATTTGTGATTTGAAAAGAAAGTGGAAAAATAAATTCAATTCAGTCAAAAATGTAATTTTTGTACCCACAAGACCAAGTTAGCCCTACCTCATCAAGTCGGCCCTAGAAGGGGTAATTTGACCTTCTATATGTGTATAAATAGATATAGTTCGAACTCATTTGAAGCACCACACAAGAAAGCTTGATCTCCAAGAAAAGAGGAGTGAAATTCAAGAGAAGCAATAAGAAAGCAAGAAAGATAAAGAAGAATAAAGTTGAGTTTTATGCCCTAAATGTTTCCCTAGATCTCTCACATGTGTGAAATTATAAAGCTGCTACAAGGGCCAAAGCTACAAATTAATTGCATGTGCGAAATTTTGAAGCTGGGGGCCAAAATTGTTACACCAAGGGCCGAATTATTGAAGCCAGGTTTTGATTTGAGTTGACTTTGACTTGCTGCAAGAGCTTTGAAGGAGGGATGACTTGGGTCTTGTTGGAGGTCTTGGTATTTTTGTTTGAGTCTTGGATTTCTCATTTGATCTGTTCCTACAAGAAGAGAATATTTTTTTTTTGTTTTTCCCTTACTAGTTGTGGCTTACTGGTAAGCTAGACAAAGTCTGCCACAAATAACCTACATTTCATTCTCACTGGATATTAAAGGACCAGATCTTTAAGTGTAATTTCAGCTTACATTCTCAGTGGTATGAGAATAAAAGAAATTGCATTTTCCGAATTTCTAATTTTGGTAGAAGGTCCAATATTTGAATTGGGAACAATTAAATTGCACTGAGCTATCACAATGTATGTATTTGAGAGAGAAGGAAGAGACTTGAATTCAATATAAGGGCCTCATGTTCTATGTACTAATTCAAAGCAATGGATAGATAGTGTCTACTCTACATAAAATCTGCAATCTTGAAATTAGGACAATGGGGACAAACTTTAAAAAACAATCATGTGAGTTCTATATTACTCAGAAATTACAATAGCTTCTAACACATAGGCTAAATCGTTATCATAACAACACATAAAATCATTGAAACTCTAATGATTGGATATCCAACTAATTTTCCCACCATTTTATTTTATAATTATAATCTTGCAATGCTCCTCACTTCAGCATAACTCTTACTCAAAACCTCTCACCTCAACACAATTGACAACATTACTTAATTCATCAAGATTCATGATCTCGTTACTCTTTCCCTGCAACATAAATGTTAGAACAACTATCGATCACCATACTAGATGGAGATTGCACAAATGTAGCCCTTAATCAGAACTTGATGCAACTTCAATATATATTTTCTCTTAGGATGACAAATCAATTTATCTAGGCAACACTTATTCTTCTTCTATTACAACTGATAGCTCTTAGTCCAGCCTTAGAAAAGGCCTCAAAGATGTATATAAACCTTGGACAAAATTTCCTTGAGGAATGTCACAATATTCGGAGCTTTAAGGATTACTTTGGACAGCTCTGAGTTGATGTCACACATGCCCTTGAATTGTCAACAAAATTCCCTTGAAATGTATGAATAAGCTTCAAAAAATACACCATAAAATCTCCACACAAAGTGGTTGTAACATCTTTTATGATCTTTCAAGAATGACAAAATAACTTAGCTAAGTGAATGCTAGTGATTTTGGCTACAAAGAAACTCATAACATTACCATAGTGAACACACTATTTCTCACTATTTCTCAGAGAAAATATACAGAACAAACAACGTCAGATCTATTCTTACTTTCCCATGACAAAACCTCAGAGTATGGTTCTATGAAACCTAAGATGATATGTGATTTGGGGCACAGAACAGGCCTAGAATTAGCCCTCGTACAGTCTGAAGAAAGGCCTCTATCTGCATAAAAAAACCTCAGCAAAGATTCTGAATTTTTATGCCCTAGTCAGAGAAACATCCTCATAAATGTGCTTCAAGATTAGTGGGAATATGCCAAGAGAGCACCTATCTTCAATGGAACAAAAATTCCTTAGAAGACACACCAAGTTATCCTCATATCCGTTCACAAGGGTGTGGTTAGTTGGGCTTCCTTGGCAGCGGTAAGTCAAAAAGATAGGTACATATCTGCAAGAAAATTTTATTACCACTCCACCCCAGGGATAAAGTCGCAATACAATGTTTGATAAAGGCCTTTGAAGCAAGTTTTTAACATGCCTTCAAGATAGGTACGAGAATAAAACATGTGAGTTCTATGTAATGCACAAATGTTGGGATTTTCACCCCCTTCGAATAGCCCTCATTATAAATGTAATGAAAAAATGTTGGTATTTTCACCTCCTTCAAATATAGAAGATGCCTTTATGTATGCACTCTACATTATCAATGCCCCAAAGTAGAAAAGGAGTCTTATAAAGCAAACTCACCTATTCAAAAATATCTCCTTAACATGTGTGACTTCTCTATAGTGCAGCAATCTTTGTTGTTGATCAACTTTCGAAAGCTGAAACTGGTGACTTTCTTTGTTTCCCGCCCAAGCTAAAAGTAAATAGCTTCAAGCAATAAATGATATAAGTTTCTAACACTCCATACTTCTGAGTAAGGTGTTCTTGTAACCCCAACTTCTCCCTAAACTCAAAGTTTCAAAATTCCCCTTAGTTAGGGGATTTGTAATCCAACATTGCAACTCCCTAAAAAAAATAAATTCAAAGGGTCAGGTTTGATTCTCAATGCATTCCTGTGGTGATAGCCACAATATAGAATAATTTTAAAGATAGATAGTGAATTGAATGGTTAGCTAACAGAAATTTGGAAATGATGGATTGTAACAACAATATCGAAAGGGGAGTAAACTTTGTATTGGTTCATGGAGCCATGCATGGAGCATGGTGTTGGTATAAGATTTTGGAGCTTCTTGAGAAATATGGTCACAAGGTGTCTGCAATTGATCTGATGAGTGTTGGTACAAGTCTTGTTACCGCTGATTCCATCACCTCATTTGAGGAATATAATCAACCCCTTATGCACTTCCTTGCCAAGATCCCATAGACAGAAAAGGCACACTATCTCTCATGTTCTACATTTATACTTTATTTTTAAATTCATTTTAATGCTTTCATTGATTATTTATGCACTTAGAATATATTATTTGAATTTTTTGATAATTTATGCACTTAGAGGAGATTACTTGAATGATTTTCTTTGAAGCCTTTCAGCCATTAGACTGAAAAAGTCATAGGGTGCCCATCTAGATCAATAGGTGAGGTAAAGAAGTGTGATATGTGGCCATTTCTAAGGATCAATGTCACTCTTGTAGCCCATTTGGTATCTTGGTGTGCCAAATTCTCATGTTGGAAGAAATGGTTCTCTTTAAAATTTTAATTATTACTTTATAAGTAGTTAACTCCACCATATTAGTAATGGACTCAACTAAAAAAAGGAAAATTATATGCTCCATTCACCACGCCACCTATAAAAAGTTAAGGATTCATACTCTAAATTTTGTTCAGCAAAGGCATAAGTTCAACAGAATATACTTTAAGTTCCCTTTATATACTATATGTTATTTGTACATTATTTGGATACAGAAAAATGTGATTTTTTGACCCTAGTGTTGGAATCCACACTCGGACCCTCTCCTATATCCTACTAATTGATCAAGTGTCAGTGCTTGAACCCAAAACAAACAACATTTCGACCTATATCTGGAAGGTGAGGCAGGGGGGTTTGGGGTGCTCCCTGAGAATCATCCTTCTTAGAATGAGGAATGGGGATGTTAGAAATCCAAGTGGTATAAAATCCCTCTTTGCTCGTAGATGTCCATCCTTTGCTAAACAATCGAGATAGAAAGGCTATAGACACCCATCCTTTACCGGAAAGTTAGGACAGAAAGGTTGTACCCCACCTTTGTTGGACTTTCCAGACAAAAAGCAAGTCGATGCCATTAATGGAACCGTTGCTTCTTCCAACTATGGGGAATAAGGATTTCAAATGGGAAAGTGATCATGGGAATGTGATAATGGGTTCGAGAAGTGGGACATACATTAAATTAACAATGTAGCCACCATTGTTGCTGAGAGAACTATCAAGTATTTGAATGGAAGAACATGGCATGAGCTTAATTATCTGGGAGTATCAGACAAAACCAGTATCATCATGGAAGTAAATAGGCTTTTAACCAAGGAGTTCATTTCTGCAGTCCAAGCACAATGCCAGAACATTACTAAAACAAGCAAATCTTTTAAGGATAAAGTAAAGCCAAAAATTCAGACTATTCACAACTCTGGGCATTACAACTATTCGCAGTTTAAAGAAATTATTTCTCATAACTACCAACTACCAAGCATAAAAAAAACTAGCAGAATAGCAACAAAAGTCACATAAGGTAGCGTACCACTGAGAATTCATTCAATACTTGTTTAGGCAGATAGGTTATTGTTATGCGGATGACAAGGAAGCACCACAAATGCAGGATCTATTACCACAGGATACTTGAACACCTCAATACTCTCTTACAAATCTTGCAAAAAAATTACTTATAAGACACATGTATAAACACTTTAAGACAACTGTGTAAAATACGTGTAAGACATGAAAAAATTTTCATACAATAAAATTTGATAATTGAATTAAACACAATTCATATGTGGACCTAGGAGTCTACCACTTGTCTTCCCCTATGGGCCCACAACCTTACCACTTATTCCTCTTTGGGACAACTCAACGCCCAACGTCCAATGTGCATAGTAATGCTCTATGCTCTGTGTCGCTA
This sequence comes from Pinus albicaulis, assembly GCA_034641835.2. Lineage (NCBI taxonomy): Eukaryota > Viridiplantae > Streptophyta > Pinopsida > Pinales > Pinaceae > Pinus > Pinus albicaulis. Next base: position 423,787,389 of record CM076570.1, on the reverse strand, counting down.
ATGCAAACAGGTCGCTCTTAAATAAAATGGATGGTGAGGACCAGCAAGAATCCCAAACAGGAAGCTCCTTCCATCGGTACTCCTAAGGTATTTATTCTACAAGGAAAAGACAGGGATAGATCGCACACAAGGATAGATCGCACCAGGCATTTTAGTTCAAATACCATATAAAAAAATTTTACATTGGAAACTAAGAAACAAAGCTTATGCCCACACATCTAACCCTTGCCTCAAGTATTCTCTTTTCACCCTAACCAAAGAGCCTCTAAAGCAACAGTATGAGTCCAAACTCAAATCTGACTAGATGTTCCCCACAAATTCAGACTTGTTTTCCAATTCTAAGCAGAGATTGATCTGCGTCAGTCTGGAGAATCGAACACCTGATTTCCAATTCTCAGTAGAAATCCATCTGCGTGTTGCACGAGGTGTATGGCTCTTATCATTCTCCATAGGGGTCTGCTACATGACCGCTTAACCCGCTCAATTCATCCTCACCGAATCTCTCTGGATAAGGGGACTCTCGCTATAGGTAGGTATTCAGAGATTAATTCTTGCTTATGAATTGCTACAATCTAACCCTTTCCTCAAGTATTCTCTTTTCACCCTAACCGAAGAGCCTCTAAAGCAGCAGCATGAGTCCGAACTCAAATCTAACCAGATGTTCCCCACAAATTCAAACCTTTTTTCCAATTCTAAGCAAAGGTCGATCCGTGTCAGTCGACAGAATCGAATACCTGATTTCCAATTCTAAGTATAAATCCATCTGCGTGTTGCACGAGGTGTATGGATGTTATCATTATCTACAGGGTTTTGATACATGACCTCTTAACCCTCTCAATTCATCCTCACCGACTCTCTCTGGATAAGGGGACTCTCGCTATATGTAGGTATTCAGATATTTATTCTTACTTATGAATTTCTACAATCTAATAGGGATCTATTTCTTATTCCAACTAACTTATGAACTCTATTGTAATTGACGAACCAACCACCAAGTCCTACCACCCTAATTTTGAATCAAAGGAGGGAAATATGTTAGACAATGCCTTATTTCACTCTCAACAATAGATCCACCCATTTTCAAAACACTAGCCACTGACCAGAAAATACCCAGGGGTTGTTTCCCTATCATCGTTACCTCTCATCATGACAATTTGTATCAGCAGGAAAAGCAGGCTCAGAACGTTAATCGAAAGGGAATTCGTATCAGCAGGCAAAGCAGGCTCAGAACGCAAATCGAAAGGGTTCTTTGTAAAGGATTACAAGTCCAGCACTTCCAATTGATTTCCAGTGTGATTCTCCGAATAGATACCACTTATTGTAGTTAAGAATCTGCATCGGTTGCAAGACATATGGGCTCTGTAGAGAAACACCTATAAAAAGGAATGTATTAACTGGAGAAGACGACAAGGAGACACACAGCCAGGGTTTGGGAAAGCGACACCCCATCTAGAAAACTTCAGTAGTTTATTAGCAACATGGCAAGTGATGGTAAGATATACTTACCTATAGATATACAAAGATAACATCATATGGTAAGCTGAACAAGAGAACTTTGTTTAACCTATAGCGGAAGACCGACAAGCGCTTAGTGGCAACCCATGGAGTAATAGGTTAGTTTGCTCGGCAAGAGAGGAAGTAGGAGATAAGAGCACTTGGTGTTGTTGGGACACTGTAATTTAATCTAGAATCGATGAACCCATTCATTAATTCATAAACCAACCCCTAATCCTTTGTTCGATGGCCCCTAAATAATTGATGAGAAGAACAATCCTTCAAAGTGATGCAATAAGTTATAAATGTTTTTCCATGAAATACAAAGCAGGATGTTTACATTTTAGATTCAATTTTAGATTCGATCTTCATAAAATACATAAAATACAAAGAATGATTCTTACATTTCAGATTCAACCTTCATAAAATACAAAGAAGGATGCTTACATTTCAGATTTGACCTTCAGAAAATACAAATCAGGATGCTTACATTTCAGATTAACGGTGACTGGCTAGATTAATTTTAGATTTGAGATTCGACCTTCAGATTGATTTTCATGGCAAGATGGATTGATTACAGATTCGACCTTCAGATTTTGCAGAATCCCTGGATGAGAGCTTCAGATTCGCAGGATTGTAGAAAGTTTAATGAAAATTTTGTATTTCCTCGATTCTCCTGATCTAACAATTATATGCCACTGTTAAATACATAATCACTTCTACAAAAATTCTTGTGGAATTTAAAACACGATCGCCAATTTCAATATCAAGAAGAAAGATCAATCACACATAACACATATTTTTTTATTGGGAAAGCATAAAGCTAAAAACCCCACTATCATATATTATGTATATATCATGGATCATGAAACAATTTCATACAAACTCTAATCCAAGAGCTCTCAGTATAATATACAGATCATCTCACACTATCATACAAAAATTGGCAAATACATGCGCCAATTTTTTGCCTCCTGATAGCCTGCCTCCACTGTGCAATCCTTGCTAATCACAATCTCTGAATGAATGAGATCCCACTTGTCTTGACTGCGCAATCCTCATAGGCACATCCAATGTGTGTGTGGTTGCATGAGTGCACCCACTAATGTCAAAAATGATAGTGAAATTGTCTCTTTCACCTATCTCTCAGTTGGGTCTCCACTGGATCTGACATGCTTGTAGTTAACAGTAGTAAATCTTCAGTTGTATGTGAGACCACTGATTGTGAATTAATTAAATAATTAATTCACTGATCTCTCATTAGTGTATTTTTAGTTGCAACTAGCACAACTGAGTTTAACTCACTTAACTGAGTTAAACTACTTTGAAACTCACATACCTACACATCCAACTCTGTTACAACTTCGAATCACTCAGTTATAACTAAGTCCACTTGCATGTCCCGCTAACAATCCTTTGAACTCGAATTTCCCATAGCTAACTGGTTTTCCACTTCAGTTAACTATTTCCAAGTGCTCATTGAGAATAGATTAATATTTATTGTCCAACTATTATTAAGGGATAATAATATTCAACATGCATCTATAAATAGACATGTGATCTATAAATATAACTTGCACATACATCTAAAAATAGGACATCATCTATAAATAGAATTTTCTCATCCATTCTAAAAATAGAATTCCACCTAAAAATATCCTGAGGCTCCATCCTAGTGTAGGTGCTTAATTTTCACTAGGATCATGATCTTGTTGAATCTCAACACTCCCACTCAACAAGAAATGGATTATATTTCACCCCGATCCTGTCTCTATGGTATTCGAATTTTCTCCTAGTGAGCGCCTTCATTATAATATCTACATCCCTATCTTCCGTAAGAATGTACTGAAGCAACATGATCTTCCACTGCACACATATGATATGATGATATCGGATATCTATATGATTATATCTACAATATTAATTGAGAGTTTAATGCAACTTTGATTATCACAATGAATCATTGTAGGATCTAAATGGGAACCAAACAAATGAGCCATGATCTTTCTCATCCAGATCGCCACACATGCAGCTTGACTTGCTGCCATGTATTCTACTTCCACTGAACTAAGTGCCACAAATATATGTTTCCTGCTGTACCAAGAAACAACTGTAGATCTGATACTGAAGATCCCCCCTAATATTCTCTTTCAGTATGTTGGGCTTCCCGCCCAATCTACATCCGTGAAGCCATGCAACTTCACCTCATCCGTCCGTGTGTACCACAAGCCATACTTAGATGTGCCCCTCAGGTATCTGAGGACATGCTTGCCTGCCTTCCAAAAGAGCCTGGTGGGCTTAACCATCGCTTGACATAATTGGTTAACCGTATAGCATATTTCTGGTCTCGTGTTCACTAAATACATTAGCGAACCCACTAACTGTCGATAGACAATAGCATCCACTACCTCTCTAGATGTAGCATCCTCTTTCCTCTAGTTTCCTGGAAGAGGAGTATCCATGGGTTTGCATCCCTCCATTTGAAACTTACCCAGTATCTCCCTTGCATACTTGCCTTGAGATACAAAAATTTCACCATCTCGGTGCCATATTTCCAATCCAAAGAAATAATGAAGGATGCCCATATCTTTCATCCCAAAATCCTTTGCAAGGTCCTCCTTGCATGATTGTATCAACTTCTCATCACCAGTCAGTGTTAAATCATCAACACAAAAGAACAATGATTAAAAGCCTACCCTCCACCACAATTTGGTATAGGTTTGCATTTGCCTCACTCTTGGTGAAGCCAAGTCCGGTGAAATTGTTGTCTATCCAGGTGCACCAAGCACGGGGTGCTTGCTTCAGCCCATACAACACTCTTTTGATTCTGCACACATGCGACTCGTTGCTGAAGATCTCAAATCCTTCAGGTTTCTCAATGTACACTTATTCCTCAATGATCCCATTGAGAAACATAGTCTTCACATAAATTTGATGAATGCGCCAACCCATCTACACTGAGAGAGCAAGGATGGTCCTTATGGAAGAATATCATGTGACAGGTGCAAAGGTTTCTTCATAATCTATCCCCTCGATCTATAAGAAGCCCCGGGCCACAAATTTGGCCTTGTATTTCTCAACACTCCCATTAGCAGCTTGCTTTAACTTGTAGATCCATCTTGATTCTACCACTGATTTATCAATTGGCCTTGGAACAATTTCCCAAGCACTATTTCTGACAATGGAGTCATACTCCTCCAACATTGCATCTACCCATGTGGGCTCTTGCACTGCTTCTTGAAAGGAAGATGGCTCAGTCACAATACATTTTCTCATGAGAGTCATGTATCGAGTAAATCGTTCAGGAGAGTGTCTTTGTATGCGTTGTGAAATAGGGGCTCCTACACTCTGTGCAGCATCAAGTCTAAGCCTATCAGCTTCTGTGGTACGCCTTCTGCCAGTTCTGATGTTTGGCTTTGCGTGAGTGGACTCCTCCACTCCATGAACCTACTCCTGTGGCTTATTCACATCTAGATACTCATATTTTGGAACCAACAGTTCCTCCTCCGCATGCAAGTCCATCTCCCTCTCAAGCAACAACCACATGACTTTCCCCTCATCGAATTTTATATCCCGTCGCATAACAATCATCTTACTGTTAGGAAAATACACACGATAATTACGGGGTTTTTCTTTGTACCACAAAAATATCCCAACTTTAGCAGTCGGCTCCAGCTTCTTCAGGTGTACTCATGCCAAGTACTCTATAAGGACAATTGTTTTGCACATAAACCGCAGTGTTGCATGCTTCCGCCCACAAATGCATTAGTAGGCCTTGATCATGTAGCATTTCTTGTGCTGCACCCACGATCTTTTTGTTCTTCCTCTCTGCAACCCCATTTTGCTGTGGGTTATGAGGCATTATGAGTTCTCTTTGAATTCCTTCTTTGCTACAGAAGTCTTTGAATTCATTAGAGATGTATTCTCCACCATTGTCGCTCCTCATAGCCTTCACTTTCTTCCCCAACTCTTTCTCCACCAATGCTTTAAACTCACAGAACTTTGAGAATGTTTGATCTTTCTTCTACATGAAGAAGATCCAGCATTTACGAGAAAACTCATCCAAAAAAATAACATAATACCTATGTTTTGTTGTTGAAGCAATCGAGAATGGTCCACACACGTTTGTGTGAACTCTCTCCAGGATCATCAAAGCACAGTTCTCCTCTTCATGAAAGGTGGACTTTACATACTTCCACATGGTGAAACCCTTGCACTGATCTAACTAAGCAAGTGTTCCCATTGGAATTCCAGTAGATATTTGCTGCACGAATTTCAAGGTTCCATGATGAAGATGGCCAAATCGCCTGTGTCATAATTCGCCCTCATCCCGGCTCACCACTTTTTATGCCTTTCCCATCATGGCAACGCAACCATCTACCTCTAGCTTTTAGAGATTCTTAACTCAAATCCCTATCCTCTTGGCTTGAACCATTGTTTTATGTCACAGGAAAGCTTTTCCATCACTGAAAACAATGTCATAGCCTATGTCCTCCAACATTGCGATTGAGACCAAGTTTTTCTTTAGACTTGGAACATGCATAACATCTTTCAATTGAAATGTTTTACCTAACTCCCTCTCAAAGGTAATGGTACCAATGCCGATCGCACTATATCGTCCATCATTTCCCATCTCTTCATGCATTTGAAGATATTTCTCCTCCAAGTCACGGAAAAGCTCCTTATCTCCCGCCATGTTGAAGGAAGTGCCACTATCAAGATACCACACCGATCCCAATGCACTTCACACCATGCATGTGATCAAAGAGAAATCAAGTTCAAATTGCGAGGCAAGGGCCTCACCAACTGCAGCTCTAGCAGACTTCTTGTTTGTCTTCTTCTGTGGGCAGTTAGTAGCGAGATGCCCATGTTCGTGACAGTGTAAACACTTCACCTTGGACAAATCCAGCTTCTTTCCGTTAGACTCAGATTTTGAATGGAATTTATTCCCCTTCCCTTTCCTTGCCTTGGTAGCCAAAGAAAAATCCTCTTCATCATCATGCTTTGATGAAGAGCCATCTCTGGTGTTCCGCCTAAACTCCTCCTAAACTAGATCTAACCACAGTCATTCCTAATCCGACAGTTTTTCCCGTTCGTTGATGAAGTCTTCATAACTATGCCAACTCTTAGGCAGTCCCAAGAGATCTAATCTCACCAAATCATCATTAGCAATAGTGATTCCCACACTCCCCAATTCATCTTAACATTGGACAAACTTTGTTTGATACTTTGGAATATTGTTGCCCTTTTCCATATTGATCTTTCTGAGTTTATCTTTCAGCACCTATTTCCTATGGTCACTACTGCTTGGAAAATATCTGTCAAAGCCTTCCACATAGCATATGGTGTGGCTTTCCCATGAATGCTTAATACAATGTGGTCTCGTACACCTTCCATCCTCCTCACCTTTGCCACTTTCTTTTGCCATGCATCAAGTAATGCAACATCTGTCGAAGTGGGCTTAGGAACATCAATGTCGATGAATTCCTTCAAGCCATTATCTTCAAGCACCACCTCCATGCTATCCTTCTAGGAAATGTAGTTTGAGCTTCCCTCGAGTGCATACTCTAGCCGGAAGCCATTGAAAGCCATTGAAAGCCATTTCAATGTTTACTCAACTGTAGCACCAAGAAAATCTTTCTGCAAATTCGAATTGTTTCCACCAACAAACTCAGCTCTTGCTTCAAAATTGCAAGCTTCTGTGCTCGGATACCATGTAGAAATTTTAATACAAATTATGCATTGCCTGGATTCTCTTGATCTAACAATTATATGCCATTGTTAAATACAGAATCACTTCTACAAAAATTCTTACAAAATTTAAAACACGATCGCCAATTGCAATATCAAGAAGAAAGATCAATCACACATAACACAGATGTTTTTACAAGGAAAGCATAAAGCTAAAAACCCCACTATCATATATTATGTATATATCATGGATCATGAAACAATCTCATACAAAACTCAAATCCAAGAGCTCTCAGTACAATATACAAATCGTCTCACACTATCATATAAAAATTGGCAAATACATGCACCAATTTTTTGCCTCGTGGTAGCATGCCTCCACTACGCAATACCTACTGATCACAATCCTTGAATGAATGAGATCCTGCTTGCCTTGACTGTGCAATCCTCAAGGGCACATCCAATGTGTGTGTGGTTGAATGAGTGCACCCACTAATGTCACAACTGATAGTCAAACTGTCCCTTTCACCTATCTCTCAACTGGGTCTCCACTAGATCTGACATGCATGTAGTTAACAATAGTAAATATTTAGTTGCATGTGAGACCACTAATTGTGAATTAATTAAATAATTAATTCATTGATCTCTCACTAATGTATGTTCAGTTACAACTATCACAACTGATTTTAACTCACTTAACTTAGTTAAACTACTTTACAACTCACATAACTACACATCCAACTCTATTACAACTTCGAATCACTCAGTTATAACTAAGTCCACTTGCATGTCCCACCAACCAACCATTGAACTCGAATTTCTCATACCTAACTGGTTTGCCACTTCAGTTAACTATTTCCAAGTGCTCATTAAGAATAGATTAATATTTATTGCCCAACTATTATTAAGGGATAATAATAGTCCACATGCATCTATAAATAGACATGTGATCTATAAATAGAACTCGCACATACATCTAAAAATAGAACATCATCTATAAATAGAATTTTCTCACCATCTATAAATAGAATTTTCTCATCCATTCTAAAAATATACTTCCACCTAAAAATGCGGCCTGCGGCTCCATCCATCCTATTGTAGGTGCTTAATTTTCACTAGGATCATCATCTTGTTGAATCTCATCAAGGATAGCTTCACATTGCAGGATGAGAGCTTCACCTTCACATTCACGAGATGAGAGATTCAGATTCACAGAATCGTTGGATGAGAGCTTCCATTCACGAAATACACCACACGCAACACTTGCATCAACACCTACATACACCACCACCACCTACAACACTCTTTGACAACTCTCCAACATGTGGAAACTGCATCTCCATTCCATGGTAAAGAGAAAGACATGATGTTGTTTTTTATATAAACACGCTTCCTAATAAGAAGCTTTGGATAAAAGCTTGCTCTTGCCAAAAAACATGCTATTGTTTTTTATCTCCAAAATTAATTTTGGAAATAATTTTACAATAAAAAGTCCATTTTCTTCCATCAAAACAAATTTCTTCAACATAAAAACTAATTAAATTAAATTTCAACGATATGGATCGCTGTAATCCAAGCAAACACTAATAACATAATTACAGTGTTCATTATTTATAAGCCATAAAACAAAATTTCACTTACTTTTAAGTTACGTACTTATCAATCATCTTTCCCAGTGAAAATATATTAATATATAAATAATAATAAAAAGATGCTATCACATCACATTAATTTTTTCCTCTTAATTTTTTTCACCATTAATTTGTACCCTTGCAAATTTAAAGGAGATGCCGAATTTCAAATGGGCCACACAAACGATATTGATGTTTCATTTAAATATAATGTTTTATTCTCATATGCATAAACAATTATATATATAGGTATATACTTTTGTGTTTCGTTTTCTAAAGATTCTATAATAGATATTTAAAACAATTCACTCAGCTACAGCTACAGAGTACAACCTCTATTTAACTTTAGTTTTCCTTTTTAATAGTTTACCTTTTAAATATATTAAAAATTATATATATATTATTTATTTATGTTAATAATTTAAAAATAAATAGCGTTAAGAATCGCTATTCCAGTGTTAATTCGTAGGCGGACAAAGCTTGTTTCAATTGAGGGAAGGTACACCTCATTATAATGGAAAGCTTTATCACATTGGCCCTCCCCACCCTATCATGACAAGCACTATACGAAAGGTTTCTTGCGTTTCAAGAATTATTAACGTTGATTGAATTATTTATTAAAAATATATGGAGCTGAGGAATTGTTTCGATTGCTAAAATTGGTTGGAATTTGAGTTTAAAATTTTTTATAGCAACAATGTTTAAATCATGATTTTGATGGTGGAAATAGATTTAACAATATCAAAAAACTTTACTTTACTCAAAATATTAAAGTTTGATAGTTATAATGTGGATTTACAAAAATCTCGACCAAATTTTTTAAAATCTTACTTGAATTTTCATGATTTTCAAAACGAAAAAACATTGTAATTACACTGAGATGGTAGACAAATAAACATCAAGGACCCAAATTTAATAGATTTTTTTAAGATTGTAACAAGATATATATGATCGACAAATAGACATCACAGACCCAAATTTAATAGATTTTTTTAATATATATATTTCAAATCTTCGTAAGGACATGGATACTTGCTTTTCACTTTAACTTTAAATTGATATAGGATTGCAGCAAATTTCTATAGATTTTTTAATTTCTATAGATTTTTTTAATATATATATATATATATCAAATCTTCGTGAGAACATGGATACTTGCTTTTAACTTTAACTTTTAATTAATATAATATTGCAACAAATTTCTCCATAATAAAACATCTGAAAACCTCTCACGGAACATATTTTTTAAAGTATATCTAATTAAAATAACTAAAGAAGTCTCTTTTTATATTTTTGTTTTATCATAATACTATTAAAAACCATATTAAAAATTGGCATCGCCTTTATGACTTATGAGATATGTTTAAAATGTGAAATAGAACCATGATGACCAAATCATTGCCCATTATTAAAAATGAAAAAACATAAAATATTTAACACACAATTTTGTGAAATTCAAGAGTTTTGAATTCTAGTTTAGAGCAAATGAATATAAAAAATTGAACAATCGTGAGAACTGTGAGAGAAGAAATTTAAACACAAGATAAATTTTTCATAAAATCAAAAATAAGGTTACATAGATTTTAATTATGAATTAAATAATTATAAGTATTATCATTGCAACAAATTCCTTGAGCAATTAAACCTCCAAAAACATGGAGTGGAGTATGGCTCTTTTCAAACCTAAGTATTATAAAAAGAAGCCCTTCAATAAATGTGTTGAAATATGTTAATTAAAAAACTGACTGATTCATCCTAGAACCACACCATATATAAATTATAATTATAATGACGGAGAAAATGATAATTAAAAAGTTTGAAAATAACTCGATGTTCGTGCCTGCTAGTCTCTTCCCACATAAAAGAAGTAAGACGCCGTACACCTCAAGTTACACCTCATGTGCATGTGAGTATGAGTTACACCATATGGAGCCGTAAGAATAAGCATCGTACTGTGCTCCTCCCGGCTTTGACATCTCAAATTTCAGTTATTTAAAGGATAGAATTTAAAATGGCGTTGTTTGTTTTTTATTAAGGTCACAAATTTGTACATAAAGATATTTTATTTTGTTAGAATTTAGTGATTTTAAATTTCAAAAAACGGATTATATAAGAATTTATTATTATTAGAATGGTGGAAATAGTTGTAGTATTATCAAAATTTTGTGTGCTTAAACCGTTATAATTTTGGTTTTCCAAAATTTCTATTAAATATTAACAAAAATTATAAAAAATATCTTATTTAAAATTATATATAATAAAAATAAAATATTTGAAGAAATATAGAGATGTAATGTAGCCATTAAAAATTTAGAAATGATTCACAAAAAATTACAGAATAGTTTAGAAATTCTGGTAAGATCCATCTTAACTAGGGATCTATCAAGCACCGAGAGGGATCAAATATCTATAGGTGCAAACCTCTTTTTTGAGTGCAAAACTTGAGGAAAGGTTTGCATCTGGAGAGATTTGATCCCTCTCGGCTTTTGATAGATCCGTAGTTAAGAAGGATCTAGACTGGTTTCACTTGTGTGCGAACAAGGAAAATCTATCGATAATATGAGGAACATATGATTAGTTTTATCAATAATATGTAAATACATCTAATATTAGTATAACCATTTTAAATATGCTAAATATGTTTGAAATTTATAGTCATTTTAACTTTAAATTTTCTTAGTTACCTCAATTTGTTGGATGAACAATGTAATAATATTGAATGATAAAAAATGTGAATAATTAGACTATAGTCAATTACAAATAAACTTCATTGTGATCAATCTCAAACTATTTTCTTCAACTATTCTTATTGTCACCCTGGTTAGTTTTGTCATATTTTTGTATCAATTATATGAAAAAGAAAGTAAAAATCATAAATCATAAACCATTTAAATATTTAGCTCGAGCTTTTGTAGTAAACACCATACCTTGTCTCTCTTGCTCTCCAATATTATTAGGCTTAATTATTATAACACAAAAATCATTCTACATTGTCAATAATTTTTTGCGCTTACACTGAAATCTATGCACACTATTAATATAATGACTTTAAAACTAATGTACCGTCATAAATCCAATTATATCAAATCAGAAATCAACATATACACTTAAATCAATGCATCTAATGCAAAAAATAAAATAATATTAGAAAACAAAATCTACAGAGAAATCAATGCATCTAATGCAAGTAATCAAATAGGATTAAAAATCAACATCTACAGTCAAATCAATGCATCTAGTGCAAGTAAGAAAATAGGATTAGAAACTAAAATATACACTAAAATAAATGCATCTAGTGCAACAAATCCAATACAATTATAAATCACCATCTACACTGAAATCAATGCATTTAGTGCAATAAATCAAATAGGATTAGAAATTATTTATATTCAAATAAAGACACATAGTGTAAGAAATCAAATATAATTATAAATCAACATCTACATTGAAATTAATGCATCTAGTGCAAGTAATCAAATAGGATTAGAAATCACCATCTACACTGAAATAAATGCATTTAGTGTAAGCAATCAAATAGAATTAGAAATCATCTACATTGAAATCAATTCATCTAGTGTAAGTAATAAAATATCGTTAGAAATCAAAATCTACAAAAAAAATCAATGCATCTAGTGCAAGAAATCAAATAGGATTAGAAATCACCATCTACACTTAAATCAATGCATTTATTGTAAGAAGTAGTCTTCCCTCTCTCCCCCCTCCATATATATCTATATGTCCCTCCATCTCTCCTTCTTTTTCTCTTTATCTCACCACCACAAACACACAAACAATCTCACTCCATGTTTATGAATCTCTTTGTCCCTCGCTCCCTGTCTCCATCTATCTCTTCTTTCTCTTCAACTTCCATCTATATCTCTATCTCCCTTTGTATCTCTATATCAACCCCAACACATACACTCCCTTTCTCCAATCTATCTATCTATCACTCCATCCTCCTCTCCCTCCCTCTATCTCTCTTCCCCTTCCCTTCCTCTCCCCTGCTTCTATCTCTCTTCCCTCCTACTATCGTCTCTTGCTCTCCCACCATCTTCCTTCTCTCTCTCTCTCTCCAACTTTTACTTTCTATGTATTTCTTATACCTCCTTCTCTCTCCCCCTCCATCTCCATATCTCTTTCCCTACCTCTCTCCACTCTTTCTCTTCCTTTATCTCCCACCAATCTATCTCTCGGTCTCTCTGTCTTCACCTTCTAACTTTGTAACTATATGCCTCTCTCTCTCCTTCTCTCCCTCATTCTCTCAATCTCTTATTCTTTGCCTCTTTATCTCACCCCAAACATACACACTCTCTCTCCATCTCTCCCTTGTCACTCCCTCACTCTCTCCACTTGTTACTCTCTATGTATTTCTTCTTCCCTCCCTCTCTCCCCATCCAGCTCCATCTCTCTATCCATCCCTATCTCCCCCTCCAACTCCATCCCTCTATCCCTCAGTCTCTCCCCATTCAGCTCTATCTCTCAATCCTTCCGTCTCTCCCCTACAACACCATCTCTCTATCCCTCCCTCTCTCCTCCTCTATCTCAAGTCCCCTCTCTATTCCTTCCTCTCTCTCCCTTTCTCCCCTACCTCCCTCTCTCTTCCCCCATCACTCACTATTTCCCATACAATCCTCTATATTCCCCCATCACTCTCTTCCTCTCTCTCAAGTACTCTCTCTCGTCCTTCCTCTTTCTCCCTTTATCGCCTCCCTCCCTCTATATTAATCCCCCCCGAACCCCCCTACTCTCTCTCTCTCTCTCTCTCTCTTTGCCCTCAAATACTCTATCTTCCCCCATCACTCTATCTCTCTCTCCAACTATGTTACTATATCCCTACTTTTCTTCTTCTCTCACCTTCTCTCCCCCCTTGCCTCCATCACTCCTTTTATGTCACCTTATCTCACCCCTAAACATACACACTCTCTCTCCATCTCTCCCTTGTCACTCCCTCTCACTCCACTTCTCACTCTCTATGTCTTTCTTCTTATCTCCCCCTCCAACTTTGTCTCTATATACCTCCCTCTCTCCTCCTCTCATCCTTTCTCTCTCTCTCTCTCTCTCTCTCTACCCTCCAATCCTTTCTCCTTCTCCCTCCCTCTCTCCTTCTCTCTCTCTCCCACCTCCATCTTTATGTCTCCCTCTCTCCCTCTCTTACCCTTCTCTACCTCTCTCACTCCTCTCCCTCTCTCTCTCTTCATTCCTCCTCTCCACTCTCCTTCAGTTTATCTCACCTCTCCCTTGTCACTCTCTCTATTTCTCCACCTCTATCATGTGTCTTTGTTCTTCCCTCCCATATATCTAGAGTTTATATATATATATATATATATATATATATATATATATATATATATTAAATTTAATAATTTTAATATTATAATAACAATAATAATAATAATATTAATATTAATATTTGAATATTAATGTTAGGGTTGATAATATTTTTTTTGCATGGTCTTATTATTAATTTGGTCCACGGTATTTGGTCCATAGGCTTCAAATATAATTAGATGTTGATTTCTACTCCTATTTGATATATTTTTATTTATTTAACTTACCTATTTTTATCTTTTTTATAAATATGGTATTTGGCCCATGGTATTAATAATAATTTGTCCCATGGTATTTAGCCCATAGGTTTCACCTAATTAAAACTTAAAATTTTTTGTAAATATAAAGAGCTTTATGGAGTAAATATAAAAAGAAGTTTTATTAAATTACCATACCTCTAATTTATTTATATTTATATATTTATTTACCATACCTGCTTGAGTGTAAAAATAGGTTTTATTTATTTACCATACCTCTAGTTTATTATATTTTTATTTATTTACCATATCTCTTTTTTATATTCATATTTATTTATTTAAAACTTTTATATTTTAAATTGTTTATTTATATGGTTATGTAAATTATTTTTAAAGCCGTCATTATTTATATTTTATTTTTAAAAAATATAGTTTTTTATTTTGGCTTCCGACATACTTACACATCGGGGGTCATACTGGGCTGTAGAATGTGCCTCTCGGTGCAACCAGCCTAGATCCATCTTAACTAGGGATCTATCAAGCGCAGAGAGGGATCAAATATCTAGAGGTGCAAACCTCTTTTTTGAGTGCAAAACTTGAGGAAAGGTTTGCACCTGGAGAGATTTGATCCATGTCGCTCTTGATAGATCCGTAGCTAAGATGGATCTAGACTCGTTTCAGTCATGTGCGACCAAGGAAAATCTATCGATAATATGAGGAACATATGATTAATTTTATCAATAATATCTAAACACATCTAATATTAATATAACCATTTTAAATATGATAAATATGTTTGAAATTTATAGAGTCATTTTAATTTTAAATTTTCTTAGTTACCTCAATTTGTTGAGATGATAAATATTGTAAAATAACTTTAATAATGGAAAATGATCAAATAAAATTTTTGAATACAAAGTGACAATGTAATAATATTGAATGATAGAAAATGTGAATAATTAGAATGTAGTCAATTACAAATAGCCTTCATTGTGATCAATCTCAAACTATTTTCTTCAACTATTCTTATTTTCACCCTTGTTAGTTTTGTCATATTTTTGTATCGATTATATGAAAAAGAAAGTAAAAATCATAAACCATAAACCATTTAAATATTTAGCTCGAGCTTTTGTAGTAAACACCATACCTTGTCTCTCTTCCTCTCCAATATTATTAGGTTTAATTATTATAACACAAAAATCGTTCTACATTGTCAATAATTTTTTGCGCTTACACTGAAATCAATGTACACTATTAATCTAATGACTTTAAAACTAATGTACCGTCATACATCGAATTATATCAAATCAGAAATCAACATATACACTTAAATCAATGCATCTAATGCATGAAATCAAATAATATTAGAAAACAAAATCTACAAAGAAATCAATGCATCTAATGCAAGTAATCAAGTATGATTAGAAATCAACATCTACACTCAAATCAATGCATCTAGTGCAAGTAAGAAAATAGGATTAGAAACCAAAATATACACTAAAATCAATGCATCTAGTGCAAGAAATCCAATATGATTATAAATCACCATCTACACTGAAATCAATGCATTTAGTGCAAGAAATCAAATAGGATTAGAAATCATTTATATTGAAATAAAGGCATATAGTGTAAGAAATCAAATATAATTATAAATCAACATCTACATTGAAATTAATGCATCTAGTGCAAGTAATCAAATAGGATTAGAAATCACCATCTACAATGAAATAAATGCATTTAGTTCAAGAAATCAAATAGAATTAGAAAGCATCCACATTGAAATCAATGCATCTAGTGCAAGTAATAAAATATCGTTAGAAATCAAAATCTACACTAAAATCAATGCATCTAGTGAAAGCAATCAAATAGGATTAGAAATCACAATCTACACTTAAATCAACGCATCTATTGTAAGAAGTAGTCTTCCCTCTCTCCCCCCTCCATATATATCTATATGTCCCTCCATCTCCCCTTCATTGTGTCTTTATCTCACCCCCACAAATAGCCTCATGGCTTCCTTACATATTTTCTCATTATTAAAAGAATGCAATTTTACAATTAAATAGATGAGGAGAGAATGTCTCAAGATAGTATGTGCTATCTTGAACACCTTTTTGAGACAATTTCTCAACCAAAAACACACAAATATAGGAACTACCTAAACTAACTCCTATCTTAGAGGAACAACCCAAGAGTTAGGCACAAATTCCTAACTTGTAATATTTAATTTATTTATTTATTTTTGGATTTATTATTGTTTTTATGAGAGAAGATAAAACTCCCCCCTTCAATGATAAATCCAAAAGAAGAACAAGGAAACATCTTCCAAGTTCTCATGTTGATCCTCAAAAACATTGCCTGAAAAATTGCCAAAGCTGGATGCTGAAAAACTGCAATCTGAAGAGACCATGAGTCAGCTACATGTCTAATTCATCTCTAAATTTATCTTGACAGCTCCATCATGTGCCAAGTTGCAAAAGGATCCATCTTTCCTTTGCGTGAAATCAACATCATTTGTCCACTGACAAAATTTGTTCAATGCCCATTGGCTGATGATGTAAAAAACAACTCATTGTTTTGGCTATGCTGAAAAACTGCTCACTGCTTCTTTGTTGTCGACTACCCACTGGCGAATTTTTTGATCCCCATTGGCCGTTGAAGATGCCCACTGGCTACTAAAGCTTCCCACTGGCTGCTTTTGCTGGATTTGTCGAGACTTTCAGTATGACAACCATCGTCAATTTCATTGACATTTTCCCCCCTTTGTTAACTGAAAGGAGAGACACTTCTCTGAAAAGTATTCCTGAACTCCCCCCATTCAGGAGTAGGAGTGTGGCACTAGTGTACTCCCCCATTCAACTGCATGAGAGTACCATCATCTTTTCACTGTTGGCTACACTATGTGTGATTGTATTCGGTTTTAGAACTGAGACAATCTTTTGACTGTGGATGACCATTTCCAAGGATCGATCCATTCATAATGTATCTTCAATCGGGCTAATTGTTGTTGGTTGTGAAATTTCTCTGAGGAATGATTGGGCTTGGCACAATGGCGAAAAGGATGGATATCAAAACATTGGTCTTCCATATGACCGGTTCTTTGACAATGAGAACATTTCAATTTGACTTCAACTTCAGGTTGCGTGCAATTCTGTTTGTCTGCAACTTTGGGTTGCGTGCATTGCTGGTTATCTGCAACTTTCTCAGAACTTGCTGAGGTGAGTTGTACAAGAAATCCTGCACTGATGAACTTAACTGGCTTGGAATAATCTGGGATATGCAAGTTGGTGTCATGCTTGACATATCCTAAGCCTCATCGATTCTTGTTATTTTAAATTTCTTCCCATGGCTTGATGATGGGCTTGGAAGAAATTGGAACTGGAACAACTTCGACACCTGAAGTTGTTTAGATGAATGACTTATCATCTGGAAGGTTGAAAGACTTGAAAGTACCACTCTTTTCTTGCAATTCATTCCTTTGAAGTTGTGACTCAAGTTGAAGAAACTCAATGGTTTCATTTGTTTGTTGTAGATGCTATGAAAGATCAGCAAGAGTTTCTTTGCTAATTTTCACCATGTCTTCATCACTGGAGATGATCAAATTGTGAAGAATGTTTAACAACTGAATGTGTTGCGCCATTTGAATTTTCTCTCTTGAAATCAAGCTCTCTTGTCGAAGATGTCATGCTTTGAATTGTTTCACTTGATTTTGTTACTTGAATTACAGGCTCGCTTGCTATGTGACCTAAATGGCACGCTCTCTTGATTTGTTGCTTATTGTGCTTGCTTAGAACACTTTATTTCTTGAACTTTTGAATTCACGCTCGCTTGATGATGATCGCTTTACTTGAATGCTTACTTGAATTGCTTGATTACTTCACGCTCACTTGAATGAATACTCACGCTCGCTTGCTTCAAAATTTGTTGGATCTCTTGCTTGGCGAAACTTGTTTCTCTTGTTTCAATTTTACTAGGAATCACGCTCGCTTACTGTAGATTTCAACTTGCTTGATTGGTGTTAGAGTTGAACTTGTTTGTTTTCTTTGATGGTTGTTGCAATGAAATTCACGCTGGATCGCTTGATGGTTTGGACTTTGTACTGACTTGATGAAAATTTCTTGAATGACTACTCACGCTCGCTTGCAGGAGATGTGAACTTGTTGCTTGTTTGCTTTAGAGTTAAAACTCGTGCACTCGCTTGATTATGCTTAAAGAAAGGGTGTCGAACACTGTCAAAAATGCACCCAAAAATGCTTAATGATTTTAATGATTCACTTAAAACAATGAATTCACTTGTCTTAATTTGACTTATTTGAAGAGAATTGACGCTCTTGACTGCTTATCAAATCAAAACTTGGGTGTCAGTTTCAACCAAGAATGCACCCTTACAATTCAATCGAATTTGAGTTTGATTACAAGTTCAAAAATATTGATGTAGACTGTGCTCTGAAATGTTGAAGTTTACAGATTCATTAACTTAATTGTAGTGATGTAGACTTTGCTTTGAAATGCTGGAGTTTGCATATTCATGAACTTGATTGTATTAAGTGAATTTTCTTGTTGATGTAGAATGTTGATGTTGACAACTTTGATTATTTGTTGTAGTCACACAAATGCATGTGTTGAGCTTAATTAACATTCCTTGCAGCTACTTTGTTACAGGTGTTGTGCTTGCTTGTATTGAACTTTATGTATGTGTCAAATGAAATCATCTATGTGTCAAAACTAGACACAAATCAAAAGAAAAAATATGAATCCATAAAAACACTCACCATCACAAACACACATGGTGTACCTAAGATCCCCTTATTCAATTTCAGGCGGATCTAGGACACAATCACCAAAAAATGATATCTTTATTAAAATTTGGAATACATAATCGTGCAGCTTCACAACATCCTCATCGAATCAAAATTCCATAACGCCTTGGAAAACATTTCTTCAAACACTGATGAAACATCCTACAACAATAAGCTTTCCTTTGAAAAAACAGATCACTACAAATTTACAAAATATGCACCTTATTTCTCCACAAAATATTTCTCAAAATTACAAAATGTGATGCACCTTATCACTCCAATATATATATATTTTTTTAAACATCACCCTTATGACAAAATTACAATCATCACCCCAAATGTACAGAAAAATTACCTTATAACTCCATAAAAAAATGGTAACACACCTCCTCTCTCCACACCTTATTTCTCCAATTTTACCAGAAAAAAAAAAAGTTTACTATATCACTTACTCCTTATCGCTCACAACTTATCTCTCCAAAAATATACCAAATTACAAATTTCAAATAAAAACACACCTCTCTTTTAATTTTAACTTTGAATTCCTTTTAAAATTCTAAAAAAAATGAATTGATAATGTCACTTCAATATTTTAGGCCCCATGCTGAATCCGGCAAGGGTTCATTATGCAATTGTTGGTGTCTATAACAACCGCCTTGTTGAAAAGATGGCTAGGGCTCTTCAGAGCTTTGGAATGCAAAGGGAATTAGTATCTCATTTGGAGGGTTTAGATGAGATAAGTCCACTTGGTCTCAGGTTTCTCTTGTATGTTAGGCTAACAAAAATTGAGAAGTTCCCTTTTGATCCATTACATTTTGGAGTTCCTCGTTGCACTTTCAAAATTTTGCAAGGAGCTGGACCAGATTTCAATGCCAAAGCTCTCCGGGAAGCTTTATCTGGTCAGAAAGGTGCAATAGCAGATGCCTTGATTTTCAATGCAGGTGCTGGACTCTTAGCTTGTGAAATTGTCAAGGGATTAGTAGAAGGGATTTCTTTAGCAAGAGAAACACAACAATCTAGAAAAGTGTTAGATTTTCTTGATACATTGGCTCATCTATCACAGAAGTTGAGAGTAGAGGACGGAATGGTAATAGGCGACAGTCTTTAAATACAATTTTCTTTCTCTGTGGGAAATTATATGTTGGTTCCTATATGCTTACAAGAATCAGGGAATGTGCCTTTCTAGCTGCGGCATACAACACATAAGGGATGTTCTTAAGGTGCAAACATTGAGCTCTTATGATGCCATCTCCTTTTCTTAGGAAACTACAAGTTGATTTGAAGATCATTCAACCAGCTGATATATTTTTTACAGCATCTCGCCTATTTACGGAAGCATAAACATGCACGGTGTGAACTCAAGATTGTATTGAAATATCTCCGGTGTATTAGAAATCTTTATGCTGAAGTACTGTTGATTCATGAGAAAAAACTTTGCCCAAAAGTTAAAAGTATATTGATTTCTCTCTTTTAATGAACATGCATACTAGATTTTTTTCAGAGCTGTTATAGCTATTATGACAAGGTGCGTAGTAATATTTTTACCTCTCGTTTGTCTAGCAAATGCTCCAAGCTGATGCACACAGCTTACAACGTATGGGGGACTATAACAACGGTTCCTTCACCCATGTGAATGTCCTCTGTGACTCGATCTGGAGACCTCGGTCCATTGCTAGCAGATCTGGGCGAATAGAGCAAGGCACTCTGTGTTCTCTGTCCAATTTCTGCAATTTCGTTGTTTTATTTGGCTTTCCAATTGTTGCGATTCAATTTTGCAATATTGTGCCCCAAACTGCAGTGACTAAAGCATTCATATTTCCCTCTACCCAGCAATGGCTTGCGATGTCTAGCATCTGTAACATGCCTTCATCCCATCTCACGCGGTAAATTTCAAAAGATCTGTCCATCGATTTTAATTTTCAGACGGTCGCCTAAAACACCACAGTCACTCACCATCGTGTGTGTCCGCACCTGCACCTTACTACTTTCCTCCTCGGCGATTCACCAACACAAAAAAAACATCAGTGTTCAAAACACGCACAGGTCATAGATATTGTACTTCATTTCTCACAATCTCAGCACTCATATATTTCATACAAAAGGTTTATTTTTCAATACACACACCTCCACAAAAAAAAATGTCGCAACCAACTAACACAATGTCAAACCTCCGGATTTTCCATGTTTTGGATTCTATCAATGGACCGGACTGCTCTGTGAACAACGAATGATCGTGATCCAATTCAATTGAGTTCATGTAGCAGGTCTTCGCCTTGCCAAGTGTGAATCCGACTGTAAACTTCTCGTAGTTAAGGCAATCTCTCTCCCTATATGATCGCATGCACGAGCAAATAGTTCACAACAGAACTCGTTAGATGATAGCACTCCAGATGGAACATTAGGGTATCGATCTCATCATCGTTGATGTTGTATGAGCAAAGGGGATAAATGCCATGGATCTCGTTCTTCATCGTTTCACCAGCGCCATACACACTTGCACACACAACCTATGTATATATTCAAAACAGGCATCTTAAATAGCTCTGATACAACATATTGAAAATTAAATTAACTCAGAAAAATACAGAAAACACATACAAAAACCAGACACCAAATATTGGCAGAAAAGGCTTCAGCCTCATGGCTTCCTCACATATTTTCTCATTATTAAAAGAATGTAATTTTACAATTAAATAAATGAGGAGACAGTGTCTCAAGATAGTACGTGCGATCTTGAACACCTTGTTGAGATAATTTCTCAACCAAAGACACACCAATATAGGAGCTACCTAAACTAACTCCTATCTTAGAGGAACAATCCAAGATTTATGCACAAATACCTAACTTGTATTATTTAATTAATTTATTATTATAATAACAATAATAATAATAATAATAATAATTGAATATTAATGTTAGTTTGATAATGTTTTTTTTGCATGGTTTTATTATTAATTTGGTCCATAGGCTTCAAATATAATTAGATGTTGATTTCTACTCCTATTTGATATATTTCTATTTATTTAACTTACCTATTATTTTATTTTATTTTTTGTAAGTTTGGTAGTACCTTTCATTTTTCGGAGGGAATTGAACCTGTGATGAGACGTTTTATTTATTTACCATACCTCTAGTCTTTTTTTTTTGTAAGCTTGGTAGTTCCTTTCATTTTTCCCTTTTTTTCTCTCTTTTTTTTTTTTTTTTTTTCCTTCCCTCCATTTTCATCAAAATGTCCAGATACATCACCCCGATCGGGGAAGGGAATTGAACCTGTGATGAGTGCTATAACAACCCATCTCATCACCGTTTAACCAAGACCCCACATCACCGTTTAACCAAGACCCCACAGACTTTACCATACCTCTAGTTTATTTATATTTATATATTTATTTACCATACGTGCTGAGTATAAAAATAGGTTTTATTTATTTACCATACCTCTCATTTATTTATATTTTTATTTATTTACCATATCTCTTTTTTATATTTATATTTATTTATTTAAAACCTTTCATATTTTAAATTTATTTTAAATTGTTTATTTAACTTATAAAAAAGTTCGACCGAACTTTTACTTTTAAAATAGTTCGGCCGAACTATTTTCTATAAATACATCACCCGCAAAGTTTGTAAGGTTACCCTTTTCATTGTTAGCGCGATTTTTGCTGTTCCTGTCATTGGTGCTCTGTTTCTCCTTGCTGCGTTGGTGCTCTGTTCCTGTTGGCCACGTTGTTGCTCTGTTCCGCGCTGGTGCTCTGTTCCTTATGTCACGTCCGCGCTCTTCAAAATCCGCCGGGTATGTCTGCACCATTCTAATCAGTTTGTAGTTGTGATAATCAGTTTGTAGTTGTGATGTTGTGCTTACAAACGATTTGTCATCTTGAGGAATTTTAGCAAGTTATCCAAAATGTGATTTAAACTTGTTTGACACATGTAATAATAGAACCACTGGGAGATTATTGTTATATGTATTTATAGTAGCACTTCCTAATATGAAATTCAGGCAACTTATTATTCTTCTCCAATGAAGCTTTGTGTTTTTTTTGTTCATACACTATAGGTTAATCACAGGCTATTAGAGCCTAGCTTGTACTGAAACTTCATACTCTTAACTGGGTTATGTAGCATTGAGTTCATAGCATCGAGACATCATGACTAAAATAGCACCGAGATCTATAATATTCGTCATGGCATCCTCACCACATCTCTATCATTGTAATTACACCAAGGTTCTACCGAGACTATATTATTGAAGGAGATACGAACTATGTCACTTTGATCATGACTGAACTGAGACTATCTTATTGAAGGATATTTGAACTGTTTCACTATGATCATGACTGAACTGAGACTATATTCTTAAAGGATATTTGAACTGTTTCACTATGGTCATGACTGCACCAAGACTATCTTCTTGAAGGATATCTGAACTGTGTTACTGTGATCATGATTTCACTGAGAATAGAGACAACATTATGTCACTGAGAATAGCATCATATCACCGAGCCACTGTACCACTGTAATTTGCACCAAACGTGTAATATATTTCGAACTTGATTTCAAATAGATGACCAAAATTATGTGGTAGAAATGCGAAATCTTAGTTGGGTATTTATAGTTCGTCGTGGCAATTTATGCTGTGATTTTCCCTTTCTTTCAGGCTGACCGTTCACTAGACTGTTATAGATCTTGGCGTGTACGCTATTGTTTCTGCATCTGCTATGAATGGGTCTGTGCTAGTTGGGGATTCGATCATGACCATTCGGAGTGGCCTTCTGTGCTGTGTGATTTACACCCGCCTTCATCATCAGTATTAGAGTGTCATGGTCCCTGCTTGCACGCCCCAGTGATTGTTCTTTTCTTTAACTTTGTATTTTCCACTGGCCTCCTAATGTGGTATTGTCACGATGTTCGCGGATATATAAAGTTCTCCCGTTTGCCTTGTAGGTGTTGTATAATTATATCATGGTTTTTATTTTAGTTTTCAACTTATTAATACTAGTTATATCATCATGGTATCTAATACTATGTTTTGACTTTCGAAGAGCAATGAACAATTATGGTTTTCATTGTAATATGATTATATACATATTTTCTTTATAAAATAGATTAATCAGCATGGTATCATGGTTTCTAATGTAATATGTAACTTTTTAAGAGCAATATATTGTGAAGATTTTTAATAGTATTCTTCGACATTCTAACAGCAATATGGTTTTCAATGTAATATGATAGTTAGCCATTTGCGGGGTACATTGGAACAAATAATACGATTCTTAAATAATCCAAAGATAATCGAGAGAAACAAATGCACAGCCACATTAAATAATACTTGAAAGCATTTAATAAGACTACCTCTATCACGAAACCTTAGTTAGAAGATACCTGCTAGTTGAATCGTTTGTGTTCCTGTGTATAGTCATTGCTTTTGCGTGCTCATATTTTTATAACCTCTTGGTGAAATGCGCACTTGCAAATCTCGTAAAATTTGGAGTGATTGGGGGAATAACGAGAGAATAAGCACTTCCTAACGAAACCAGCAATCTAATCAGAATAATGCCATAATCTAATGAAACCAGCAATCTAATCAAAATAATGCCATAATCAAATTCAAAATATTAGAGGAAGACCCATTCATAATTAGACCAGCAATCTAGACAATGTCGTAATCAAAATATTAGAGGAGGAAGACCAATTCTAATGTGACATAATCAAAATATTAGAGGGAGAAGTCCAATTCATAACTAGACTAGCAATCTAGACAATGTCATAATCAAAATATTAGAGGAAGACCAATTCTTAACTAGACCAGCAATCTAGACAATGCCATAATCAAAATATTAGAGGAAGACCAATTCAAGACTTGCAATCTAGAAAATGCCTTTCAACTGTAGTTCAAATATCAACCATGGTTCAAATATCCTTATTCTTCTCTTCCAACTATATGGTTCAACTATCTTTCTCTATGTCATCTTCAACTCTAGTTCAAATATCCTTCTCTATGTCCTCTTCAACTATATGGTTCAACTATCCTTCTCTATGTCCTCTTCAACTATGGTTCAAATATCCTTCACTATGTCCTTCTCTTCAACTATAGTTCAAATATCCTTCTCTATGTCCTCTTCAACTATAGTTCAAATATCCTTACCCTTCTCTTCAAATATAGTTCAAATATCCTTACCCTTCTCTTCAAATATAGTTCAAATATCCTTATCCTTCTCTTCAACTATAGTTCAAATATCTTTTTCTACAATGATGCCAACTTCTAAATTCGTCCTCCTCTTCATCTATAGTTCAAATATCTTTGTCTTTAACCATAGTTCAAATATCTTTTTCTATAGTTCAAATATCTTTCTCTTCAACCATAGTTCAAATATCTTTTTCTACATGGATGCCAACTTCTAAATTCCTATCGTTCAAATATCCTTTTCTACATGGATGCCAACTTCTAAATTCTTTGTCTTGATTCTTTTTCCTTTTTTCCCCTGAATAGCTAGTTTCTTGTAAAAGTTGAGTTTCCAAAAATCTAAATATGTCTATTGTTCTTCTCTTCAACTATGGTTCAAATATCCTTCCCTATGTCTCTCTCTTCAACTATAGTTCAAATATCCTTTTCTATATGTCTAAATTCTTTTATAGAAATAAAATAATTTGGCCCCTATTTTTAAGGTAATTTGAATTGATGCATAGTCAAAGTAAAACTCCATGGCTTTCGATTGATCATTATCATTACTTTATGGAGGGATAAACTTGTAGCATGCACCATTGAAACTCCTTCAATATGTTCATTGTTTTTTTGGTTCAAATATCCTTCTCTATGTCGTCCTCTTCAACTATTGTTCAAATATCCTTTTCTAAACTCCTTCAATATGTCCATCGTTCTTTGGCTCATATCCTTCTTTATCTCCTCCTCTTCAACTATCGTTCAAACATTGTTCAAATATCCTTTTCCAGATGGATGCCAATTTTAGATAAATTCTTTGTCTTGATTCTTTTCTTTTCCCTTTTCCCTTGTATAGCCAGTTGATTGTAAACTTTGAGTTTCCAAAAATGTGAATTTGTGAAAACTCTTTTTCGTTTGTAAATAGTGGTCGATTTTTGTAGGTGATTTGAAGATAGAAATAAAATAATTTGACCCCGTTTTTTATGGCCATTTGCAATTGATGCACTTTAACTAAAGTAACTCCATGGATTTGGATTATTACTGGGGCATTAGACTCTTTTCCTTGAAGCAAATGGCTAAGAAATTCTTAGTGCGTGAAGGATCACATCTTTCTTTTGAAAGGAAACCTTCTCCTTAGTGAGTCAAAATCCCCCATTGGAAGAGCTTCTGAAGACCTACAGGTCTTTAGATGATTTCCACAAATGCTAGGTCACCTCCAGATTTGAACTAGACCAATATTGAATGACCTAATACAATTTTTACATATTCCAACATTTTTAAAGAAGGAACATTCCAGGAAAACATGCCAAGAACATTTCTTATTGTTTTGAAAAAGGGGGGACACCACCCAGTATTACATTTAAACCTCCCATTTTTTTGATGAATGGGACACCACCCAAGATAACATTTAAACCTTTGTTGGCGGGCTTCCCATGTAAGAACCTTATTCATCATGAGATACTATAGATATTTTAGATTTTGGACGCCATTTTGATTTCCAGATTACTTGCCTTCCTCCACCATTTTGGCTTTATCTCAAAATATTCAAATAAACAAAACATAGTTTTGGATTATAAGAACCATTAATGGAGCACTCTGTCAGATGAATATGACCATCACCAAAGGCTTGAAAATATTAAAATAAACAAAACATAGTTTTGGATTATAAAAACCATTAATGGAGAAAACCCAAATTAGTTCATCCAATTTGTCTGTTAGGTGAATATGACCATCACCAAAGGTTTGAATGTAATTCAACCAAGAAGCTTTGAAGTCATCATCCATACCCAAATCTTTAGCCAACCACCATCCTTAATGCCAAAATGAAGAGAGATTTGAGATTGCAATCCTCGTTCTTCAAGCGAGTCAATCAAAGGGTAGAAGGCAGGATATGACATAGGCCCACTCCGAGGCCATGGATCAAGACCCAAATGAACTATCACTTTTTCTAAAACCTATGCTAAATCAATACCAATGAATATGAAAAGTCACCAAAGGCTTGAAAATATTCAAATAAACAAAACATAGTTTTGGATTTATAGGAACCATTAATGGAGAAAACCCAAATTAGTTCATCCAGTTTGTGTCAGATGAATATGGCCATCACCAAGGCTTGAATGTAATTAATTCAGCGAAGAAACTTTGAAGTCATCATCCATATCCAAATCTTCAGCCAATAACCATCCTTGATTGCAATCCTTGGCGGAAGGCAGGTTATGACGTAGGCCGCTCCGAGGCCATGGATCAATACCCAAATGAACTATCACTTTGTCCAAAAACTATGGCAAATCAATACCAATAATGTCAAATCTGTTGAAACAACATGAAAAATAATAAATAAATATGTTTGATCTTGGTTTATTCAGCAATCCAATTTTCAATGGATAAAGGATCAATACATTTTTGAATCACCAATTTTCAATGTATTTTTGATTCACCATTTAAGTTCATAAATTGTCTAGAGATCAACACCACGCACATTTGGCAACCAAATCCTTGGAAAATAAATGTAAATTTTTTAAACCCTAGGCACCAATAGATGGGGGTTTAAAACCTTTTTATTTTTCCCTGAACCATAGAGAAGAGGAGCATAAATTTTGAATCTTTACGAAAATATTTTTGGCAATCCACCCTATAAGGAGGCCCA